>JBAWJQ010006076.1:0-601325 GCA_037783105.1 Bactrocera zonata
TGTTCGAAGGCACCGATGGGAACTTGTATCGCAAAGGTTAGGAACCCTCACAGTTGTGCATGTGCAGGCACAATACAAGCGTATATATTATTATACCATTATATATATATATACATATGTGTTTGAAAATACGAGTATATTTCAAATAAATTGCATTTATTTTCCTCTCAAGTTCTTCTTAATTCGTTTGCAGTCGTCGTCATCAAAGGGGGTTTTCTTGTTCGAGGTTGTTGTTTCCTTTTCATTCAGGGTGATTTTTTTTACCTGGTGGCTCCTAAACCCATTGCAGAACTCTGGGACGGGAGTTTCGGACTCTCACTTTAGCTCGCCTTCAAACGGATGTTTTTGGCTGTCCAAAGGATACTTGGTCTAAGACCATAAGTCGTGAGCTGCTTGGGACATATGAAAAAAGTTCGTTTCTGCCCACTCCCAAGTGAATGGCGATCAGAGAACCTTTCCTATTTGCATGAACTTCAACACATGGCTCCATCCTCTCAAGTTACTAAAGTCGTATTCTGCTGGGATGGACTTATGCCGTAAAGTAAGGGAGTTCTTGCTTATAAAAATTGAAATGAAAGTTCTGAATAGCATGACCGTGGAAGCCAAAAGTTTTTTTTTCAATAACTTGACTTGCTGCATGACATGTTGCGCCTTTTTATTGGAACCAAATGTCGTCCACATCGACAATCAAGCATGGAAAAGTCATTAATAATGGGTCTCACAATAAACTTTGACTTTTTTAAGACCAACGTCTGAGCAGATATTCAATATTCATCAAATCTTGGAAAAAAACTGCGAAAAGACGATTGACACAGCACCTCTTCATCGATTTCATAGCTTCACAACACGAAAAGGAGCTGCCTTTATGCCGCAATGTCTTAATTTGGTATCCCTTCAAAACTAATGCGGCTGTAAACTGGCGTTGAGCAACACCAAAAGTTTCGTCAGAATTGGGAAGCACCTCTCCGAGCCGTTTTAACCCAACGGAGTTTTAGACAAGGCGACTCCCTACACCATATCTTTATATCTATTCCTGGAGAAAATAAGTCAAGCTACAGATCTGAATAGACAAGGTACGATTTTCTTCAAAAAAGTACAACTGCTGACATGAGCCGATGACATTGCTATCATTGGCCATAACAACCGCACCGCTAGTTCTCCAGGTTAGACAAAGAAGGGAAGTAAATGGGTCAGGTAGTGAACGAGAGCAAGACACAATATTTCCTGTCATCAAGCAAATAGTCGTCGCTTTCGCGACTTGGCTCCCAGGTCACTGTTGGCAGTTATAACCTCGAAGTCGTAGATAATTTTGTCTATCTTGGAACCAGCAATAAAACCAGCAACGACGTCAGTATTGAAATCTAACACAGAATAATTCTTGCCGACAGGCGCTAGTTCGAAATAAGTAGGGAATTGAGAAGTAAAGCCCTGCTTCGACAAAAAACGACCAAATTCCACAAATCACTCACCCCGTCTTGCTACATGGTGCTGGGGCATGCACATCATCTAATGAGTCAACGTTAAGAGTTTTTCAGAGAAAAGTTCTGCGAAAGACCTACGGACCTTTGCGCATTGACAGCGGCGAATACCACAGTCGATGAAGCGGTGAGTTGTATGAGATATACGGCGGCATTGACACAGTTCAACGAATTAAGAGACAGCGGCTATGCTGACGAGGTCATGTCGTCCGAATGGACGAAAAAACTCCAGCTCTGATAGTATTCGTTGGAAGGACTTGGCTACAATTGGGAACTCTAATCGGCGGCGAACAGAGAAATGAAAGAATGATTGGCGCGCTATTGTAAACTCGGCTATAACCGCGTGAGCTGTGGCTAATTCAATAAAGAGGAAAACTCTGATGGACAATTATGTCGACTGAAACCGTGTCGACCTGCCAAAAAACCAACTCACACTTTTTAAAAGAAAATCCGTTATGTGTGGAAATGAAGTCTAATTGGTATTGCTTAATGAAGAAAACTATTGATGAAGTCAAAGTGCTGAAGTCAATAGTAATATTTTGGAGAAACAGCGACTTCTTTTTATACTCTCGCAACAAAGTTGCTAAAGAGAGTATTATAGTTTTGTTCACATAACGGTTGTTTGTAAGTCCTAAAAGTAAAAGAGTCCGATATAGGGTTATATATACCAAAGTGATCAGGGTGACGAGTAGAGTTGAAATCCGGATGTCTGTCTGTCCGTCCGTAAGTCTGTCCGTCCGTCCGTGCAACTTGAGTAAAAATTGAGATATCATGATGAAACTTGGTACACGTATTTTTTGGCTCCATAAGAAGGTTAAGTTCGAAGATGGGCAAAATCGGCCCAAGCCACGCCTACAAAGTGGCGAAACCCGAAAACCTTTAAAGTGTCATAACTAAGCCATAAATAAAGATATTGAAGTGAAATTTGGCACAAAGGATCGCATTAGGAAGAACATATTTGGACGTAATTTTTTTTGGAAAAGTGGGCGTGGCCCCGCCTCCTACTAAGTTTTTTGTATATATCTTGGAAACTACTATAGTTATGTCAACCAAACTCTATAGAGTCGTTTCTTTCAGGCATTTTCATATACAGTTCAAAAATGGAAGAAATCGGATAATAACCACGCCCACCTCCCTTAAAAAGGTTATGTTGAAAATCACTAAAAAGCCGTTAACCGACTAACAAAAAACGTCAGAAACACTAAATTTTACGGAAAAATGGAAGAAAGAAGCTACACCCAAGCCTTTTTTAAAAATTGAAAATGGGCGTGGCGTCGCCCACTTATAGACCAAAAACCATATCTCAGGAACTACTCCACCGATTTTAATGAAATTCGGTACATAATATTTTCTTAACACCCTTATGACATGTACGAAATATGGGTGAAATCGGTGCACAACCACGCCTTCTTCCAATATAACGCTATTTTGAATTCCATCTGATGCTTTCTCTGTATAATACATACATATAAATGAAAATACAATTCAATACTCAAAGTACACAAATTGATCTAATCTAATTAATTTTACAGCAAAATAAAAAAAATATGTAAATTACGGATAATGAAGTCTCGATTACCATTTTATCATGCGAGAGTATAAAATGTTCGGTGACACTCGAACTTAGCCCTTCCTTACTTGTTTTTAATGTTTTTAGTGCTGTTCGTATTAAAACGCATTGCTCTAAGAGCTAAAAGTTTATTCCATTGCAAAAAAAAAAAAAAAAATATAAATGGTGGTTACATTCCATATAATTTTCGGCAAATCTCAGCATTGTTACCGTGTGTTGTTCTACAAATAGAAGGCTTTTAAGCCTTGCGATAATAAACGCCATTTGTACCCTGGAATACCTCAAAGTGATCGGACTGTACATAGCATGACTTGCTCATTTCTCTTTTTATTTTGGCCTCCTCCGTTCTTTCGTTTATGACTTTGAGCCGTTGCAGTAATTCTTTTTCCTGTTCTTTAGCCAAACATGGACCGATCCGACTACAAGCTTCGGCAATTTTCCGCTTTCTAACGTCAACCACTTCGGCACTGCGCTGCGGTGCAATCAAAATCGGCCTGCTTGTGCATGTAAGTTCGCCTCTACATGATAAACATGTTGTGGGCGTACCTGAGAATTCTTTGGGACTGTCACAGCTTTGTTTCTTCTTTAGCATTGCGCAAACTTCATTGATTTTTTCCGTTTCGGTCTGTATGTACTTTTTAAGCGTAGGTAAAACCACCCTATACATCTTACCATCCATCATTCGCTGCAGTTCTTCCATGGCCTGCTGAAAGGATTGCTTCTCGAAAGAAATTAGTTTACTGAATTTGTCAACATCGTTCGCGACGTATTCTATATATGCCAAACGCTTAGACTTTTCTTCTAAACGACGTTGATAATCTAGTAAATGTACATGCAACTCCTCTATGCGTTTCCTCATGTTCAGCATCGGACCGATGACAGGCTCCTCAACGATGCGCTTAACTTTGGTAATGAAATCGTAATTTTCCAAAAGATTGCAGTACACGTCCGTCTCAGTTTCGGCATTAGTACAATACCACTCACACGGGCCGCAATACTTGGACCAGTCATTCATGGAGTACATATCGCTGCCTTTGTTATTGCAAGCGCGTACTTCGTCCAAATGTTCGTTCAACTGATCTTCGAGGTGCTTTTGATGTGCCCGCAAATGTGCCAGCTTTTTCATTTTGTCCGAGAGCAGTTCCACTTTGTCGGTATTGAATGGTAAAGGCGCTATTCTGCTCTTTCGCAGGATTGATTGCAGGCAAGCCGCCTCCTGGCCGTCCGTTTCCACCTTTTCGTATTGGCAGTCGAGCTTCTTGAGCAGTATGTCGAAGAGACAATGTAGTATCGAGATATTAATTTCACTAATTTTCGGTGCGCCCAGCGCCATTTGCAACATCTCCTTCAGGCTCACTTCAATATGCGTTGTGGTCATGGTTATTCTGGCATAAAGTGCAAAAATACATATATTAAATTAACGCGGAAGTATGTATGAAAATACATACATATATACACATACGCCTTTTTTACTGAAACACAGTTGATTGATTTGCCATATTACTGGGTGAAAGAGAGAAAAACATTTTTGTGACTTGAAAAATAGCTGCTTCTGAGTAAAACTACCCCATCCATAAGGTGTGACTCCGGTATATGTTTTAATATTATAAGAAAGCCGCTTTTGTCTGCTAGAAAAATAATTGTTTTGACCAAAATATGCATATACTCCTTCTGAATAGAACTTTAGGCTTTTGGAAATCCTCAAAGGACTTGCTAACATGGGTCATCTAACGCTGTCGCCAACTTAAAACATAAATGCGCATCCTCTACTGCTGTACGCATTACATTGATAACAGTCGTTCGTTTACGGGTGTTTCGTTCAAATTTGTGGATAATGCGAATGCGCAGAGTTGTCGTACAGTGAACTCTGAAAACGTCGGCATGGAAGAGAGTATCGAAAAAGGCCCGAGCGTGTCTATCCACCATAGTATGCAACAGCTGTACCCATCCATTTTATTGAAGATTTTATGAAGACATCTTGGTCGAAGATGCAAGACTCATGCAAGAATTTAAGTCGAAATCACAAGAAATTTTTTTTGTGACCCACTTTTTGGTGAATGGGTACGTTAAAAATTGTGGGATTTGAAGTTTGTTCCCTCATCACAATCGGCTTACTTAGCGTACTATTCGCAACACCATTACCCATTTTGAGACCCAGCATTCACTTTTGGACCATGTTCGACCGAATAGACCACGTCCAGCACTCAGTGAATAAAATAAAACAGCAGTGGCTGAGGACGTACCCGATGACCGTGGCGAGTCGTTTCGGCGCCGTTAGCAGTAACTCGGACTGACGTATAAAATGACTTGGCTCATTTTATGTTATTTTAAATAGACGCGAACGACAGCGCTTCGCTCTGTAGGCTGTTGAAAAGTTCCAAGAAGATGCGACATTTTCGAGCTAAATTTTGAACAGCATAGAATCCCATTTCTGGCTCAATTGGTATGTAAACGCGTTACCAGTCGAAATGCTGGAAAGAGTCAGCGAAATTTTGACTCAACGGAGGAACCATCTGAAACGTAGCCGCGATCAACATTTGAAAGACATAATCTTCAGAAAATAGATACCAAAGATTGCTTTTTCGAATGATAATAAACATTATCCATTAAATTGGAAGCATCTGTGTTTTTTCTTTAAAAAACTAAGGAACCATCAAATGGATCACCCTTAATATGGATAGCTCATCTAACATATCCAATATTCGGTTTATCTTCCAATTTTTTTGAACTTACTTATGATGATGGGTCCAAATACTAAAGGAGTTTCAAGTTTTATCAGAACTATCTGAAGAGTTCATGTCCATCCCTTTGGCTTATGCAATTACATTGCCATCATAAGGTTTATCTAACCTTATTCATACATGTTATGTCATCAGAAACCCATATACCCTGTAGAGTTCTTAAATTCCTTCGACCTGTCGGGGGTTTGAAACTCAAAATTGGTGTGGCTGCCATACTGATGGCTAACCTGGATGCCCCTTGACAGCTTTGCAGAAAATTTAAGGTAATTCCCTAGCTTAGACCCCTTGAAACTATGAAAGCAGTTTGTTCAGCTGGTCCTCAAATTTTTGGTATAGTAACATATTAGGAAGATTCCTGCCTGCCGAATGGCAATCGCTTCAGAAATAACATTGGATGGTCGTAACGTAAGAGCGGACTTACAACCTACATAAAAGCGTAAGCAATTCTAATACCCAGGAATATACCTATGTATATATATATAGCCAAGTCCAACCATTAAATAGCTAACTTGGCAACACTGAACTCCAAGCAGTCGTCTGTCTGTTAGTTTATTGAAAATACGAAAATATTTTCACTCGGGGTCGATATTTTGTGTTTTTACATAAGTAATTCAACAAAAAGTTCAAATATTTATCATAAAGACTTTAACGACCAAAATCCTGACGTACTGCATTGCTGCAAAATGGCAACAACATATATTGAAATAACGCTGAGGGAGTTGTTACAAATCGCTTTGGGTAGCCCGGAAATTTCCAGTGTTCACTTGTCTTTGTTACAAAGTTTCTTTGACATACTACTGAAAAAGTTAGATTCACGAACTGAGAGGATTGAAATCGACGGCAAGATGAGCACCTGTTTGCAAGGAATCCTAAGAGAAAGCCGCATATCACCGTTTCGTTTTGAATGCGCCAAAATCGAAACATTTTCCGAGAATTTTGCAAAAGTGGAACAGCTTAAAGAACGTGTTGGTATGTTGGAAGACAAACTAATGGCGCACTTCAAGCAAATACGACGTGAGGAAGGCACACAGAGCGCACATTATAGCTTGAGCAATTTCGAAAAGTTCGCCGAGGTTTGCGAGAGCTTTTGTTTCTGTCCCAAGGCCGAGGACGAGATTGCATGCAAATTAATAACAATTCCACATTTCATAGTACATCTCATTGATAGCGCCATAACCCCGCTGCTCAACGAAATGCATAGCAGACGTAAAAGACTTAGCGATCTGCATGCGAAGTTTACCGATTTGAAAGACCGCTTGAATAAGGAGCTTGATGAATTGAATGAGAATTACAAACGTTGCATAATCACTGAGAAATTGCGTGAGGATTTTGAAAGTGATAAGATCACACTTGAAATGACAAAGACTGAGATACATAACATGTTGTTGGCTAAATTGGATAAAACCGAGGTGACATTTATCAAGCGAAGATTCCACGAACAGCTGAAAAAAATAGATAGAGAATGGAATAAAGTGCAAACATTACTCAAAAGAAAAGGTGAAGTGAAAAAAATTATTGCCCCAAATCAATGCATCTCATGCCTGGGACCAATCCATTGTGCCGTGGAACCGGCTAAACCGGTACCCCTAAAAAAATGCGCTGAGGAAAACAACAGTGAAGGACGAAAGGAAAAGAAAGGTTACAAAATCAAAACATGTCCAAAGTTAATTCTAGATGAACAACAAAAACACTTGAAGAGAGTCTAAATTTGTGTATAATATTACAGCTAAAATACATTCACTACGATTTGAGTTCACAACTGAACAATAACACGCTTATAAGTTGTTTTGTTGATAGATTTCGTACATTTTCGGATGCTGTTCTTTATTTTCTTTATTGACGTAGACGCCGCTAACGTGGTTGTAGCCGAGTTTACAACAGCGTGTCAGTTGTTCTTCCTTTTCGCTCTTTGTCACCACTTGGAGCCTCCAATTGTAGCCAGGCCCCTCTCCACCTGGTCCTTCCAACTGAGAGGAGGTCTTTCTCGTCCTCTACTTCCCACGGCGAGTACTGCAACAAATACCCTCACAGATGGAGCTCCATTTGTACGACGGGTCCTAGCCAGCATAGTCGCTGTCTCTTAATTCGCTGAACTATGTCAAAGTGTCGTCGTATATCTTGTACGGCTCATCATTCCAACGAATGCAATATAAGCTGACACAAGGCAAAGAACCATACATTTACTGCAGAAACTATCCCTCGAAAACTCGATTCATCAGATGTTGTCATCGTCCATGCCTCTGCACGACATAGCAGCACGGGAATAATAAGTTACTTATGGATTTCAGTCTTTGTTCGTGGAGAGATGTATTTATTTTTCCATTTGCCTACTCAGTCCAAGGTAGCACCTATCGGTAAGAGTTATTCTGGGTTGGATTTCGAGACTGACCTTGTTTTTGCTGTTAATACTGGTTCTAAGATAGACGAAATTATCTTCGATGTTATGACAGTCAACAGTTACCCTAGTCACCAGTCCAGAGCAGTATGGAAGCTCAACTAGTAGTCGTTTCGGCTACGAAGTCTGGAGATTTAATTTCGGTACCACGGGCACTTGGAGTTTGCTTCAACCTACTCATGCGGACTGGCCCGTCGGGAAGTATTGTGGTGGTTGTGGTTAAAACTGATACTTTGTCGGTTGCTTGAATGTGGATTTGCATTGAAACTGAGTGCCTGATCTAGTTGTATATTCCAGATCTGCCGCTCGAATTATTTTCTTCAGGTATAGATTACAGATGACGCAGAATAGGGGTCGCCTTGTATGAAACCTCGTTTGGTATCGGAGAAATCCTTCCCGACCCGGACGCAGCTTTTGGTATTGCTCAACGTCAGCTTACTCAGCCGTGTTAGCATTCCGGACTGCTTGGTCTACAATGATTGTTGTAGGACAGTCCCGAAAAGAATGCTATACGTTTGTGTGCTTTATGTTAATATAATTTCCGTTAACATTAAGATAACAGTACAAGGAACCACAGGTAAACAAATTCCTTATGTAATCTGGCTACGGTAGTGCTGCTGGAACGCGCCGTATTTTAAGTGACCACTATCCTTAGTTTACTTCTTCTTAAATTTTAGGCATTTTTTTCTTATCGAGACGTTTTCTGTCGGATGTGCAGCTTCCTTAAATTTTCTTTTCCACTACTTACCGCTCTCGCCAAGCGATCGCAAACAGACGAGCACAATTTAGTGCTGCTTCCGCAGCTTTCTTTCACGTTCGACATCTGTCGAAGAAAACGAAAAAAAACGAAATTAGAAGGAGGATGCAGTACAATTCCACACTTCCTTTAAGACAAGTTGTAGAAAGAAAAATTTAGTGAAAAGGTTACTTTAAGGAGAGGATACTTACGCTTAGAAATTTATGCAGTTTTGTTTTCAAAAACTCATCTATTGAAGTTGTGAGTGAATTATTACTGACAGTACAGTACAGCATTGTCCGATTTGAACAGTTCTTTAGTGATTGTATCACTGCCTTAAACATAATTCGTTTCTTGTGGAGAACCACTTTTCCATTCTTTTCTATACTTTCTCTAGCTTTCACAGCTTTTTCTTTCATACACTAGAAGGTCAATTGGGGTTTGCGACTAATAGTGCATCACCTGACACCGAACAGTGGGTACGATGATGCAGCTCGGAGGGCTGCAGTGCGCGCCAATTCCTTACACCGAGTTTCCATTTCAAGCACATCTGCTCAAATATCTGCTCCGTATAAAAAATATTGAGGGTTAGAACCTTCTTGGATCCCATATTGCCTTATCTATTAAGTTGGGAGATGATTTTTGCGGAGTGCAGATTTTGTACCCAGGAAATTAATATAGTACAGTGACGAAATTTATTAACTAATGAGATACACAAAAACATCGATTATAAAAGGATTTCGTGTGTTAATAAAGCATTGCTTTTTTAGAGAAAATAATGTTGAATTTGGGCTTTGCACCAGGGAAATTAATCAAATCCTTGAAAAGAGATCGGCTAAGTTGGAAAGAGGCGAAATGAGCACCGAGAACAATGAAGGTAGTGGACGCCCTAAAGAGGCAAAAGCTCTGTGCAAATTGGGTGTCTTGTAAGTTCATAATCTAACAAAACCCACGAATTACTGACTCTGAGGAGTGTTTGAGTGCTCTTTAATCGTAATAAAACCGAACTTTTGCTTCGGTGTGTGACAATAAAAATACAGCTTTATCATTTCACACTGGAGTCCAAGCGACAGACGTGATAATAGACTACACATGATGAACCGGTCTTCAAGCGCGGAAAAGCGAAAAAGTCGGCTGGCAAGGTTATAACACCAGTCTTTTGGGATGCACGTGATGTAATATTCATCGACTGATTACTGAGCCAGTTATAATCCATTGCGCTTTGTATTTGATTACAGTTTTATTCTATTATTCCTAATATTGTATTAGTTTTGGGGAAGGATCAGTTTGAAATAGTACGCATATACTCCATCGTTTCCGTTAAAATATTCCTCGCTAGAGAGCTCCGTTAATAAACGCGTTCGATCGCTGTTGAATTCAAAGTGCTATAGGGAGAACCGTGGCCTCCGACGCACTATATAGGCAAGCTCCCGCCACAGGTCCAGACCTGTAATTGACCTCTGCACTGATCCAAAAGTAATCGCTATTTGCCGTAATCGTTATCTAGTCTGGTGGTTTTCTATTAATAAGATATCTTCGCATCAAAACATCGAAACAATCGGGGATTTTAAAACTTATTTCTAAACTGCCGATAATATCCACCCACCTTTGCTGTTGAAAGCTTTTCGAACATCTGAGGTCGCCAGCAAAACTATTCGTTTGTATTTCACGCTGTATGACTTCTTCACTTTCAAGAACCTTTCCACGGATCCTAAAATTGATCTGTCAGATTTGAAACCGTGCTATCTAGACGAGAATCCCACAGCTTCATTGATAGCCGCTATCAGTCCAGGTTTAAGTAGCCTTTCATAAAGCTGTCTCGCTGTGTCGAACATGCATATTGGGGGTATGGTGATGGCAAGCTGGAATCACATTTTTCCGTGCTGATTAGTACAAGTCGTTGTTTCTTTTAAAGTTCAGGGAATATTCCATCTTAAAGGCTGGCGTTTTACATATTTAAGTCAACTGCTGGCCGTCCTGTCCGTCTATTTTAAGTATTTCTGCTATGATCCCGTCCTTGTCCCACGATTTGTTAGTTTTGAGCTTGCTTGTTTCCGAAAGCCTTATAGCCCGTTCGTGTTCACTGCCTCTTTCATGCGTGTGGTAAGTTTTGGGCTTAAGATAAGATCCATTTTGGCAACATTTAAGTCCGGCAGCTTTGTTCGAACTCCAAGTTTCTGCATAACTATTTTATACCCCAGACCCCTGGTATTTTTTAGACATCTTCGCGTTTTTGTTTTTTGCTTATATCGATGGCGTGCTTAAGCTGCGTTTAATAATTTATTATTTCATATTCATATTAATAATTTATTATTTATTATTTCTCTTACTACTTAGAATAAAGGGTGATCCATTTCGAGGTTTCCTAGCTTTTTAACGAAAAAACACAGAAACTTTTAGTCTAACGGGGAATGCTTACTATCATTCGAAATAACATTCTTAGTCATTTATTTTTTGAAGATTCTCACTTTCAAAAGCTTGCTGCGGTTGCGCTTCAGTTGGTTCATCCTTTGAGTCCCACGATCTTGGTGCTAATCAACCGGCCCAAAACGTGCAATTATCTGCTCAACAAAGTATTCTTCTCTCTCAACAAATCCATTGATTGATGCGGTGTGTGGGAAGCGCCATCTTGTTGAAAAATGTCGCCGAGATCACGAGCTTCCATTTCAAACATCAAATAGTCGGTTATAATGACGGGATAATGGCCGCCATTGACGACTACATTGCCACCGCCTTCATTTTTTAAGATATATGGACATATGTTTCTACCGACTAACAAACCACACTAAACCGTTCTTTTTTTTCTGGATAAAATAGCAACTTTTGAATCTCTTTAGGTCGTTCTTTGTACCAAACGCGACAATTTTGCTTGTTTACATACCCATAGATCAAGAAAGGGGCCTCTTTGCTTGGTTCGAAAACGTCAGATCCTCTTGGAATCTTTCAAGAGCCCATAGATCAAAACGATGTTGCTTGGAAAGGTCGAGTGGCTTCAGTTCTTGTTTTAGTTGTATTTTGTACGGTTTCAGTTTAAGATCTCTCCATAAAATGCGAATTATAACATATCTTTTAGTTCAACCTACACTTAACCTCTCCTTACCCGTTTATATTAAAAATTCAGATTGCAATTAATAAATAATCCGAAATGGCAGTCATCTATTTGTGGTAAGTAATCAAGCAAAGCCTCGATGTTCCACTTGGAAGCCAACCAAAAAGTAATTTCACTAATAGTACGAACCAGTGGGGCTCGACATTACATACATGTGTTCATATACCATACATTTATACATATTTCAGGAAAACTTTTTTCCATTCTTGCCCATTTAAAGCAGCTGATATATTTGTAAGCATGTATGCGCTTGTTTTTCTAGCTTTGCTTGCTCTTGCTCTTTGTACAATAAATGCAGCTCGAAATCATGCATGCACACGCTCACTGTCATGTCACACACAAACCCTCACAACATATTCGTATGCACATAAATGTGACGTTGTGGAAAAAGTAATCCAACAACTTGCTGCTTAGCGCATTGGTTTGCTCGCTGCGGGCCCATTCGACTCCAACCTGAGTTGTGTGTTGGCACAGAAAGCGAATACATGAGCACTTGCATTGTTGTTGGGCTGCGCCCTATTAGGCCTTCGCTTGCGCTGGCAACCGCCACATGTAAGTCGCACTGTTTTCCGTTCTGTTGACATTATTGGCAACAAAACATGCCTGCCACGCCTCCCTGCCGCCAATCGTAGCCGCTTATTTCCGCATATCCTATGTCACAGCGCCATTCGCTTTCATTCATTCTACTGTTCTACGTTCTACAGTTGTTGTTGCCACTGCATTTCGTTTCGCTGTTGGCCTAGAATGGCACAGAATCACAAAATCTTTTACTTAAAGTAATCATCGTGTTCTAGTTTGTGCATTGATTGCAAAAACATTTTAAAAACTTTCTCGCAAATTTGTGTCAGCGCTCTTTGTTGCAAACCGTGTTCGAAAGTTGATTTCACTTTCGCTAAATGCCGCCACATTCAGCGCGAAAATATACGAGTACAAACGTATATTGCCAATTTGGACATTCGGTGGCCCAAACTCGCAGCACAAAAAAGTCACAATTAAAGTTTGGAGCGTGCTTTCCGCCAAACGGCGCATTCGTAGTCAGAAAGCGCCAACACAGGCCCAGAATGCTGGAATTGTGCAAATGCTGACTTTCTGTTAAAGTTTTTCTTGCATTTTTGGCGCACAATGCCCAACTTAGACCTGCATACCCTCATGCCAACATAAGGTCCCGCTGGTGGCCAACATTTCTTGCAACTTTCAATTCACTTTGTTACTACGTATGGCATACCTATTACATGCGCTAAATTATTGAAGACAATTGCTCCCTTGACAGTCTGCCCTCGAAGGCCCGACTATTGCGACTTGCCACTCCTGGCCGAACTGCCTCTGTGTATCACTTACACAAGTAATTGGCCGCTTCTCTTTTGCGCTTTACTTTCTCTCTAACTCTGTGTGTAGCAGGCAGTTCGTCAGCCCAGCGCACAGTACTGATTCAAGGTCACAGTTGTCAGTGAATTCATGAATTCATGAATCCGCAAGGCGGCTCCTCAGCCTGAGCAGTCTACTACTCAGCACATCTGTAGTACTCGAGCGCCATTGACAGCGGGTGTATTGACACAAAAACCTACTGAGCCAAATGCTCATTCGCCGTGTACCCGCACAACGCCCCAAAAGTTGTCTTACGTTTATCTATGTGTATACAGACATATATTATTAAAGCATATACTCGTATTTACATATATACATACATAGGTAATTTCTTCTTACGAATGCGACCTGCTTCCACCAACCGAGCCAAGCAACACAAGCAAGTAGAGCAAAGCTGCAGCTATCTTAAGTTGAGTTTTCTCTCACCACAGGTGCTTGTAATTCACAATTTAGTTGTAACAAATAATTCATCCAAGCATTTAATAGTGTTTTATAATTTTTAATTTGTTTATTTGCTCAAAGTGAAATACAAATGCCACTCTCTGGTTTTGTGGAGTTGAAAAGCAGTTTACCACAGCTTTACTGTTATAATGGGATTTTTTAATTCACCATAGCATGTTCTCTTCTCTTGCCAGAGTTTATTCTCTTGCCAATGATTGTTCTCTTGATTAACATTTGGAGATTTGATGCACATGTGTATGTACATATGCTCAAGTCATACTTGGGTGCTTCTGTTTCATGAAAATAAAAGTTAATGTATATATGTACATACATACGTAAATATGTATAAATATATACTACAGTGATATATCGATATGTATAGTATGAACGTGCGTTTGTACAGCTGTTTAGTGAAATAAGCAAACACGCAAGTTGTTTAATTTGAAAATAAAAATTCAGAGCAAATTTAAGATGTCATTATGTAGTTTAAGCAGAATGTCAATACACCTGTGACACCTTCAATATATTGTTATTTTTTTTTACGAAATTTCGTATTTCTAATTTGTTTTTTTTTTTTTTAGTAGGAAAATATGGTGTGTCGCCTCCGAGTTGGCTCATCTAGGGTAACGCTAAATAACTTACGGCCTTGTTGGGATTTCTGTTTTAAGCATGGACAGGTGGATGCGATATTCTGCTTCCTAAATGCGCTGGTGACACTTGGCAGAAATGAAGGATGGGCTAATGTCGCAAATGCTTCCGTCCCGTTAAAGACATATCAGAAGATTATGTCCCCTTCCCGTCATCAGTTAGTGTAGTAGGTGTCGGTTGAGAAGACTCCATCTTGGTGTTGATCGGTTATTAACGCACTACCCCATAAAAGCGTGAGTCTGCCCTCGCTTTGACCTCGTGAGAGCCAACCTTGGGACCTTTAAATGCGACTACCTAAACTTCCGTTTAACTATGAATTTAACACTAAAAACGAAACGGAAAAGAGGGAGTCGAGAAGAGAGTGCAAAGTATAAGCGACACCCGTAGTCTCACTACGAAAGAGAAGAGTAAGTCGGAAGAAATCTACTTCAGACTAAACTAGGATAACTGTACGCAGCGGAATCGCCAACACCAGAAGGGGAACCACTGTTAGAAACATGAGCAACACTACTGATGCAGGCATTTCAAAGGTTATTAGATACTGCAATCCTTGCTGTCCACATACGTTTAGCGAGTTAAACAGCTCGAGAGAACCGCGGAACCTTATTGGTAAGCGTTGATACCACTCAATGGGAAGGCCGTCGATAATCGCACGGTGTCAAAGAGAACCATAAAATAAGGCTTTGAGAGGGTGGTTCTAAGAACCCTCCCTACGGATGCTAAAACGGACTGTCCTCAACCCCCTATTATGCATAAGAAGAAATGAAGCAAAAAAGGCGAATCGTCAATCAGCTAATCCGTCTTCAATTTGGAACTGTTCTAATAGGAGCGGGACTCTAGCGTGGACCGTTCTTTGGATTAGGTTTGGAACCGATTTCCGTTGCGACGTTACTGCTACTCTTTTCTTGGCTGGCTTCTCCTACTTATGGTTAAGACTTCAGTTTTACACTGAGAGAGTTTATACACACATTAGTCGTTTAGGTCATCTAGGTGTTTATCTATTACTAATCATTATAAGGTTGTCACTTATGAGACTTGACAGTGATTGGACTGTCGTACGCTAAATTCCATAGGAAGTGCCCTAAAACCAGGACTTTCAGTGCTCCACTCGAAATACAAAAATTTTTGGCAACTTTGTCCTAGTTGTATATTTGTTGTCTGTTTTCAAAATAACTCTTTGCCGTATTAAAGTTCACGGATATCCAATACTGGACAACTGGATTGGTAGAGTTCCAATTTAGCCGTTTTTCTGCATTTCGGAGTTCAATCGGCCTAATAATTTAACATAGCAGAACGCTGAGACCATTTTGGAAAGTCTTCACAGACACAGAAAAGAGTTGCAGAAAGCCAAGTATACCGAATGCTACGGCTAACCGATAAGTCGTTTCGTGTTTGGCTAAAACATGAGTCACAATAACATTGGAATGTGACGGCACATTACTATGGTGAAAGTTCCGTAAATTTTCTGTCCAAAAATATGGGCATTTACCACAATCTCTTGACGTATTCCCTATTGACCGTTTGACTCTGTGATTTTATGGCGAACCACACCACAGTAATCTGAGTAAACCATGAGAATAATATTGACTTTATAGGCACTGGCGTGGTTTTTTCGGTTGTGGTGCCATCCGCTAGAGACAGTTTTGACCTCATTCTCATAAAAACAAAAAAAAAATTATATTTTTCTCGTCACCGGACAAACTTTTCGCGTCGGTAACAAAACACTGCCAAACACACGCTAATCACATAAGGAGTTGAAACTTCACTCGAATATAAAAAAGGTTTACCCAAACTAGAAAACAGATTCTCTTTACCAGTCCCCAACTCTTTAGACAAGTCAGAGTCAAGTTTAGTCAGGTCAGTTATACGAAAGTAACTAAATATAGTATTTCTAGTCTTTTGTTCTAGTGAGCATACCCAAACACAGTGCGATGGAATTAGTCAACGAAATGAATTTGATTAACGTCGTGGCGAGTTCAGCCTATACAAGTACAATAGAATATACGGGTGATTGAGTTTAATTTAAAGGTGGAGAATCTTGTGTTATATAGGTTTAGATGAGAAGAGGAGTTCTTTGCGTTTGGAATGCAGTTCCAATTTATTCTTATGATATAACGTTTACCTACAAAATGGACGCATTACCTGAGAATTCTTAATAAAGGAAAAATTTAAAGATTTAAAAGTGTTTTAAATGACTAAGAGGTCAGATATCGTGGGAATGTGTAAACTCGGTTTATAACAATGACTTCGCCCATACAAAGAATGTGTTGAAAACTAATAAAACTGAATAAATAATAATGAATGATCTCATAAAAATAAATTTAACAGTAATGAGAACACATTTTACTATGGACATGCTATCACCTAGATCTATGTGAAATTTCACATATAAGTAACTACTACAACAATTTCATTCATTCGCAATATTGTCTTGACTTCTTTATATCAAAGTTAGAAAATGGCATTCGGCATCGCAACTTTCCATATAACACATAATAAAATTTCGCTTCGCTCCTAACTTGGCCTTTACTTACTTGTTAAATATATAAGGAATGTGAAGAATTCTCTTTATTTAAACACACTAAATCAATGGTTTGTGTCCACAGTTCTCATAAATTTGAAACCGTCTTTACTCATCATACTCGATTAGGAAGGAGGCCGGCACTAATACGGAGCAAATAAAAATTTAAAGCTGCAAAAGCATGTGGGAATTGATGTGGTGGAAGTAAAGATAACGATGCTTAGTTGCTTGCTTGAAGAGGACACAATTTCAATGGCAGTTTTTCACCGTTACCCCGAAATACTATGCTTTTTTATTATACCGGAGCTTTTGGTGCAATGTTATTAGTTTTTGTTAAAGCAATAGTTGAATCAATATAAAGTTTAAGCCAAATGCGATAGTATGTAGTTTTAATTCTGAGTAGTCTAGTCTGATAGTATTTGTTTTCAAAACAAGAAAAAACGTTAACCTCGGCTATAACAAGCAACAATACCCTTCACAAATAAACAGTTTCCATGCAAGAACTTGATTTTGATCGAAGAGTTCGTGTAGCACTTACAACATTTAGTAGTCCGACCTCAGGCAAGAAAGTATGCTAAATTTTTTGATGATATCTCAAATGAAAAAGATATTCATACAATACAGGGTCCGGCACTCGAAGTGTACCACTTCACACCGTTCGCGCAGCTGTCGCACTGGAATCAGCTGTTTATAAATTTGCTGAATAGCAGTTCAGAGTATTGGTCACAAGTGTACAAAAGCGTTTTGCCAAAAGTGAACGCAAAAAAAAGTGATTAGCGATGGAATTCAAATGTAATAGTGTGATTGCTTTATATTTAGCTGGAAAATCACAGCCAGCAATTGTTCGTGAGCTCAAACACCTTAATGTGAATAAAGTTTTTGTTTATCGAACCATCACTCGTTACAATGATACTGGTACTCGTAGCATCGCAAAACGCTATGGAGATGGTCATCAAAAGACTCCAACGTCACGTGAGATGGTTCGGAAATTGAAGAAGCGACTTGAGCGAAATCCACGACAAAGTGCCAATCAAATGGCTAAAGAACTGAAGATATCCGACCTTAGCATCCGACACATATTGAAAAATGAGCGCGAGTGAACCAAGAATAGCTGAAAAACAACGTTCCGAACTGCCTTACGACCACACAATGGCTCTCAAATTCAACAGATGCGAATCCAATGGATTATTCTCTCAGGGCCATTTTGGAGAGCAAGGTCAGAAGTAAAAAATATATTAGTCCCGAGATGCTGAAGAAAGCCATTGTCTGTGAGTGGGGCAAAATACCGGCAAGTGACATTCGGGCAGCTTGCGATTCGTTTTTTGACCGTCTCAAGGCCATAGTTAAGGCAAAAGATAGTTATATCGAGCAAAAGTGAATTGGTCCTGAATTTATGATTATTTTCACACATTTTGTACTTTAAAATAAATAAAAATAATTTTCCAAACCGAGTTTATGGCTTTATTAATTGGTTACACTTCGAGTCGAGCCAGACCCTGTATTTCGTTCTTCGCTGTCCTTATCGGTCTTTTGACATTTCCGGCTTTTTTTGACATTTCTCTTCAGTAAGGTTTGCCATTTCAAGATATATGATCCAACAACGACTCAAGGTCTCAACTTCAGAAGCGCTACATCCAATTTATGGTCGTCATAATCATGCTGTCAGATCAACAATTGAGCGTCTAGTGGAAAAATTTTAATCCACAGACAGTATAAAATGTTCCTGTAACATTGAGAACAAGAAGTGCCCATAGTGCCGAGAATATTGCTGCCACTGGTGCATCAATTGAGGAGGACCCAAATTACTTTCTCACACGTCGTTCGCAAGCGTTGGGCATCTCCGTTACGTCCTCGTGGCGGATTTTACGAAAAGATCTTAGCCTACAACCTTGCAAGCTCAAATTGACGCAAGAACTGAAACCGCTCAACCCCAGAATCGTCGTATATTCGTGAATTGGGCTAAGTAACTACTTGAAAATGATCTGGATTTTAATCGAAAAATCATCTTCAGTGATGAGGCTCATTTCTGCCTTGATGACTTTGCCAATAAGCCAAATATGCGTTAATGGACAGACAGCAATCTACACGTACTCCATGACACCATTACATCCCGAATAAATTACGATTTGGTGCGGTTTATGGGAGGACGGTGTCATTGGACCGTACTTCTTCCGTGATGATCACGATCGTCACGTTATTGTGAATAGGAATCGCTACCGTTCAATGATAACCGAATAATTTTGGTCCGAGTTGAATGATATGGACTTGTACAATATGTGGTTCTGAGAGGGCGGCGCCACAAGCCACAGAGCGAATGTGACTATCGATTTATTGAAAACCAAGTTTGGTGAACGCGTTATCTCATGAAACGGCCCAGTCAATGGGCCGCCTCCGTCGTTTTGACGCCATTAGACTATTTCCTGTGAGGCTACGCCAAGTCTATGGTCTATGCCAACAAGTCAGCGACGATTGATGAACTTCGTACGAATATCGAACATCGAAATTGCAACAGTATCGGCTGATTTCTGCTCGAAAATTGTCGAAAATTGTATTCAGCGTCTGAACTGCTGAAAACGCGCCCGTGGTAGCCTTGCAAAAGAATTCGAGTTCCATACATACTGCCATCGAATGAATTTTCCCTGGAATAAAGAGCGCTATCGGACGTTCCGACAAATTATCAGTTTCAGCGAGGGCAAAATTTCAGATCGATATCTGAAAAACTAAGGTGTAGTTCGCGTTTATTCACCCAACATAGCTAAATCAGCTCTCACTTACTCTACCAATTTGTTCTTATGGTATATTTTAAAGGACGTCCGACGTCTCCTTCTGGGTGTTACAATCTTCGCGGCAAACTTAATTTACTCTTTTCAGAGTATAAAAAGTTAGGAAAAGATGGAAAAAATTTAGCATAATCATACTTAATTTTGAAGGCTGGCTGACTGGATCCACCAGTACAAACGATTTAGCTCTTCGCGCTGCGTATCCGCTGTGCACACTTTGATGTCAGTTCTCGGAATAATGGTAAAGTCATCACTCAAAATGTGCTTATTAAATACGTTTGAGGTTTTAGTAACGGTTGTCAATGCAACTGTTGTACGGAAGCCAAGCAAGGATTCCGCTCTGCTCACGCTACGCCTAACTTGCCTATGGCCTCAGCTGCGCGACAGCATGTAGGTTGGAGCAACGATTGTGGGTGGTGGGTATGAACAAGGCAATTACTTCCGCTTGCATGCGCCTGTTGATAAGGAGGAGGGGGGCAGCGCAAATGCGCTTGCAGGATTTGCGGAATACACCGGAATGTGAGCAAACATGCCCAAATACGCTTACATATATGGCGTTTGTGGCTCATTGCATTTACGGGCGCACATGTGTTTGTGTTCTATCGGTATCTAAAACTCCCACACAATTGCGTTCATGCATATGGGGTTTGCTGTAACGGCACGTGCGCTTGGCATTGCTTCCGCTATCCTTTGGGCTTCAAACCGCTAATTCAATTAGCTAGTATACGCCATGATAATTCCCGCGCTCGCCCGAGAGATTTGCTTCACCCTTCGATGCGGTTTATTCCTGTTGCTGAAATACGCGCGAATTCACTCATTTGTCGTCCTTCTGTCTGTGTATATGTGTGTGCGCGTGCTTGTGGTGTAATGTATTGTTTTTTCCAAGTGACGTTGCATCAATTTCATTTCCGTTTTTTCTGTGTTCACAGTGCGGATGATACAGTAAATTTTAATATGAAAATAAATTTCTCGTGACTCAGCCCCTCCGCCACTCTAATTTTATCAATTCGACATTTTTAAAGGCACTGGTTTCTGGTTTCCACAGCCATGGGCTCAGCGAATATATAAATTATGGTTAGGATATACCAGAAGCATGTTGTGAAGCTGTCTATTGAGAAGAAAGCCAAATACGTAGGCAACGTAATATCGTGTCGTTGTTTGGCGCCAATTGGAGTTTCTCTCTTTACTTCCCCAACTCGACCAGACTCGAAAACTCTAAGAACTGGAGTGTTTTCATCCATTCTGTCGATATGACCTAGCCAGCGCTGTCTCTCTACTAAATTATTTTCAAGTATTTGGGATGCTCATTAATTGTTAACTCAAACCTGTTGAGCGTCGCGGATTTGCGTGTCTAGATTTTCTACCTCCTTGTAAAGAGTACCATATCCGTCTTATAGGCATTTACGTCTAAGTTGGCAGACACTTAGAGATATGCCCAACACATTACTTATTGGGTCTAGGAACTTCCCTGCCACTATATAGCTAGCTTCTTTCCATTCTGTATTAATCTTCCTGCAGCTCAGTAGAGCTTTTATTCATGCCATCATGGCAGCCTCTATCCGGACGACTGCCAGACTGTTAACTTCTGCATTATCAAGACATTGTTGAATGCTCCACTTATAGAAAGACAACCAGAACATATTCATTATTCTCTAGAGCTCTTTCTATGTTTTAGGTTAGCAGTCAAGACAGTGGATATACTATTCGTATAGGCATGTGTGCTTACGATATGTTAGCCTATAAAAACTTGTCTCTAGTGTAGGCGCATATAATTATTTTTCTCCTTCGTCTGGCTTCGCCGTAAGCCTTTCAGCTTTCTACCCCTCTTTACTAGTTTTTCCCTCGGCGTAGACTTTATTACAGACAAAGCACATTTGACATCCTTCCATGAGGGTAACAAAGCTTCCTCGTCTTTCTTCTCTTCAGTGGTGTTGACGCTTTCTACGCAACATCATGAACTGTAGAGCCTCTACGTTGCAAAGCGGGATTTACAGTAGCAAGATACAGCAATTACTTCTCCAGCGACTTCTCCGAAAGTTATTTGAGCTGATGACCATTCCGCCTTTCTTCCTTATTTATGCGTACCTACATAAAGGGTTTTGTTTTCAAAAACCTTTACCTCTAATGTTTTATACCTACCGTCAGGAAGCTCATTAGCAATGGCTGAAATAGATACACACCCGCTCCCCAGTATAAAAACAAATAAACGCTCTGCATTAACTCATTGCTATTCGAGTGAAAGTGCTATCCGAACGATATCAAGCGATGCTACTGTAGTTCTAACTAGTATATCGCCCATTCACATCCAGGGAGACGAATTCTTACGATTAGACTAGCTATCAAACCCGTCTGTAGGCGTAAAAAAAGAGGAGAGAATCAAAAGCATCGCAATGTGGCAGTATCGGTGGCAAACCTCAACTAAACTACGGTAGATCCACATACAAATCCCGGACATCTATTCATGTACAGATAGACAACATGGTGATCCATCACGATCATAGTCAGTACTGTCTGACGTATGCATAGTGCATAGAAGGCTCTGAGCATGTACATTTTCAAAGCCCTCGTTTTACAAATATAAGAGAAAATTTTAAAACTTCACTTGGCGGTAGTTTTTCGGTGCAGTGTTGAATGAAACGAGGCATGACAATTAAGTAATGAGACTGATTCCATAAAAACCGTATATTTGAAAATTATTCTACAACTCTGCCATCCCCTTCAAAGTAGTCCCCTTGGGCAGCTATACAGCGATTCCAGCGCGTTTTCCATGCTTCGCAACATCGCTGGATCGCTTCGACTGGGATGTCCGCGAGTACCCTCGTCACGGCCGCCTGGATGTCCGTAATCGACTCAAAATGGGTTTCTTTGACCACCGATTTTGTTTAAGGAAACAAAACAAAGTCACAGGGTGACATGTCGGGCCAATAAGGTGGCTGTTACAACACGGCGATCCCTTTAGAGGCCAACTACCAGGACAAGCTGAGGGCGGTGTGGCACGGCGCGTTATCGTGATGAAGGATCCAGTAACGAGCGATGTCTGGGCACACCCTGTTGACTCGTTTTCGCAGTCTTTCGAGTACTTGGCTTTCCCCGGTGGAACGAATTCTTTGTGGACGATTCCACGGCTATCAAAAAAGGTAATAATCATCGTTTTCACCTTCGACTTGCTTACGCGAGTTTTTTTCGGGCGGGGGCGCGCGGAGACAACCTGGAAACACCTGGGCACGACTAAGAGCACTATCGTTTATTGATCTTACAATTTTAGCGTACGTTTCTGAAGCTGTTTCGCCCTATCTGCCGCAAAATTTTATCGCGACGCGTTGCTCTTGATTTCGTTTTTCCATTTTCATGACGAGCACTACAAATACACGTCTACTCAACTTGACGCAGCAGGCGAACTAAATAAGTTAGAGCAATGATACATATATCAATAGAGAGGGGAGGGATGCTGAAAAAAGAGAGAAGGAATTTCAAGGTCACGGGCTTACCACAAGCGCGGCAATAAAATCAGTCTCATTACTTAATTGTCAAACCTCGTACATACCACGGCCTTAGGTACCTCTACCACAGTATACAACTTACATAAAATTTGGTCGATCGGAATCAAGACAAACAACTTTGCAATAAAAAATTCAGCTCTGAAGGATATTCAACCTTCGGTATAACTGAAGTTCACGTTATATCTCGTTTCATTTAATATTATAATTTAGTCAACACTTATCATGTCATGTCATTTATGAATCAACAATTATAGCATTCAACACAAAACAAAAAAAAAAATAAATAAAGATGAAAAACTACTTTTCTGTCTGATGTAATATTTTCTATTCATATATCCTTCAAACTCTATCCAAATAACTGTGAAAAAATGAGATTATGTCCGCCGCAATCAAACACACTCAAGCACTTGTTTCTTCGTGCTTTATACCAAAAGTGTGTGTTTCGAAAGGCGAATGTTTGTATGCTCAGCAGTAATCAAAGCAAACTAAGTAGACGCGTTCTTGCGCAACAGACAGTTAAATCGAAACGACCTTGAACTTCAGCAATGAAATCATTGACTTGTGACTTCTGCCAAGTTGAGAGACGAAAAAGTCTATATTAGCGAAAAAGAAAGTGTTTACTAAAATGCTTGCAAATAGACGGACGAAACGTGAAAAGAAAAGCAAAACAAATAATAGAGAAACTGAACTAAAACGTTGCAAGCACCTTTAGCCTTTGTGGCTGCCAGGATTGTGACTGCAATAGATTACCCCAGCCAAAGGCTGTGATAGACAAACCAAAAGGGCAGTGAACGACTTGGCGTGTCTTTGTATCGTTTTATTTTTTGGATTTTGATACCCCAGCCATTGATTTGTGTAACACAATTTGCCAGAAAAAAATATTTTCATCATCTTGATAAATTTGAAAAATGTGTGATTTTGTATGACCTCAATAAATATGCGCAATTGACCAAGTAATGGGCATAATATTTGTACAGTTATTTTTACTAAAATATGTTTGTTGATATTTTGTGGCTAATTTTTCATTTCTTAAACGATTCTTTATGGCAGCTTTAGCTGATTTGATCTATTACCTCTCAATCATACACAAACACACCCAGGCGTATACGCAACCAAATGCTTGTGTGCCATAAAAATTGACAGCCACACAGAGATTTGTGAGCATATTCACTCTCCTGCCAGCTGAGGGGCAAATATTTCATTCATACAAACAGTCTGATGATCATAATTGCGCATGAAATCCGAATATTTCAAGCTTAAGAAGAATTTAAAAACTCATTAATCGGCCTTCGTTTGTCTGTATGTGTGTAACAGGAGAGTTGCTGTCGCCGCAGATACCAACAAAAACGCTTACAAGTATATGTAGTGTATACATAGATACATGGAGTATACATAGATACATAGTGTTTACATATATACATCTATATATATAGTTATATGTGTGTCAGTTGTTGACGTCCTGCTTCGCACGACTCTGACTGTGTGATAAGATATCATTTGTGTATGACGCGAGAAATCACATGTTTGGCCGCACGACAAAAAAAAACAAGACACAACCAGCACAACAAAAACATTAGAAAACAACTAACCAGCCTTACTTGTGCTCAGCACACGCTTCCCTTATAGTGGAAGGCCAAATTACACAGGCACAGCACAGCACAGGGAAATATGTCTCACATGACTTTGGGCTGGCGCCTGCGCATTGCGCGGGCCATGCAAAAAATCCCCCTAATTTTGCAGAGCAGCCAGCAGCATGAAGGCAACATTAACAGCGCCAACGATGACGGCAAATGGGCGACTGTTAGGGTACAACAGCAACGCATGGTGGCGTTTTTGGCGGATTCGCACAGAATCAATTGAGTCAGTCGAGATGTGGACACGTGAGCTGTAAGAGCGAAAACGAAAAGAACGGAGCGCCGACGAACTTAGGCAACGCGTCGTGTCAGTGACAGTGTCAGTTGATAGTTATCAGGTGCACAACAGTGAGTATAACAACAAAACAAATACAAAAAACAACAGAAAAGCACAAAAGCAGTGGCAAGGCAAGTGAAAGTGAAAGTGTGTGTAGTGCTGGCAAATGGCAATGAAGTGTTGCAAAATTAAGAAGTGAAGTAATATCGAATAAAAAGCGCATATGTGTGTATGCCGTACAGTGTGAAATACATAGATAACTGTGCAAGGCGAAAAGTGAAAGTGAAAGCCACCCAATACAGGAAAGGCCAGAAAAAGCCCGAAAAAGTCGCTAACCACAAGGCTAACTGAAATTTCAGAAAAATTTCAGCACAAGTACGCCCGAAACTCGCTTCGCAGCGCGCTCGAGTGTCCGTTCGTTTCCTCAACTATTAAATTCGGGTGCTACTACGTCAGGGTCCGTGGCCGCGTATGCGTGTATAAGTATGTGCGCGTGTGTGTGCGTGCGTGTCAAGTAAAATCAATGAAAGCAAAAGTGAAAACGTGCTATACAGCTAACTGCATCGTGGTACATATGTGTGACGTGGGCAACACCAAGTGAATTGCCCCGAGGCTGCCGAGCAGGACTCTTGACCAGTTGATAGGTGAGGACACGCGCACCCACATACACAGACTATTTATTACTTATGCGAAAACTGCATGCCAACATTTTGTTTTTTTTTTTGTTTTTGTAATTTTTATACACATATTGAACGTTGCAGACAGACAGCGCTATACACAAACACACGCTTGCGTCGTTTTACGTCATGAATTACACAGCAGTGTGCTGAAGTTCGTGCCACACACACACGCACACAGGGCAGTGCGCAGCGTGTAGTTTTAGTATACACACGAACACATACGTATTGGATGCGTTTAAATATATTTGTTTACTATATTTGCTTCCACATATAGAATTTGTATTTTTTTTTTTCATTTTCGTCGGTTTTGAAAGCGTTGCTGCTAGTGGCACCGTTGCACGGCTGTGGCGCAACTAATGCTGCATATGTGTATTTAAATCATAATCTATTCGCACAATGCGCTCGACTCGAGGAGTATCCTTGTCCCCAATGCAGGCTATACTAGATATGGACGCATTGCGCACACGAACAACACACATACGCGTGCATACACCCACATTGGTTATAGTCTAAACCGATATATAAGTATTTGTATTTGTATTTGCATTTGTGTGCCTGACGCTGGTGTGCTTGCAGGCGCAATGCATTTGCAGTTGTTTGTGTGGCGCACTTAGGCGAAAAAGCAGTTGCATAATATATTACGTATACGCAGTGTGCGACCAAAACGAAATCAGGCGCATGCATGCAAACGCAAAAAATAACAAATAAAATGGGCGTACGTTGTATTTGCATATTTCGTTTGTTCGTGCGTGACAAATTAGAATTGAAAATGTAGATTTCTCCTGTGGAAATCGATGCTTTATTTAACAAAGATTTCTCGTCACAAACAACAGTGATACACCAACACCAGCAGCAATTAAAGTGAAAATCACGAAAAAATGTACACAACGGCTGTACCTCATTGTGAAACTATAATATCCTTCACAAATAGAAAATATTCCATGAAAGAAATGAGTTTGATCGCTCAGCTTGTATGAGCTATATGCTATAATAGTCCGATCTGAACAAAATCTTCGAAGATTGTACCGTTGCTTTGTACAGTTATGCCGTCTCAATTTCATAGAGATATCTCGACTAATAAAAAAGTTCTCCATACAAGGATATAATATTTATCGTACAGTTTGTATGGTAGCTATATGCTATAGTGAGCCGATATAAATTTACTTTTCAAGAATTGTAGCGTTGACTTGGATAAAAATATACTTCAAATTTCGTGAAGATATCTCGACTAATAAAAAAGTTGTTCTTACAACGACATATTATTTATCGTACAGTTTGTATTGCAGCTATATGTTATAGTGAGCCGATATCCTTGATTCAAAAAAATTATCAGATACTTTGCGAAAGAAAGACGGGTGCGAAATTTCGTGAAGATATCTTAACAAATAAAATGGTTTTCCGTACAAAAACTTGATTTTGATCGGTCAGTTTGTATGGTAGCTATATGCTATAGTAGTGCGATATCGACGGTGCCGACAAATGCGTAAGAGTTAATCGAAATGCTCTCAATTTCAATGTATTTGAAGACATAAATATGGAAAATTTTTAAGAAGTTGGGCCATAACGAAAATAGATCACTGATAGTAGGTTTCTACTTAAGCAGTGCTTTGGAATATGACTGCTTTTGTTGTTGGCTTCACTCATTTTGTCGATTTGGTTTAATTTTGACCATACCGGTCTTTAAGAGGGTATTTTTCACTTCATTCTACATCTCGAAGTATTTGCTGGAAGCCAGTTAAAATCTCCAATCCAATCCCGCTCCTTTTAAAGAATGGACTTCAGTTCGACTATAGCGGAGTTTGATTTAGGGCGCACAACTAAACATCCGAAATAAGGCCGCGATCTCGAGACACCCAAAAAGAGTCCTCTTATGCTAAAGAATGGCTCCAAAGTAGATAATCAAGTGGGAGGTGAAGTCTTAAAAACTAGATACCATAATCGCCCTTCGGCTGCCCGACCACTGTAGTGCCTTCCGAGAGGATGCTGCGATCTCCTCTTAAGATAAGATAAATATATGGTGCTAATGAGGTGTTATGATCCTTATATGGCAATATGAATCCAAGTCAATTAGCAGGTGTTCGGGAGTTTCAGCCTCCCTGTCGCAATTAACAGACTAGAGAGTACTTACAACAAGAAATACACTATTATAAGCAGCCTACCAGCTTCAAAATCACCAGTAAAATAATGTTTTGCTCACACATACGTACTGTTAATATTCAAAAGGAATGGCATGAGAAGCCTAGTAGGACTGCTAACAGGCCACTATATAATTGGCAGATATGTCAGCTGACTGGGAGCATCATACAATGACTTGTATGTTAGAAACTGTCAGGAGCCAAAAGGAAAAGATATAAATATCTTCTAAGTAATCCAATTCGGATAAACTTTGTTTACGAATCGCATAATCGCAACTTTGGTTCGAGGGTTTCCGAAGGATGTCTGGGAAGTTACACGTTTAAAACCAGAAGTTTCCCTATGAGCCTCCTAAAGGTCTAGGTGTGTTTTAGACATCAACCCTAGCTACATAACTAATAGATCGGACGAGATATGAGTTTTGGTCGGTTAATTTAACTAACAGTTGTATGTAACACCTACAACTAAGCGAGATAGATATAGGTTTATATATAAGTAAATAATTAGGATGACGAGATGAGTTGGCTGCGTGTCTGTCCGTCCGTTCGTCCGTCTATATCTATCTATAGTTGACTTTTGACTGAAAATATCGATCAATGTGTGAAATATACAATTAAAATTCATCAGAGTGTCTTTTCCTGGCAATAATATTTCTGTGTGTCAAAAGTGGACTGAATCGGGTCAAGATTCTTGAGCCCCATATAACTAATATAAAGATTTTCGAACTTCCAGAAGACTTTATACCGCATATATGGGGAAATATTTGAAAAATATAAAACGTTTTTTACTCCTAAGTACATCTTTGTGCTTAAAATAGATACGATTGACTAACAATTACGACGTTTTTCGAACATCCGGCCGATTTTGCTCCTTACCATTGGTGATTGTATGTGATCTCAGGGAGCACTTTTTAGTACGTGACATGATAATAGTCAATGGCTGAAATCGAGTGGATACCACCCCAACTCAAATATACTACATATAATGATTTTGGTTTTTCTAACAAATCTTATGCTGAATGTGTATGCCAGTGTATGAGTTATATAGAGTATACATATACATAGTATGTAAATTAGGGTGTTTTTTGTTTTTTTTGAGCAATTAATTTTTTTCAGTCCCGTCACAAAATTTCCTTGCAAATACCCTGAAAATTTTAGCCCTTAATTTAACATTAAGAACTGGACCAAGGCCTGTAAAAATTATCCATAGAAAATATACTACAATCGTGGGTTTTTATCTTTAAATTCCTACAGATCAGAGGTATTTTATGGCATCGCTTTGACTTTAGATGCATATTTCTCAGAATTCTTCACTCTACAAAAATGCCCAGGGCAACAAAGTCGTAACTCACACCGGCGAGGTAGTACGGGTTCTAAGCCCGATTTTTCCAAGAATTTCGCATTTTTTTGTATATATCTCGTAAATGGCAGGAGTTATAGAAAACACGTGCATGACAAATTTGTAGGAAATTTTATTTGCTATAAAAAAGATTCTAGGCCAAAATCGCTATCATTAATAGTTCTCGAGATATTCGGCTTTTACTTACTTACTTACTTTATAGAATTCTTATAAATGGTATGTATGAAAAAATCTATGAAAATTGAATGAATAATGAATTTTTGCAACAACCTTGTCAAGGGATTGTTGCGTTTCTTCACGCTTTGGAGCGGGTTCATCAACGCAAAAAATCGGGTTTGTTGCGCTTCAACATCTCTAAACACTGCCCCGAATCATCAACACGTCGTTGTTTTTTGTCAAAAGTGAACTCGCGGAGCACCCACTTTGCACAGAGTTTTTCATACGCAAATATTCGTGAATCATATGATGTACACATTCAGTTGACATTATTAGAGTGCCATCCAAAATTACTTTGTGAACTTTTTATACTCTTGCAACCTGTTGCTACAGTGTAGTATAGTTCGTTCATTTCAAAACCACTGGCGCAGTGGTTTCGATGACTGAAGGGACATCCCTTTTGGAGATGTGTGTTGTGAAAAATATGGTATGCTTTAAAGTTTTGAAATCTTTGGATTATTATAAGTTAAGAATATTTGTGAAAAAGATGTTTGAAGATAATAAAATTATAAATAATAAATAATTATAAATAAATTTTGAAGAATGTAAAAGCCACGTCGCCTGGCAAGGCAAAAAATCTTAGAATATGTTTATATGTCGTTAAATTTGCTATAACAATAAGTTTCGTTTTTTTTTTTAAAAATATTTCTCTGTTATTTATAGGATAAATCGAAAATCACAAAACGCCAGCTGTTGATGTTAACATTAAGAGTTCGAACTTTATCAGAACTTTTTTTCACCAGTAAAGTATGCCATAGTGGAGATTTCAGCAAACATAAAGCCAACTGATTAAAAAAAATGATATTTTGAAATCAAAATATTTAGTTGAAAATCAGGGTTTTTTTTATTAAAAAAAGAATGTGTATTGGACATAAGTTTACATCAAATTTCAATGAAAGATTTTGTTTTGTGTAAGATAAAAACAAAGAACGCAAAAACTTGTATATTTGAATTTTTTACAGAAACTTTGAGGTTATGTGGAAAAAACCCATAATTTTTTCCGAAAATCGAGCTAACCCGTTTTTAAGCTTTAATAATTCAGCCACGCTCTTCCACTTCATCTTCCCGACCTGAAACCTACAAAAAACTATTTTACTTTCGTTTTTGTTTTCTTTTTGTGCCATCGCTTCCAATAAGTTTCAACTAACGATGAATTCCTTTCACTTTTTATCATTACTTCAGGCTTCTGCACTGGTGTTTTCATAATATATTTACTTTACTCTTTATGCTGATATTGTAAAATGCGTCCCTTAAGCATTTTGCTGCCAACTTCTGTATTATTTTAAATTTTGACCCAACCGATTTGCCTTTATTCAAAAAATGTCTTAAAGGAAGTTCCAACTACTTATCTGAACCTTCCAAGGACGCTTATGTGACCATGTGTTTTTTAATATGTTTCCCTTCCAACCTATTCACATTTTGATTTGGGTAGAAAAGCACTTTCGCAACACGCTAAATACGCTTAACTTCACCACGCGTTTATTAACCGTTGTGAGTAAACTAACCGCTACACCTTCAGGTATGATTAATTCGTTGTGGCAGCTCACTCAACGATAGCCGCCAGTAAAAGGCTGAAATGGATAATGCTGTTGTCCTTCACCTCTGCCTTCTGACACGATGTGAATGGTATGAGCGTAAAATCGCAAAACTTGCTGTGTGTGGCGAGTATAGCTGTGAGTGTAGTTGTGAGTGCGAAATTGCGAAATTTTTGTTTTGCTTTTCTCTCTCCAGCGGTGATGAGGATACGCTGGCGATAAGCACACGGGTCGGCAAGTTCATGCGGCTCAAAGTTTTGTGTAAATACACATCTTCAGTCGGCAAATAGCTTTGGACGTAAGTGAACTATGCTCCCAACGCGCTCCCCCACCCGTCGGCGATCGGCCTTCTAGTGTTTCCATTTCATTCGCATGTCGTGTTTGACCTTCTTCCTGACAACGGAAACGCGTAATTGTGAGTGAAGGGCTAAGATGGCTCACATGCACACGCACGTAGAAAGTACTGTATGTGAGCGCATATGGGTTACGGATCGCCGCTCGCCGCTGTTACCTTGAAGTTGTGGCTTTGCAAATAAATAATACATATAATTCGCTAGCAGGTATTACTTCTGCTTGGTCTTTAACACAACACAACACAACAACTCGTATATACGGTGTATATGTGGGAATATTAGCATACTATGTAGAAGGTACGTATATTTCAGCCATCACTTTAGCGTCCTAAGCGTTTGCATATGCAACAAAGCTTGATATTTGAAGGCCTTGTTGCCCGTTGCTTCAAGAGTGGCAGCCGCTTTGAGGATGTACGGTTGTTTGTAGGGCTTTAACATGTATGTATGTAAGCGAAACGACGTTCAGCTCGTTGAAGGTTATGGCACGGCTTGCGCCTGTTTCTGCGCCCTTGAACCTTCGGCATTGAAACTGTATGAGTGCATAGAAAAGGATATAAACTTTATTTAAATACACGCCTTCAATTGCTGCTCTTGGACTTCAGCGACGTGCAAATTAACTCGTTTTTATATTTACCGTTATAGGAAGAGTGAATAAAATGATAAAAAAAGTTTAACAAATGCAACTATTTTACATAATGCAAATACAGGGAACAGAACTTTTGGAACATCGAATGCAGTTCCATCATCAAAGCTTAGCTCGATTTCTTGAAAAGGGAGCCGCAACGACACCAAACCGCAGGTGGCCGCTTTAAGTCTCTCATTAAGGGCATTGTACGTCCGAGTGGTAACCAATTAACCCCATCTAGCAACTCAGTGGATACCTGATTTCTCCACTCCAGCTGCCTAATGTCGGAATAGTGTTTTAACATCGTCAACTCTAAAGAGATTAATAAAATGGCGGGAAATTTAAATTTCGCGTTAGGCTTCGGTAGCCATTTCTTGGGTGAACATGAGCCCATCATAGTGATGAGAGTGGTATGAGAGAGAGGAAATGGCTCGCATCGCATAATGGGAAATGAGTTTCAGATAGAATTCTTCCTGAATCCTTCATTTTATGTGCACGGAAAACTTGAAGCAAGTTCGTTTTAGACACCTGTATGTTAACTTTGAAGTCTATGTGCCTGTGGTCGGAAAAGACGTGCTCTCAAGAAACTTATCAATCTTAGCACTTTTCTATTACTTGTGCTTAGACCTAAGACGGCCTCCTTACGCCTATCCATAGGAAGATGCTTTTTAGTATTAATTACAAACCGAGCTACCCATACTTCGTGAGAGGTGGAGATAGGAGTCGAAGGTCAAGTGCAAGTCCACCAGAAGCAGAGTACTATTTGACTCTACACCACTGTGATGTCTTATGGCGAAATGTTTGCTAAAAGAGAGAAGTTAGAATAAAATATTTTTAGAATGACTAAACTCATTTCTGTAGCAATAAAGAAATAAACCAAACTTAACTTTTCCTTATCCGTCGACTAGATTTGAGGACACCTCGCTGCGTTGGTGTCCGCTAATTTCCGTGATTAGCAAGTTTTCGATTTTAGCTTATTCAGGAGTCTGTCCACCCAGCTGTAATTTTTGTGTCGTTCTCAGTTTCATATCTGGCTGCGTTCCTTGTTTAGGGAGAAGTCGCAATGAACCTCCATCCGCGAACTTGACGCCGCTGCATTCTGATGTTCTCCAGCAGGTGTCTTCATCATTCGCCATTCCAGTTGAGCAACCATCCGAAAGAGGTATTGTCTAAGCCCGAACCAGTTCTGATCGGAGAAGAACAGAAAGTGGGTCCTACTATCTATAGATTCAAGGAATGAGTACTAATCGGGGTCTATAGTATGCCTTTCTGCACGAAATCACTTTCTACGGTACTGCGACGATGGAATATCTCTCACAAACTCGTCCTCAACTCCATATTGATTGTTATGTGAGACAAACTCAACCGAATCAACCTTATTTACATTGTGTATATGATGAAAACATGAACCTGATTATTGTACCGATTTTATCTCTTTTGGGCACAAACCATATTGTTATTTAAAAAACGCTCTCTGAATTTCATTAAAATATTGTTGAAGTTCGAAAATCTTTGTATGAGTTATGTGGGGGCTAGCGGAATTATTGTTTGTTTCATCTTTATCAATTTGGGAGATATGTATGTTAAGCCTATCAGGGGTGAGGCCACCTCCACTTGAACCAATGTGCTTAAGTCTAAGATGCCCTTCCTTAGAAGCATTCGTTTTACAAACTTTCCGTTTTGTAACTTAATGTGGCTTATTTATGGTATCTGCGATATCGACAGCTTAGCATAATTTCTTTTCTTAGAAATTTTGTAAAACAAAAACAGGATAAATTAATAAAGTATAAGGCAACAGCTCTTTAACTCTTCTGGCTTTACTAATTGAAAATCTCTTCCATATACTATTTGTAAATCATTTCAATCTAATCGCACACAGTCACTGCCTCAGAACAAATAATCTGAAATTGTTTCTAAAAAAAAATATTTGCAATATTATCCAAAGGTACCGTTAGAAATTGGACATGTCTTCCAAATTGTTCTGATAACTAAATAATAAGCAATTTAGTAAGAATTTAACATCATGGAAGATCAATTCCTGCGGTGACAGGCCTTTCAGGCTAGCTTACAGCAACTGGCACTTTTGTAATACTCGAATATATACTCATATACTTAAAGTAACTGTATACTTGAATGCAACGATGATGTGTTTCTCCGCATTTGTTCAAAATTTAAAATTGAACTTCATTCACCTCTATTTGCCTCTGCAATTGTTTGCACAACTGAAATTTAGCTAAATACAGATAGACGTTCGCTAAATATTTCATAAATGTGTACCCAAAAATAAAACAATAAAACACTGACTAAGATAAATAAGCATCTTAAATAAATATAATTCGTCTATTTGCTGAGCCTATGATTTTCTAAGTCTACAATAACAAATTAGTCACTCTTAAAATTAAAATTTAAGAGTAAATGGAGTCAGGAATTGATTGAAAATGAGTTCACTATCAAGCCTGTTCTTTTATACCCTGAATGGGGCATATAAAGTGAGCTTCTACCAACTAGGAGAATATGTCGAGGACCCTATGAAGTGTATACTTAATTGATCTGCATGATGAGCTGTGTCGATAGACATATCCGTCTCTCTGTCCGTCTATCTGTACATTCACGAACTATTCGCTTAGTTTGTAGAATATCTTTCTTCTAGAGAATCTGCTCATGCAACAGAACCGCCAATATCGGACCATTATAGAATATAGCTGCCATGCAAACTGAACGATCCTTATCAAGTGCTTGAACGGAAATTTTTTTCATTTCTGAAGACATTGTTCAGATCGAGTCATGGATTGGATTAAAATCCATGCGAATACTTCAACACTGTACTCATTCAATCATTACCAGAATTAGTAACCTTGACCTGTCGTCAGTCTAGAAACCACACAAGCCACATTGTCCCTTATTTGAAATAGCTGCCATAATGGCCGATATGTGGCATATAAAAAGACGAAACATTCCATATTCTCTATGTAGAGATTAAGGAAGGAATTGAGCAGGTTTGTTCAAATTTATTTTTATTTTACATACATTCTACGGAATTAACATTATTGGCACTAAAACTTTATTCTATTATTTTGGAAGTGGGGGTCCGAACTCTGCTGATAAATTACCAGAGGAGATGCCAGCCTATAAAAAAGTTCTTAGCGACTAAAAATTTATTAATTGAAACATTGTCTTTACATAAAATTGCTTACTAGGCCCAAACTTATGCGACAGTTAATCCATACCATAGGTTTCTAACGGCTAATGAGTTAGTAGGCAAATTAGCAATAGGTATTTTAGTGACACACTGTCTAAGTTCTTAAATGACACTTTAGCTTTTGGGACCGTGGAATATTCAACTTAACTTTACGGTTTATCATAACATCCATATACCCAAAATTATGCATCTGCTTTTACTTACATATCGGTGATTATAGAGTAACCAACAGCAAAGAGACTTTCTGTTTCTCCCTTTGCATTCAAATTATTCGGTGGATATTTTTCTATTATGTTCACAAATACTTCTGCAGATAGAACACGTATTGTATTTGCTTTAATTTCGAGGCTTAAATATTTGTTCTTCCCAAGTTTACACAGATTGTTTTTGTTGACTTTGGGGAACATTCCAATGAATTATTTCGCTATTAAAGTCGGTAATTTGGCAAACGCAAATCATTCCCAACACAACGTCTTCGGAGAACTGAGTACTTAAAACAAAAATGAAATTCATTACTTTGGTACTTTCGGGTAAGTTTCTATTGGCCTTAATGTGTACTTAATTTTAATAAAAATGCAAAATTTCATTTACAGCATTAATGGTATTTGGCGTAGTAACCGCTCTAAAAAAACAATGCTACAAGATTGGAGAAAATCTTACTCCTGAATGCGACCTCGGAAAAGGTTGCTCAGTCGATTTTGCAAGTTTGTTGGCAGGAGGAGTAGAAAAATGGTTATGGGAATGTTTGGAATCTTTAGGTCTGTTTTGATTAAACCATTTTTGTAACCTTAACGTACTTACGTTGTATAATACTTTTAGCTATAACTGAAGTCACTTGTACCAAAGAACTCCTTAACTCGGAACCCGACTGCGCTGAAAAGTTTGTACGGATTAACGATCGAAAAGTTTAAACCCAACTTTCTTGCGCACAAAATTCGCACAATGGATCCTGTTCGAGCTGCAACCGTACACCCGTACACATATTAATTTTTACAAGTATTTAGACCTTTTGTCGCCTTTTGAAATTCGTAGAGAATTTATTCGAAAATAACTACAATTAATTTGATATGTATTTGTGACATTAAATAAAATATGACAAACTGCAACAAAAATAAATGTGTTTATTACTTAATTATGGTTGGCAACGCGACAAGCTGAACATTTAACCAGGAAAGACGTTAAATTTGACTGCACTCAGGCTATAAATTCTTTCACTATGTGCATTTTAATAGAACGAAAGAATACAAAAATATTTTTATCATGATCTAAACATTTTCTTCGATGATTGTAGGGATACCATGCCAGTAGTTGAATTTGATTGTTCAGTTTGAATGACAACTATATGCTTTAGTTGACGGTTTCGTCAAATGAGCCGTTTCTTGGCGAGAGATGCACGTTTACAAAATTCCACACAGATATCTCAAGAATTAAGGGACTTGTTCACGAACAAATGTACAGACAGACGTAAATAGTTAAATCGACTTAAATCCTAACGCGGATCATTTATTTGTATGTTGTATTGTGCAGAGTCTCCGACGTTTATGTTTTTTTTTTTTTTGTTTTGGTGGTCTTGGCAAACTGAGCATGTCGTAACACAATATAATGGTTTTGTTGTGTTGTTCACTGTTATTTATACAACGAGATTACTGAGCTGCAAATGATGCTAAAAAACCGTAATTCGTTACAAAAGAATTTGAGTTGGAAAAAGTGAATTGAAAGCTATTTAAAGCAACTAAACTCGATGAGAATATTTCTTTCTATTCTATTTCTCTCCACTGTCGGTTTGATGATAATGCCCCACATTCTCCACTTAACGGTTATATTAAAAAACACCAAAGGTGGTCAAGTTTTCGCCAAATTGTATTTATTTTAGGTAAAACGAGCTGAAATCGAGTTGAAATCTCCACCTTATCCAAGCAAGTCAGTCTACTTTTGGGTAACGACCACTCCATAGGCCAGCAGCGCTCCAGGTCTACGTCGCGCAACAAATCCGTTAGCGAAATCCGCACAGCCTTTGTTGGTACCAGGCTAAATTTGATAGCAACACCAAAAAGTGCCAATAGCCATGTACCTTCACACAGACAGTTACTGCTTGCAGCTAACAATAGGCCAGCTCATTAGTATAAGGACTTGGCAAACACCCTGGAACTAAAAAAAAAAAAAATTTGTGTTTACGATACATCAGCTAACATGCATTTTTTAATTGATTCGGGGGCAGACGTTTCTATCGTTCTAAAGTCAACAAAGTTAGCTCGAGTATGCCCTACCTCAATGCAACTGTTTGCCGCAAATGGCTCACCTGTACTTAGCTACGGCGAAGTCATCCTGAAGTTAAACGTGAACTTAAGCCGTGAATTCCTATGGAATTTTATTATAGCAGACGTCTCACAGGCCACACGAGGTGTGTTCAAAAAGATCGCGAATCGTAACTGACAGTTTTCTTCGATTGCAGGGGCGTGATGCCACAGGGAGAGAACGGTCAATAAGGAATATTACCTGCAAGTTATGCGCAATTTGCGCGAAGCAATCCGCCAGAAACGCCCGGATTTGTGGAAGAACAAAAATTGGCTTTTGCACCACGATAACGCCCCTGCTCACACACATTGTTGCTTGTGCGCGACTTTTTGCCCAAAAACAACACACTAATGATGCCGCAGCCACCGTATTCCCCAGATCTGGCCCCCTGTGACTTTTTCTTGTTCCCTAAACTGAAGAGGCCCATGAAAGGACGACGTTACGCTTCTCTTGACGAGATAAAGACGTCATCGAAGGAGGAGCTGAAGAAGATAAAAAAATGATTTTTTGAAGTGCTTCGAAGATTGGAAAAACCGTTGGCACAAGTGTATAATATCTCATGGGGATTACTTTGAAGGGGACAAAATCGATATTCATGAATAAATAAATAATTTTTGAAAAAACACAAAATTCGCGATACTTTTTGAACATACCTCGTATTAGGCGCCGATTCCACGGACACCATTGTCTAGTTTTGGAATACAAAGGAGACGCTTTGTCGATGGCACCACCGCTCTAAATATATTGCGCCCATTAACACGACTAACAACGCCAAGCATTTCTACATTAAACTGAGAATATTTCGTCCATCCTGCAGTAACTAGGCTAGTCCATTACACATAGTGAGCAAGGCTGAGTGCTGGTGGAGGCCGTGCGACGACTATGAAGCGCTGAACTGCGTGACAGTACCGGACCCTTACCTGCTGCCGTTCCTGCAGAACTCTTCTACAACCTTAGCAGGTTAAACGGTGTTTTAAAGATTGAGCTTTAAAAAACCTTTCATCAGGCGCCAATTAATCCCGAAGATATTTGCAAAATTGCCATCATCGCCATTTGAACTACATGAGTTCACTCATACAAGTATGACTTTTGGGTTAAGAAACGCCCCTTAATTGGTCCAGCGCCTACTGAACGAGGTGTTTTTTTCGAGGTTTAGACTTCGTCTTCACGTACCTTGATGAGCGTAATACACATCTTAGTTTAGTCTTCAACCGTTTGAGAGACTTCAACTTAAACATCAACGTCTGGGGGGATCCGCCCACTTCGTAACCATATAGAAGCATTTACGCAGATCCACTACCGACTGTCGCCAAGGAACTTTTTTGTTTTTTAGCTGTACTGAACTTTTATTGTCGATTCTTGGCATTGCGATTTTTTGTCCATGATCCCCGGTAAGGAAAAAAAACGACGGAAGTACACGGAGCATCCACTGCCCAATACAGAACTATCACTTTGGGTAGACGCATCCGACTTCGCAACCGGTTTTGTTCTGTATCAAATCGTTGAAGGTTCTCTTAAGGCGCTGGGTTTTTTTCGCGAAAATTTTCACCTGCTGGAACTCGCAACAGCACTAATGATCGAGAGCTGACAGCACTGTATTTTGCTGTTTGCCACTTTCGTTACGTACTTGTCATGTGTACACTTATCACAACATAAGGCGACAGACCGATAAACTCGGCAGTTTGACTTTATATCCCAGACCAGTACCGATATAAGTATGTCATGTTAAAGACTGCACGCTACTGCAAGGCTGATGGTCGAGCGATTTGTTTGGCCCGTCATTCAACGTGACAGTAAGTTTTTTGCTATGAACTGCATTGCGTGCCAACGGAATAAAATCATCCGATACAACAAGAGTGACCGACAGCACTGAGAGCTTCCTAGTCAGCGATTACCAATACCAAACATGACGGCACCGGTAGTTGTTGAGATCTTGCTTAATGGCTGTTTTGGGCGTTTTGGCATTCACATCGACACCGCGTCTGAACTTGGCCATCAATTTAAGAGCGAGTTATTCCAGCAACTGTTACAATGTCTCGGTATTTCACATTTACGAACAACACCGTACCACCCGCAATGCAATGGCCTAATTGAGCGACAGCACCGCATACTAAAATCATCGATTATGTGCCACAATGAAGATCAGTGGACATCTTAACTACCAATTACCTTATTGCGGTTACGTGCAACTTTTCAGGAGGGCATGGTGTGTATATCTTCGGTGCTCATTTATGGCACAACGCTTCGTCTGCCTTCGGATTTTATCAGCGAATTCAGTAACAAACCAATTAAAGTAGAGACAATGAAAGAACTACGTCGCATTATGCAAGACCTGTGACGCGCCGATACTTCTTCGTATACCCCAACAAAACCGTTCGTTCACAATAAGCTGGAATCAAGCTAGAACGTCTTCATTCGAGATGACTTCGTCTGTCATATTGTTGGCACCCTACAGAGGCCCATTCAAGATTGTCAGCCGCACTGCCAAGTACTTCGTTGTCGAAGTCAACGCTGGCAAGGTCAAAGTTTCCATCGACCGCCTAAGCCCGCCTTCATCTCAACGACTCCGATTACGTTTGTCGCAATACGATTATGATTATTATTAATTACGTAAGATAGCAATATTAATATAATACTATGAGCCGACAATAGTAAGACTTTGTTCATAACTTTACTTACTTAATTCTTCAAAACCTATATCGTTCCCCTCAAAATAATCCCCCTTGACTCCAATACACATCGGCCAACGTTTTTTCCAATCCTAGAAACAGTTGTTAAAATCAATTTTCTGAAAAGCCTTCAATGCGTGTAGCGAATCTTCTTTAATGCCTTCAATTCACTCGAAAACGGTTTCCCCGGAGCGACCTTTGAGTTTGCTGAATAGCCAAAAGGCAAACGGAGCGAAACCAGACGAATGCGGTGGTTGCAGTGCGAAATTGGTTGAAAATTTGGCGCAAAACTCATGAAGAAACATTGTAATACGCGACGATACATTATCAAGGAACATAATTCCGGCATCTTCGCTTAGCTTCAAACAAACGTCGCTCAACACTAAAATAGTATTCCTGTTCACAGTTTGGCCGGTCGGAAGGAAATGGGGGAACACCACACTTAGATAACACTGGTAGACACATAATTTCTATTTTATTTAACAAAATTTATCAGTAGACTAACGGTGTCCGAATCGGTTGCATGTGCTATGTTTGGATAGCAAAACATTGTTGAGTTCACATTCCTTTACGTTTTTGAAATTCGTGGGTTTACGATTTTTAGGTACAATGCCTAGGCAGTGCGTAAATAGTGTTAACAGTTTTTGTTATGTGTGCGAACAACTAACTTTTAAATCGGAAATACGTAATTTTACTCCGCTTGTGCTTACGAACTGAATTTTGGTGTTAAAGTTGGGGACCAAGACTAAGCATGGGCCCCTCATATTGTTATCAGCTTGGTTAAAAGGTTCAAATCGTAAAATGCCCTTTGCAGTACTAATGGTTTGGAAAGAACCTAAAGACCATGTTACAGACTGCTATTTTTGACTCAAGAATATTAAAGGTATGTACAGAACCGAAGTCTAAACATACGGTTAAGTACTATAATTTACCATCAGCTTTAAGACTAGTGAACAACTTCCTATTCCAAAAGCAACAGAATCTTGAGCCTCGATGAAGAACGAGAATCGACTAGCTCTTCAAAAGATGTTACAGAAATCGCAAAAGAAATAACATCCGATCCTTTATTTGATTTGCCAAAATGCTCAACAGTGACGCATCTAATTTCACAGGGTGAACTTAATGACTTAGTTCGATATCTAAGCCTTTCAAATCGCAGTCCGAACTTTTAGCATCCATACTAAAAGGTTGGAACCTTCATCAAAGTGAAGTAAATAATACTTTTTACAGAAAAAGGCAGAAATACCTCACAAATTGCTTTCTTCAAGAGGTCATATATACTGATCAGAAGTTAATCTTTTGTTTAACGCATAGGAGGACAGAAACATGATCCATGTGATTGGCATCTATTCATTGATTACTCTAAACTTAGTTTAAAGTCGTTATTTAAAGACGGTAACAAATATCCATCTGTGCCCTTAGCTCATGTGGCTTATATGAAGGAATCATATGAGAATATGTAACATCCGTTATCATAATTATGGTTGGGTAATATGTCGAGACCTAAAATTAATAGCTCTTCTTCTTGGAATGCAACTAGGATATACGAAATATTGTTGATTCCTAGCGAATGGGACAGGCGTGCGAGAGACAGGAGCAGTGGCCCGCACGTCACGTCAGATACTTCCTCCATGCAAAAAAAAAAAAAAATGCTACCAGTGAACCTCTAGTCGATCCTAAAAAAATATTACTACCACCTTTGCATATTAAATTAGGTTTAATGAAGAGTTTTGTTAAGCCAATGGACAGAAATGGAAGAGTGTTCTTGCATCTGAAACAAAAATTTCTAAGAGTCAGTAAAGCAAAAATTAAGTAGGGCATATTTTTGTGCCCGCAAATATGAGAACTAATTAAAAATAAAATATTCACAAAAATGCTCAATGAAACTGAAATACGAGCCTGGTGTGCTTTTAAAAGCTTTGATAAATATTTTCTTGGAAATGTGAAAGCTGACAATTACAAAGATCTTGTGATTGGACTACTTACGACCTATAAACAATGGGTTGCAATATGTTCTAGATTTTTTCCCCGAAAATTAACATGCCGTAAGAGACGAAAATGGGAATGGGAAAATGGGCTATGGAGAAATGGAACCAAGGCAAGTAGAGTGCCACTTTGCTTGCCGATTACTGCTGGACATTGTTAAGGGATACTCCAAAAACAAAATGTCGCCGAAAAAAAACATCGACAGTTAACAAAAATTCGAAGATTTATTTTCTACATTTGTGGCAATCTTTACATAATAAACACTTTGTTCTGTTCATGCCACAAAAAACAAGTGGAATTTTGTTTACCAGTGTAATCGAAGAAAACTATCAATATAACCTTGATTTTTGACCCGCATTAACATGGGCTTTTCGGCTTTGGCTCATCGATATTCGGCAAAAAAGATCAGCATGATGAGCGGAGTCGACTTAGCTTTGTCTGTCCGTCCGTCTGGCTGTAGATTCGTGAACTAGTCCCTCAGTTTGTGAGATATACATGTGAAATTTTGCATACGTCGCTTTCTCCAAAAGAATATGCCCAACCATGAGAACGCCAATATCAGAAGTTATCTTCACTAAGTCTGGCACGGGCTATAAAACAAATGAAGTAATCTCCGATGAAATCATTTAATACGGATAACTTTAGCATATATCTGGCATACAAGTTGCACAATTGGAATCAAGTGCTTGTATGGAAAATTTTTTCGTTTGAAAAGATATCTACTTTGTATTTGGCCCGGTTTATTCGCCACGGCAAAAATGCCAAAATATCCGAAAAAAATGGTTACATCGAATCACTGACTGGATTGAAGTTGACGCGAATATATCTTCATTGTACTCATTCTGTTATTACCGGAATTAGAAGCCTTGACCTGTCGTCAGTCTAGAGCAGCATATGTTAGCATACAATGGGATATAAAAAGACGTAGCGTTCCATATTCTGTATGTGGGGGGTTAAGAAAGCAATTGGCCAAGTTTGTTCTAATTTATTTTTCTGATCTAAAATTTACCGTGACAAGAGACGCCATCCATACGTTCTACACACTCCAACATTTATAGCTTAAAAATTTTATTGTATTACTTGGGTAGTATGCTGATAAATTACCAGGGGTCAGTAGATAAAAAAATGTTAAACGACTAAAAACTAGTCCATTGAAATATAGTCTTTACATAAATTTGGATCCGAACTAATGCGAGCGTACCTGATGACTGGTTTTGCATACCATTGCTTCCTAGCGGCTAATGCGTTAGTAGGCAAATTAGGTATTTTAGTGACACACTGTTTAAGTTCTTAAATGACACTTTAGCTTTTGGAACCGTGGAATATTAAACTTAACTTTACGGCTTATCATAACATCCATATACCCAAAATTATGCATCTGCTTTTACTTACGTATCGGTGATTATAGCGTAACCAACAGCAAAGAGACTTTCTGTTTTTCCCTTTGCATTCAAATTATTCGGTGGATATTTTTCTATTATGTTCACAAATACTTATGCAGATAGAACACGTATTTGTATTTGCTTTAATTTCGAGGCTTAAATATTTGTTCTTCCCAAGTTTACACAGATTGTTTTTGTTGACTTTGGGGAACATTCCAATGAATTATTTCGCTATAAAAGTCGGTAATTTGGCAAACGCAAATCATTCCCAACACAACGTCTGCGGAGAACTGAATACTTAAACAAAAATGAAATTCATCACTTTGGTACTTTCGGGTAAGCTTCTATTTACCTTAATTTGTACTAAATTTCTACTTAATTAAAAATATAAAATTTCATTTACAGCATTAATGGTACTTGGCGTGGTAACGGCTAAAGAATGCTACAAGAATGGAGAAAATCCTAAACCCGAATGCGACCTCGGAGGTCCATGCGAAGTCGCTTTAGAAATTCTGTTGCAAGGAAAAGTAAAAGAAAGGATCGAGCAATGTGAGGAATCTGGAGGTCTGTTTTGATTAAATCATTTTTGTAACCTTAACGTACTTACGTTGTATAATACTTTTAGATATAACTAAAACCGTTTGTACCCTCGATCCTTTGGTAGTGTTCCAGAGTTGCTTTGATGCGATAACTAAACTGATTACAATTCCAAAAGTTTAAACCCAACTTTCTTGCGCACAAAATTCGCACAATGGATCCTGCTCGAGCTACAACCGTACACCCGTACACATATTAATTTTTACAAGTATTTAGACCTTTTGTCGCCTTTTGAAATTCGTAGAGAATTTATTCGAAAATAACTACAATTAATTTGATATGTATTTGTGACATTAAATAAAATATGACAAACTGCAACAAAAATAAATGTGTTTATTACTTAATTATGGTTGGCAACGCGACAAGCTGAACATTTAACCAGCAAAGACGTTAAATTTGACTGCACTCAGGCTATAAATTATTTCACTATGTGCATTTTAATAGAACGAAAGAGTAAAAAAATATTTTTATCATGATCTAAACATTTTCTTCGATGATTGTAGGGATACCATACAAGTAGTTCAGTTCGATCGTTCAGTTTGTATGACAACTATATGCTCTAGTTGAACGATATCGACGGTTTCGTCAAATGAGCCGTTTCTTGGCGAGAAAAGCACGTCTACAAAATTTCACACAGATATCTCAAGAATTAAGGGACTTGTTCACGGACAAATGTACAGGCAGACATAAATAGTTAAATCGACTTAAGTCATAACGCGGATCATTTATTTGTAGATGCAGAATTTTGTTATGGCAATGGACAGAAATGGAAGAGGGTTCTTGTATCTGAAACAAAAATTTCTAAGAGTCAGTGAAGTAAAAATTAAGTAGGGCATATATGTGGCTCCGCAAATAAGGCAACTAAAGAAAAATAAAACATTTGAGCATTTGAAATACGAGCCTGGTGTGTCCTATATTTTTTGGAAATGTGAAAGCTGACAATTACAAAGATCTTGTGATTGAACTACTTACGACCTTTAAACAATGGGTTGCAACATGTTCCTTAAAATTCACTTTCCGGACTCCCATCTAGATTTTTTCCCCGAAAATTAACAGGCCGTAAGAGACAAAACTGGGGAACGATTCTACCAAGACATTTCTGCTATGGAGAAATGGAACCAAGGCAAGTAGAGTGCCATTTTGCTTGCCGATTACTGCTGGACATTGTTAAGGGATACTCCAAAAACAAAATGTCGCCGAAAAAACATCGACAGTTAACAATAACTCGTAGATTTATTTTCAACATTTGTGGCAATCTTTACATAATAAACACTATGTTCTGTTCATGTCACAAAAGACAAGTGGAATTTTGTTTACCGGTGTGATCAAAGAAAACTGTCAATATAAACTTGATTTTTGACCTACATTAACATGGACTTTTCGGCTTTGGCTCATCGATATTCGGCAAAAAAGATCAGCAAAACGAGCGGAGTCGATTTAGCCATGTCTGTTCGTCTGTCTGTCTGTATATTCGTGAACTAGTCCTTCAGTTTGTGAGATATACATGTGAAATTTTGCATACGTCGCTTTCTCTAAAAGAATGTGCCCAACCATGAGAACGCCAATATCGGAAGTTATCTTCACTAAATCTGGCACGGGCAATGAAACAAATGAAGTAATCTCCGATGAAATCATTTAATACGGATAATTTTAGCATACATTTGCCATACAAGTTGCACAATCGGAATCAAAAGCTTGTATGGAAAATTTTTTTGCTTGAAAAGATATCAACTCTGTATTTGGCACGGCTTATTCGCTACGGCTGAAACGCCAAAATATCCGAAAAAAATTTTTACATCGAATCCTGACTGGATTGATATTGACGCGAATATATCTTCATTGTACTCGCATGGAATGGTGCCTAACCAATGAAGCATATTTTGCTTATTGACAAAGTCATTCAGCCAGAAATGAGTCTCATCGCTGAAGATAAATCTTCGATGAAAATCCGGATCATTTTCAAGTTGTTGCTCAGCCCGGACGTAGCGCTCTTAAAGTTGAGGCCACTGATTCCGAATTTCGATAGTAAATTTTAATAACTACGACCCGTAGTTGGATCGTATATCTTTCCATGATGAAATGACAAACCTTGTTGATGAGAAATGTCAAAAGAGCGGGAAAAAATATGGCGTCGTCCGCTTGAAAAACTCGCTAAGCAAATGATCAGGATGATGAGAAAAGTTGAAATCCGGGTGGCTGTCTGTCTATTCATCCAACCGTCCATGGAAGCTGTAAGTTGAGTAAAAATTGAGATATCTTGATGAAGCTTCGTATGCGGGTTTCTAAGTAAAAAAAAAAACTCCCACGCCCACAAATCGCCATTAACAGAAAATATAAAAGTGCCATATTTAAGCACTAAATTAAGTAATTTAGCACAGGAAAACTCATCAGTTGTGATAAAAAACCTTGAAAAAATTAGTATGGCCCCGCCCTCTAATATAGTAAGCTTAATAACAAATCTGCTAAACCAAAGACAAAATTTTCGCAGCACAATTATTATTAGAACTGCTAGAAAGTGTGAAAATTGTTGAAATCGTCCACTTCTTATATAAGTATAATTATATTTCCTAAATGGTATGAAAAGGCTTTATGGGAGCCGGTATGAAATTTTTACGATGGGCGTGACACCGACCACTTTTTGGTGAAGAAACGTATTTCGGTGCTTAACCAACCGATTTCGACAAAATTCAAATGGGTGACATTCTTCTGTTATTTCGATGTCACAGTACCACTTGATTTGATTCCAGTACACAAACTAAGAAGTAATTAATATAACGGAATATAACTTTTCACGAATAATGACTTTAGTGTATGCCACTTTACTGTGCCCAAAAAATAAGGTGACATTGCATTTATTTTGAAAATTCTTTATTTATTCTTTCAAATCAATTTCATTACCTTCAAAGTAATCCCCACCCGATGCAATGCACTTGTGCTAACGGATTTTCCAATCTTCGAAACACTGGTTGTAGTCACGGGATGGCCTTCAGTTCCGTCTTCACTGCGGCTTGAATCTCCTCTATTGTATAAAAACGGTGTCCCCGGAGCGGTCTTTTGAGCTTGGTGAACAGCCAGAAGCCGCACGGCGCCAGATCAGGTGAATACGGTGGTTGAGGAACGATATGGGTTGAGTTTTTGGCGAAATGATCACGAATTACGAGGGCAGTATGGGATGGGGCATTATCGTGGTGTAAAATCCAAGAATTGTCTTTCCACAATTCCGGCCTTTTTAGGCGGATAGCGTTACGCAAACGACGTATAACGTTCAAATAATATTCCCTGTTGACTGTTTGATCGGTTGGAAGGAATTCATAATGCACAACACCACGACAATCGAAGAAAACGGTCAACATGACCTTGATTTTTGAGCGACTTTGGCGCGATTTTTTTGGTCTCGGCTCTCTTTTGGCACGATATTCGCTCGATCGATCGATTGTTTCGGGGTCGTAAGCATAGATTCAAGTTTCACCGTCAGTTATAATGCATTTCATGATACCCTGGTAGTCGGAAAACATCGTTTCACACACTTCAGCGGGACGTCTTTTTTCCAAAAATTCAATGTTTTCGGTACCAGTCGAGATTTGACGCGCTTGAGGCCCAAAACATCCTTCAAAGTGGTATTCGCTGAGCCTTTCGATATGCCAACTTCATCAGCAAGGTCTCTAATTGTTAATCGACGGTTTTTCTACACCAAATCTTTGATTTGTTGAACGTGAGCTTCGTCGGTTGATGGTCGTCCTGGACGCTCTTCGTCTTCGACACGTACACGGCCGGCCTGGAACTCACTATACTACTTGTAAACATTTTTTTTAGACGTTTTCTGACTTAATGGCTTAGTCAAGAAACAAAATTGTGACTATTGGGGTCAGTCAAAATCTTTTGTGGCTCAGAAAATGCAAATGCCTCCCTAAAATTGATCGGATTGTGATAAGACGACATCATCGAGTCGTTTCGTTACTATCAATAGCGAGCATAATAATCCGAATTTCAGTTTTGATCACTTTGGCGCCTATTTTTAGGCGTTAGAAACTACCGTTGGTAGCACAAAACTTTCACAGTCTCTAACAACATATAAACAATAACGACCGGAGAAATCGGTGAAGCCCTATAGGTGTCGGATAGTTGCACCCTCATCAAATATAAATAAACATTTTCTCCTGTCGAATAGAGCTACTGTCGGTCGAAACACTCTCCCATACCATAGTTAATTCGGCTATGAACATCTGCATATTTCTTTAAATATTTCTTTGCAATACTGGTGATTTTATAAGCCGTGTACTTGTGGCACGAATTAGTGGCGGCACTGCAAATCCCTGACCCCATTCATGTCGTTAGCGCTAGCATGCACACACTTTCACTCCTTTCCCTTAATATATGCAGGTAAGTCAGTACATATAGTACTTACCACAAGTCTCGTGTATCTTGAATTTATTGCGTCACAAGGGGGCGATAGTGCCACCACGTTGCTGCACCCTGCTCCACTTCGTGCTACTTCAGTATACTTTTGCAGAGCGCACTCGTTGTTGGCTACTGCAAATTTATTCCGTTCCATTTCATCGCCTTTCGCAAACTACGCTGACTTTGTCCGTCTATTTTTAGTACGTAGTGTGTCCGTTGTGTTGAAGCCCTGCCTCTGGTTTCTGTTGTTGCCGTGAAGATGGTGGTGGTGCCGCCTGTAGCTGCGGCATGTCCGATATTTACTGGCTTCGCTGCGCTGTAAATTTGTGGCGCATCTTCAGCAGCCGTTCAGCGGTGGGGGCAGCAGCATATGCTGGCCAAAAGTGCACCGAAAGCGTGCAAAAACAAACAAGGAGCGGTGTAAATTGTCCTCAAATCTCTTGACCGACTTGCAGTTGGCGCCAAGCACAGTAATTCGTTTGCACTTTGCGAGCCGGTACAATTTCCAACCACGGCGTTTACTTGTGGCTATAAATTTTATGCGAAAGTTATGAAATGCTCACACGATTAGCTGATCCCTAAAGACATCAGCATTGCTTAGCATTATCTTACTTTAATATTTACTTTCGTCCTCCTAAATGTTTCACCTGATATCTAATCACAAAAAATTACAGAGAAAACTGGACCTACTGAAATTGTATTGCAAAGTATCAACTTCAGCATAGTTGGGTCGAATATTCTCAACACTTACATTTCTCAATACCTAATAAAATATACAGAGAGTATTTTTGGAGTCTTAACTATAGCAAATCAAGCAAAAAAGTCTTAGCTTTTGACAAAGCATTGAGCACGATTTTTTTCAACTAGCAGCACTTCCGCGAGACCTGTGATATGCGCTATGATCTCACTGTTCTGAAATGGGTCATATAGCAACGCGGCCGCTCCACTTCTATACGGCAACCCTATAAGCGGGAATCAACTGACTACTTCAACTCATTGACTGCACCGCAATGCGAGCAAGTTGCACCGTTGTTTACTAACTTTATACTGCGCAAGCTGTCATATCGTTGTTGTTGTATTCTGTCGTGATTCGGTTGCAACGTTGCCGGAAATATGTAGATAATGCCACTAATGAAAGTGCCAGCGTTTTCATTTTCATCGTCATAATTATTATGAGAGCTTTTTCTGTACTCATTTCAACTTTCGCTCTCATCAGCTTACTTTTGCATTTGTGTTGTCAGCAAACTGAAAATGTTTGCTTTGCAATTTTGTTTCAGTCTTTTATTTAAACTTGGCAACTGCTGCGATTGGCACGGCAACAAAGTATGTCACAGTAGCAACAAATGCCGGCTTTACTCTCGGTTTTTGCCTCCGTTCTGAGCAATGTTAGTGTAGCGATAAGTTGCGAAGTTAGCTGGTATGTACGTGTGCTTCAGTGGGTCTTTCATTAACAACAACATTATGTGGCTTAGCTTCATGTAGACTTTTTAACCACCACTACGGCTTATTACAGCTTGAGTATGATATCCAACTTTCCGTGTGAACAGACAGCGGTAAAGCAGGGTGGAGCGTAAAATGAAATAATCCACCTTGTAGACGCATCTTGTTTCAAAAAATGTACTGACAGTTTCGTTGTTTGTAGTCGAAATGGCTCGCACACATGCTTCAACTTTGATTTACAGTTTACTTCGAAGACCTATAAGTGCTTGTAATTATTTGTTTACTAGTACTAAACATACATGATAAGTGATGTAAAAGAAATAGAGCAGATAGTTCGATATGCACTTAGGCTTTCCATTGGATGTATAAATTTCGTAGCTTACATTGTCCATCCATTGGCCACAAGTCGAAAGAACTTTTCGTTGGAACATCATGATCTATGCGAACATCATAGCCCACCCAGCACATTTGTTAGATTGTTATGTGCTTAATTATATCCATGTCGCCGTAGAACTGATACAGTTCGTGGTTCCATCCTCTTCAATATACTACTGTGTTCAAAAAAATAAGGTGACATTTGAATTTAAACTGCGCACGTCGAAGGATTTGGAGAATTACTTTTTTTGTTTAGGTTGGTAGTACTGTCAGTCACATTTATGTCAAATTTCATGTCACAATATTCATTAGTGTTTTGAGATACGTATCGTTTTGTGAGCTAAAGTGAGTTTTTCGTTTTTTGCGATGTCGAAATTTGTTGAGCAAAGTATTTGCATTAAATTTTGTTTACGGAATCAATTTTCTGCTGCGGATATGTTGAGGATAATGCAGAAAGCCTTTGGTGATGAGGCTATGTCAAAAAAAAAATGTTTACAAGTGGTATAGTGAGTTCCAAGCCGGCCGTGAACGTGTCGAAGACGAAGAGCGTCCAGGGCGACCATCAACCTCAACCGACGAAGCTCACGTTCAACAAATCAAAGATTTGGTGTTGAAAAACCGTCGATTAACAATTAGAGACCTTGCTGATGAAGTTGGCATATCGAAAGGCTCAACTAATACCATTTTGAAGGATGTTTTGGGCCTCAAGCGCGTCAAATCTAGACTGGTTCCGAAAACATTGAATTTTTTGGAAAAAAGGCATCGCATTGAAGTTGAAGTGTGTAAAACGATGCTTTCCGACTACCAGCGTGTAATGAAATGCATTATAACTGGCGATGAGACTTGGATCTATGCTTACGACCCCGAAACAACCGATCAATCGAGCGAATATCGTGCCAAAAGAGAGCCGCGACCAAAAAAATCGCGCCATAGTCGCTCAAAATTCAAGGTCATGTTGACTGTTTTCTTCGATTGTCGTAGTGTTGTGCATTATGAATTCCTTACAACTGGTCAAACAGTCAATAAGGAATATTATTTGAACGTTATCCGTCGTTTGCGTAACACTATCCGCCTAAAAGGCCGGAATTGTGGAAAGGCAATTCTTGGATTTTACACCACGATAATGCCCCATCCCATACTGTCCTCGTAATTCGTGATCATTTCGCCAAAAACTCAACCCATATCGTTCCTCAACCACCGTGTTCACCTGATCTGGCGCCGTGCGACTTCTGGCTGTTCACCAAGCTCAAAAGACCGCTCCGGGGACACCGTTTTTATACTATAGAGGAGATTCAAGCCGCAGTGAAGACGGAACTGAAGGCCATCCCGGGAAGTGACTAGAACCAGTGTTTCGCATATTAGGAAATCTTTACCAACTCTCTATTTCGGTTCTCTCTTCTCAACGCTTCACTATTTGTAACTCTATCTGTCCATGAAATTTGTAAGATTCTTCTGAAAAGCCTCATCTCAAAATACTCTAGCTTTTTGTTATCTGCGATTTTTAGAGTCCACGTTTCCATGGCACTGACCAAACATAGTATTTTTAAAAACGTATTTTGGTTATGATATTGAGGTCATGGCTACATAATATGCTTTTGTGTGTAAATTCTATTCTACATTTTATTTCTTTAAAACAATTCCAATTTTCGTTGATCTGCAACCAAGGTACTTGAAATTTTTAACTCTTTCGATGAGCTTATTGTTAATTATGAGGTGTGTGTCATTTTATATATTTTTCCTACTAACAATCATGTACTTCGTCTTGTTTATGTTAATGCGTAGGTCATATTCGTTACTACGTAAGTTAACGCGGTTTACCAATTCTTGTAATCCCAGCAAGCTATCGGCTATAAGTGTAGTGTCATCACTTTCACACCTTGATCAATACTGGTTACCAATTTTTGAAATATTACCTCCAAATATACATATGTTAAATAACAAGGGTGACAGAATACAAGTATATCTTTGTCTTACACCTCGTCAAATAGATATTTTTTCGATTGTGTCACTATTGATGCTTACATGGGCAGCACGAATCATCTATTCCTATAGAATGAAGAATTTCCATTTTGACATCTATGCAGTTTTGAACCAAAACTTGTATACAGAACAATGCTTCGCTTGTTCCAAGAACTTATCTGAAGCCAAATTGCGTTTTACCCATTGACTCTTCGCATTTCTTATATACAGGTATTCTGGCGAGAATGACTCTAAGAAATATCTTGAGAGCATGTGACATTAGACTGATTAGTCTGTATTCACTACAATGTTTCGCATTATTTTTCTTAAGTAGTGGTAGGAATGTAAATTTCCAGTATTTTGGATATTGGCCATTGTCATAAACGTGTTTAAAAAGCTTTACTAAGAGCGTCATATTTTTGTCATTTATTAACTTTAAAATTTCAGCTGGAACCTCATACGGACCTGTTTCTTTTTAATTCATCATTGATTGTATAGCTCTCCCTATTTCGTTTTTTGTTATTTTAATTGCCAGTTGGCCTGTGATGGAGATGCCGGTTTTGTTCAATCTACTGTCATCCGAAAAAATGTTTTACATATATTTCTTTTCATTTATGTCACATACTACCTCATTGTTTTCATTTATAAGGATTGAAGACGGGTTTTTACGGTGAATACCTGCAGTTTCTTTCAATTTTTTGTGTAAATGAAAGGTATCACGTGAAAATTGTAATCTTTCAATTTCTTGGCATTCATTGTTTATCAATTTGTTTTAGCATTACGGATCATCTTCCTTATTACTCTATTCAGTTGTCGATACATCTCAGTGTTTTTATTTTAATATTCCCGGCGTTTACTTTTTAGTTTTAATATCTCATTTGTCATTTAATGATTTTTATTATTTTCTTTCCTGTCTATTCCAAGAGAGTTGTGTGCTGTAATACAAATTATCTCTTTTAAGTTGCTCCATTTACTTTATGCACTTCCTGATGGGATATCATTTATTTTTTTTATAAATCTCACTTTCAAATAGGCGTTTCACACTTTCATCTCTCAACTTTTCCAGACTTAGCTTCATTTTAGGCTTACTTGTTTCAATTATGGCTAGTCTACTACGCAATTTTGGCAGTAGTAAATTGTGATCCGAAGATGGATCCACTCCTGGGTTTGTATGGAACTTATTTATTGAGGAACAGAAGCGATTATTTATCAGAATGTAATCTATTTGATTTCTGATGATATTATCAGAGGTGTCCGATAGAGATTTCCATGTATAAAGTTCTCAGTGTTCTTGACAGAATTTAATTAGTCAATCTCCGCTCTCATTTCTATTACATAAGATATATTAGCCTGCGACTCCTTTGACTTTTTTTCTTACAACTTTTGCGTTAAAATCGCCTTGATTTATATTTATTTTATATGACTTTGTTAATCGCATAAGTTTGTCTAGTTCATCATAGAAAAATTCTATTTCGTCATCACTTTTGTCGGCCGTTGGAGCATAGACATGAATAATATTATTCGGTCGAATAGTATCCAACAACAGATGCAAACAATGTTGGACAAAAATAGCATGGCAGCTTGACACTGCTCACGCGTGATCTGTCAAAGAAGTGATCAACCATTATATTTTAGGCAAAACTAAGAACTCTTGCTTAGCAGATATAATGATTCAATTATGGTTATGATTTTTATAGATAGATTTTCAAGGTTATCCTTTTATAGATAGACCTACAAGGTTTGGTACCACATGAATCACAGGAGTTCTCTGTCTAGTTTGTGATTCAGCTGAGCACTCACAGAGGAAGCTTAGAACCTTTTTCTTACTTCATACGGGTTTGCTGCTGCAGCAAGTATTGTTATAGGGCATTGTCAATCTTAACGCATATTCTCCAAAATGCTCATTGTCCCATTTTGATAGCTGCTATACCATATATATAGTACTTTTCGCGGACCTATGTAATAAGTGCGTAGTCCTTGTCCTATCATATTTTAGCAACAATTGTTTCGCTATTTTGCATTTAATCACAGCTTTCCATCCATTCTTTGCTTTTTTTTTCAAATTGTTTATTGAGTTCCCTCTTAATCGTTTCTTGTAGGCATGGTATTGCCTCTGCTGCAGACTCATATAGAGGGCCAACTCGTGTGCTTTTTCCTTGCCAGAAATGTTCATTTGGTCAAGATTCCAAATTATGGACAAGTGCGGGTTACTTGTCAGTGAGCCTGAAAGCTACCCTACATTTTTTGGTTACGCAGGAATTAGCCTTTGACGACTACAAAGCAGCTTTCTGTATTCTTCCACAGTTATTTGATAGAACTCCACAGACCCTCTTCAAGTCTAGTACTTCTGCTTAGAAGATGCTAGCTGAGTTTTTAGACGAATGAAGAGAGAAATATCAGGATCCTCGGAATATACCCCCATCTCGATTTGCTAGTAAGTTTTCAACCAAATTTTCAAAGGTCAGAGAGAACTGCGTCTTCGGTGTTGGCAACAAGCTGAATACGGAAATATAGCTTAAGTAATCAAATACTTAGAGACCTTACGCTTTTTCAACAAATGCAAAAATGTAGTAGTTGCTCCACACCAAAACCGTTCGTGCCACACCGTAAACAAGCATTCTATATTTGGAAAAACTGCGCAATAAAAAGTAATAACACCAATTACAATGCGAAATAGTAGAAGCAATGTAGTGAGACAAGTGATTATGGCGAAAGTTTCGCCATCAGGCACATAATCGGGAAGCGACGCAAAAATAATCGCTTACACAACGGCCTGATGCAGTGGCGATAAAAAGGCCGGAGTCTTGAAAAAATATTAACAAATAAGTGCGCAAGTATGTGTGCACAATGTAGCTTCCACCCGTTAAGGCATAAATATTTGTACAAATTTATTATTTTCAGTAGAAGGCTGGAAGGGAATGTACGTAATGAAATTGCGAGCTTGTTTATTACACCACCCCCCCACGTACACACACAGTAAGTCGCAGTCATTACAATGCTCAGCCATGCTCCGATCCCCCAAGCAACAGCACAAAGACAAGGAAACTGTTAAAGTATTTGTAGCAGTCAAGTTGAAGAAAACTCAACACCGATTCGGCTGTAAGAAAACAGCGAAAACAGAAAAAGAATGCGAGCACAAGTAATTTGCGAAAGAGCATAAAATAAATTGAATTGTTCTCAGGCGCTGGCGAAATGTTTATATTCTTTGTCGCTTTGTCAGTATTCATGTGCGAAGGCATTTGTTCAAGTGTGTATGCGTCTGTGTTTGTTGAAGATGATCCCCTCGCCCTTCTACAAACAAGAGAACAAGTAACAGCACATACATACGTGTATGAACGCAGAGCCATCACAAACGGCAAATGGCAAAAGGTTGCCATCTCACGCGCTCACACACACACACACATGATTATAAACGCACTGCGGCACATTCACTCCGATTCGCTAAATATTTATGCGACTTATTTGCGCTTGTCTGCACTGACATCTGTCATCGATTCAGCCGCTACAATGTGCGCCGTGTATACCCGGGCGTATACGTAACGAACTGTGCGACTACGCTGCTCATACGCACCGCTGCATCTTGATGAATCTCACCGACTGCTGACTACGAGAAAATGTCAAGTGAATTTACACAAATACATATAATGATGGCAACTCGTTTGACTCGTTGTTGTAGTTTTGATTGTGTGGCAGGGGAAAACTGCATATACTTATAGTATGTATGTATGTATGTAGCGTCACATGGGAATGGACGGCAACAACAGCAATGGCATTGGCGTTACACCTTGGGACCATGCTCTGATTGCGTTGAGAGTGTGTGCCGAACTCGTGTGGTTGAATTGCTTGCTGTTAGTCGTATGGAGTGCTTTACAAACTGTTGAATTCAAATCAATGATTTCAATTTCAGTCACCTTCTCAATTGGACGAACCTGTTTGAATAGCGTGTAGTAATCTAGAAATTTAGTTGCAGATTATTTGCATGGTCTAAAGTATATTTCGTATCTTTTTATGGTGCCTATATCATGTACACCAACATATGAAAGATTTTTCAAGCAAATTCTGTATAAAGTCGCCGCCTTTCTTTAGAAACAAATTATCCCAGCCAAAACCGAAGATTATTTCGGAAGATCAACTGATATCATTTAAACCGTAAATGTTTGTAGTTGCTTTTGAAAGTTGAAAATGAGTGAAGTTACAATAAGCAACGTGGATTTTAAGCCTCCGGAAGTCCAGTAACCGACGATTGCTGGCGAAGTTCTATCACACTACACTCACTTATCCAGTAGTGATCCTACCGAATATATTCAAGTACTTTCTAAAGCAGAAAGAAAATTTGTGACATTCAGAGACAAAAAATAATAAGGTCCAAAGTCCAAAAAATGTATCATTATTCCACAGACATCTTTTTTCTGGAACTCCTTCAAAGCTGGTATATTCTCCTCCATCCGGACAACATGACCAGCACAGCCGCTGTCTTTTGATTCTTTGAATTATGTCAATGTCACCGTATATTTCGCACAGCTATCGTTCCAGGTCTTTATTTCTCAATTGGCTACTCGATCCGAAGTAGCACCTGATAGCAAGAGTTATCCTCTGCTGAATTTCGAGTCTGACGTTGTTGTTGTTGGAGTTAATGCTAGTACCAAGGTGGACGAAATTATCTTCGACTTCGAAGTTATGACTGTCTACATTGACGTGGGAGTTCCGGGCGTGACGACTATTCTTTTTTTTTTTTTTTTTGACAGGAGGTATTTCAACTGGTCCTCGTTCACAACCAGATCCATCCGCTCGCTTGGAGAAAGCAAACCTAACGGCGCGATTCTTGAGGCCAATGATATCAATATCAAAGGCGTACGCCAGCAGCTATACACTATTATAGAAGATTGCACCTTCTCTGTGTAACTGTACAGCTCTTATTATTTTCTGCAGCAATATGTTGAAGAATTAACATCAGAGGGAGTCCCCTTTTTTCCTCTTCTAAGGCCACACTGATAAAGTCTAACCAATTAGTTAACGGGGAGCTATTCGAACCTCATCTTAGTCGAGCAACGGAGCATCTAATTCACAGTCATCGATTGGATAATCAGGTTCGCATCTTCAGATGATACATTTTCATTTTCGTTCCGCAGGCTGGGGAAGTGTCCCCTCCATAACTTTGGTATGCTCTATACATCGGCGAATAGATAACCACTTTGGGACCTACAAGGGTATGCTCCATTACAACTGTCATCAAGCTCCTCAAGCTCTTCATAAACAGGGTAAATTAAGTTTGTCACGAAGTTTGTAACACCCAGAAGGAATCGTCGGAGACCCTATGAAGTATATATATAAATGATCAGTATGTCGAGCTGAGTCGATTTAGCCATGTCCGTCTGTCCGTCTCTCTGTATATATACGAACTAGTCCCTCAGTTTTTAAGGTATCGTTTTGGAAATTTGCAAACGTCATTTTCTCGTCAAGAAGCTGCTCATTTGTCGAAACGGCCGATATCGGACCACTATAACATATAGCTGCCATATACACTGAACGATCGGAATCAAATGCTTGTATGGAAAAATTTTACATTTGACAAGATATATTCACGAAATTTGGTATATATTATTTTCTAAGGCAATAATTTAATTTCTAAAAAACTTGTTCAGAACGGGTTACTATAGCATATAGCTTCCATACAAACTGAACACATAGTTAATAACAGAAGTGCACCTGTGAAGAGTATTTAGCTTCGGTGCAACCGAAGTTAACGTTTTTTCTTGTTTTGTCTGCATATGAGTCTCGCTTCCCTCTTCAGCTCTCAGTAACTATCCCACCCCTCTTGTATTGTGGTCAACCGAAATATTGCGAGATAAGCTGTCGTCTTTCTCTACCCTGCGACATGACAATACTCATCGTACCAGCTGTTCTTTCGAACTTCCCGAAAACCAATTGTTCCGCCTGCAGCTGTAAGTAAGGAGCTTGAAGTTCCATCCCACAGTTACTTTATACTGAGTTACCGATAAGTGTTCTACCTTTTCTGTGTTTGTCGACGAGCGTGCTTTGATGTACAGAGGCGGCGCCTATCTTTGCTACTACAAGATAATGGTCTCAGTCGATTTTAGATTCTCGGAGCATACAAACGTCAAGGACACTGAATATATATCGTCAGTCAATCACCATCGTTATGGTTTGAACTTGAATTTGATGAATTTTCTTGTGCTGAAATCCAGTACTACAAACAATCATATTTCAGTCCTTTGCGAAGTCGTTTAACCTCAAACCATTTGGAAAGGTTTCACCATGGAGGCTGAATTTCCAGATTGTTGTATCAAAGATGCCTTCTTTGCCCACCCTGGTGTCTAAATCGCCACGCACAGTTTTAACACCGTTGCGGGGGCAGTTGTCATAAACCCGCTCCACCCGCTCAAAAAATACATCTGTGGTCATATCGTCTTTCTCTTCGGTCGGGATTTGGGCGCAACTCAGTGTTATGTAGTCACAAGGACCTACTCGTATTCGTCCTCGTACCGTCCATCACATTTCTTGAATGCCGGTGGTGTTAGCGTTTAATTTTACTGGGATATCAATTAGGTGGGCATCGGCACCTTCCAAATTTAGGGCTCGGACATTCCAGCTGCATGCCCTTAAATTGTAATCCTTTACACGTTTGCAGGGATCGTAATCAAAAGAGGGGTCCTTTTGCGTCCTTTTCTTTGGGGACGTGACGGGCCCGAAACCCCGCGTATAACCCTGAGGAGCGATAATTCGCCTTCTCAGTTTAGCTTGCCTTCAAACGGGTGTTTTTTGACTACCCTGAGGATATTTGGTCTAAGGCTGGAAGTCTTGAGCTGTTTGAACCTGTTTACAAAAGAATCATTTCTGACCATTCGCAAATGAATGGCGCTGAGAGAACTTTACATGACTCTATCCTCATCAGGACTTAGAGAGACAATATTAAAGGATTAGAAAGTAGTCTATGTGATTTTAAATACAATACTTATTTAACTGGTGCCAGGCTATAAGAAAACCACAGTGTATATTAGGTAGATTTTTCATAGATGTTATGTATACGTAATAAAAAAATTTATGAAAATACCATACAGTCTTACTTAAAAAGCCGAATATCTCGAGAAGTATGAATGATAGCAATATTGACTTCGAACCTTTTTTGTAGCAAATAAAATTTCCTGCAAATTTGTCGTGTACATTTTCTCTATATCTCTTGTCATTTACGAAATATATGCAAAAAAATGCGAATTTCGTGGAAAAGCCAGGTTTAGAGCCCCGTACTACCTCGCCGGTGTGAGTCACGGCTTTGTCGTACAGGTCTAGAGTAAACAATTCTAAGAAATATGCGTTTAAAATCAAAGCGATGCCATAAAATACCTCTGATGTGTAGGAATTTAAAGATAAAAAATCACGATTTTAGCGTACTACTGTGCCCAAAAAATAAGATGACATTGTGTTTATTTTGAAAATTCTTTATTTATTCTTCCAAATCAATCTCATCCCCTTCAAAATAATCTCCCCCCTTCAGTTCCGTCTTCGCTGCGGCTTGAATCTCCTCTACCGCATAAAAACGGTGTCCCCGGAGCGGTCTTTTGAGCTTGGTGTACAGCCAGAAGTCGCACGATATGGAACGATATGGGTTGAGTTTTTGGCGAAACGATCACGAATTATGAGAGCAGAATGAGATGGTGCATTATCGTGGAGTAAAAACCAAGAATTGTCTTTCCACAACTCCGGCCTTTTTATGCGGATAGCGTTACGCAAACGACGCATAAAGTTCAAATAATATTCCTTGTTGACTGTTTGACCGGTTGGAAGGAACTCATAATGCACAACACCACGATAATCGAAGAAAACAGTCAACATGACCTTGATTTTTGAGCGACTTTGGCGCGATGTTTTTGGTCTCGGATCTCTTTTGGCACGATATTCGCTCGATTGATCGGTTGTTTCGGGGTCGTAAGCATAGATTTATGTAAGTTTCATCGCCCGTTATAATGAATTTCATGACACCCTGGTAGTCGGAAAACATCGTTTCACACACTTCAACGCGACGCCTTTTTTCCAAAAAATTCAATGTTTTCGGTACCAGTCGGGATTTGACGCGCTTGAGGACCAAAACATCCTTCAAAATGGTATTGGCTGAGCCTTTCGATATGCCAACTTCATCAGCAAGGTCTCTAATTGTTAATCGACGGGTTTTCAACACCAAATCTTTGATTTGTTGAACGTGAGTTTCGTCGGTTTAGGTTGATGGTCGCTCTGGCCCTGGACGCTCTTCGTCTTCGACACGTTCACAGCCAGCTTGGAACTCACTATACCACTTGTAAACATTTCTTTTAGACATAGCCTCATCACCAGAGGGTTATTGCAGCATCCTCAACGTATCCGCAGCCGAAAAGTGATTCCGTAAACAAAATTTAATGTAAATCCTTTGCTCAAGAAATTTCGACATCGCAAAAAACGAAAAACTCACTTTTAGCAACAGACAAAATGGCACGTATCTCAAACACTAATGAATATTTTGACTTGAAATTTGAAATAAATGTGACTGACAGTACTACCAACCTAAAAAAAAATAATTCTCCAAATCCTTCGACGCGTGCAGTATAAATTCAAATTTTATTTGTTTGGCACAGCAGTATTTTCTATAGAAAATTTTTGGTCCAGTTCTTAATGTTAATATTAAGGACTAAAATTTTCAGGGAATTTTTTTTAGGGTGTTTCCAAGGAAATTTCGTGACAGGATTGAAAAGAATTAATAGTTCAAACAAAAAATAAACACCCTAATATGTATAGTATCGTAAGTTGCTGAAAAGACCAAAAGGAATTTGCATAATTTCAGTAAATAGTTTCAAGGTTAGGCAATAGTTTCCTAGGGGTTACGAAAATATTCTATTCTCAAAAATACTCTCTCTCAAAGTAGAGCACTTAGTTTATGCAGGTAATGAAATCAGTCCAGCACCTTCACCCTCACCTACAGTCAGCCTCAGTATTCGAGTGAGTTCGTGAAATTGATTCAATCCAGGCAGTTTATACTTGTACAACAACATAATACTCGCATGCAATTGTTGTTGGTGGTCGTTCCGGGTATTGTTGCGAACGGCACAATTGAATAATTCATGTGAAATAATTCCATATCATTGATGCAACAAATGTGCACGGTTACGTGCAATTTAACATGGCTTACATGCTGCAATCGGAAGCTTAGCCATTGATAGCACAAACCTTGCGACTTCTCGCTATTTGCGTAGAAATGCAGCTCATCCCTTACGGATCTGCATAGCGCACACGGCTTGCATTACGTTATTGTCTTCATAAGCATATATTCGATTGATGCAACAGTGTTGCACATGCTGCACGTGCCACAACGGTCGACCGAAGGCAACCAACGCATGCACAAATGCCATGCGGCAGCAGCCTCCACTCCGCTTGTATCCAACGTCAATCTGTAACTAAATCTGTTTTTTTCGCTATCGTAACGGTTTGCAGTGATTTCTAGGCAAAAAGTAAACGAGCAGCGCGCATACCAAAAAAGGACAACGACTTGTTTGTATACAATACTCACACACACATACAAACATATGCATAAGAAGAACGCTCTACTCACAGGCACATTCATATGTTGCTGAGCATATTCTCGAAAAGATTTGCATATGTGCCAGCGCTGGCACTCACACACATGCGCATTGCATGCACACATGTGTGTGTGTGTGTGTTTGTGATGTTTGGTATTCCGGGCCAGCGAACGTTAAATACGCAGATGATTCCGGCGTCTCTCCTAAAGTGCAAGTGTGTTGGTTTTCATGCGCTTTTTCAGCGCCAGCTTTTCTTTTTCCGCCAGTTGTTGTGAAGATGGCAACTGAAAGAATTCGAAAAACGTTTTATGACTTCGAAGTGGGCTATCAAAAATCCTGACGACTTAAATTGCTATCATTAAGGCAAATGTGCAGCGATTTGATTTCACCAAAAACGAAACGGTTAGCCATTTCAATTGCTATTCGTTTCTCTTCAATGTCATAAGTAGCTTAAGCGAATGGAAAATAAGGAAAACATAACATTTAATTTGATTCGTAGGCGATTCAATAAAGTTTAAGTTCTGAATTTATTTCTAAAATTGTATGTAGGCGGATTGTATTTGAAAAGATTGAACTAAAATTTAAATAAATATAATAAAATATTGCTGACAGAGGCAACTAGCACCTACTTTATTAGATAACAAGTAAGTTAGGGAGCAAAATAAAACAAAAACCCACCACATGTGTGCATAGAGTGTATAGAAAGCGAAACGTTTGCTGTATTTACTTTGAATTTGCTCCAACGGGGTAAGGATTTCTTCAACTTGACTTAATCAAAATATTACTTAGAACTACCAAATACCTTACCAAAGCCTTCGTCAGCATAACAATGAAAGAAATCAGTTATTACTTGATTACTAATGCCGTCGAGCACCTATAAGTATTTTGGAAAAATTATCATTGGCCTTAACATACTAGTTGTGTAAACCACCACTGTCTTCTAAATATATAGGAAGAATTACTTTAGTCGATATCCTTAATTCATTCGGATGTGATCGATTTTCATATCATAATAGTTATTTCACAGTTTGATTCTGTTGGACTTTGTTGCGCGTCTAAATAGTAAAACAATAAAAAACAAGTAGGGAAGGGCTAAGTTCGGCTGTCACCAAACATTTTATACTCTCGCCTGATAAAGTGATACTAGAGATTTCATTATCCGTTATTTACATATTTTTTTATTTTGCTGTAAAATTAATTAGATTAGATCAATTTGTGTACTTTGAGTATTTAATTGTATTTTAATTTATATGTATGTATTATACAGAGAAGGCATCGGGTGGAATTCAAAATAGTGTTATATTGGAAGAAGGCGTGGTTGTGAACCGATTTCACCCATATTTCGTACATGTCATCAGGGTGTTAAGAAAATATTATATACCGAATTTCATTGATTCATAAGTGGGCGACGCCACGCCCATTTTCAATTTAAAAAAAAGCCTGGGTGCAACTTCCTTCTGCCATTTCTTCCGTAAAATTTTGTGTTCTGACGTGTTTTGTTAGTCGGTTAACGCACTTTTAATGATTTTCAACATAACCTTTGTATGGCAGGTGGGCGTGGGATTAATCCGATTTCTTCCATTTTTGAACTGTATATGGGAATGCCTAAAGGAAACGACTTTATAGAGTTTGGTTGACATAGCTATAGTAGTTTCTGAGATATGTACAAAAAACTTATTAGGGGGCGGGGCCACGCCCACTTTACCAAAAAAATTACGTCCAAATATGCCCCCCCTAATGCGATCCTTTGTGCCAAATTTAATTTTAATATCTTTATTTATGGTTTCGTTATGACACTTCATAGGTTTTCGGTTTTCGCCATTTTGTGGACGTGGCAGTGGTCCGATTTTGCCCATCTTCGAACTTAACAAAAAACTTAGTAGGGGGCGGGGTCACGCCCACTTTACCAAAAAAATTACGTCCAAATATGCCCTCCCTAATGCGATTTTGCCCATCTTCGAACATAACCTTCTTATGAAACCAAGAAATACGTGTACCAAGTTTCATCATGATATCTCAATTTTTACTCAAGTTACAGCTTGCACGGATGGACGGACGGATGGACAGACAGACATCCGGATTTCAACTCTACTCGTCACCCTGATCACTTTGGTATATATAACCTTATATCTGACTCTTTTAGTTTTAGGACTTACAGACAACCGTTATGGGAACAAAACTATAATACTCTCCTTAGCAACTTTGTTGCGAGAGTATAAAAACGTAACTAAGGGGTGATCCAAATAGAGATACTTAAATAGCCTTTTCTCTCTTGTTATTTTTGTTCAGTACTATTTGGCATTTCATCGTGAAAAGGCGGTGAATTGTCCTGATGAAAAAGGATTTTTTTTTCTTCCGCAAACCGGGTCTTTTTCCCCAATTTTTTTCTTCAACTGGTCCAAACGGTTTCAATAATATTTGGAATTAATTGTTTTACTAGTTTGCAAGTAATCCATAATCCAATAATGCCATAACCTTCTTGGCCGATTTCCGGACACGAACTCGTTTCGAAGTCTCTTGTTTTGATTGAGGATCATGGTGAAAGACCCAAGTCTCATTTATAGTGATGAATTGACGCGCAAAATCCACTTTATTCTTTTTAAAACGCTCTAAATGTTGCTGAGAATGTCACATTCGAATGTGTTTTTGTTCCACTGTGAGCGAATACGGCACTCAGCTTTCTAAAACCCAAAATATCACTTAAAATATGGCTCACACTGCCTAGTGAGATGTGTAGAGCCTCTACTAAATCGCTCTCAGCCAACCTGAGAGATCTTCCAAAACCATATCATATTATATACTTTGGCTTTAATTGCTGGTGTTGTTGCGCTTTTGGACATCCTTCACGAGGATCGTCTTCAAGGCTTGTACGACCACGTTTAAATTCAGCAATTCATCTTTCTACTGTTCTAATTGTAGGTGTGGTACGCTATTAATTTTTAAAGGTTATCACATTGTGCCACTTTTGAATATGACATTTTTTAACATAATAACTTAGAGTTTCATGTGTATTTAAAATATATTAGGTTGGTCGAAAGAGACCGGCATAGTAGTTATCAAACCGTTATAAACCATTTGAAGAAGCTTGGAGTCACTAAGAAGCTCGATGTACGGGTGCCACACGAATTGATTTAATAAAAATACCGCAACACTTTTTTGACAACCTAATATTTAAGCGAGTGTTATCCTAAGTTAAAGAAATAATTTTTCGTTCTTATCTCTTTCTATTTCTATTTCTATTTCTATTTCTATTTTTTTTTTTTTTTTTTTCGTTCTATATATAACTACATATGCAAAAATATTTTATGAAATTTTTAACTTTTTCAGAGGTCGCCAGCAAACAGCGTCAAAGCGGCATTTTATCACTTCTCTGAGGTAAGCTTTATAAATACATATGTATATGATATAGCTCCAAAGGTTTTTTTTTTTATTTTATATTCTGAACTCGATATATTAAATTTGCCACGAAGTTTGTAACATTCCGAAAGAAAAATCGTTTATGGTCTCCGATTATATTATGTTGGAAAATAATTCCCTTTCGCCTTTTTGTCATTTGAATTTCGCGGCTATGTATTATATAAAGCGCTACAGAGCTCCTATCTGGCAATGCTATGCATCTTTGAAAGGTCTTGACATAACCTACAAAACGACGCTATGCAGGATTAGTTTGGTTACTGCGTTCAACAGTAATAGACGTGTAAACATGGAGTTCACTAACGCTGAAATTCATGCTATTTTAAAGTTTTACTTCGTTAAAGGCAAATCAACTAGAGGGGGTATTATGAACTTGCCGTCTATATGGAAACAGGTTATCGAACGAAACGGCGCATATTGAAACTAAATTCGATCAACAATTTATTAGGTTGTCAAATATCTCCCTTCAGCTTTTTTGTTCTTTATTCAATGCTTTACAAAAAATGTTACAGTGATCGGATTTAGTTCCTGTCTATCTGTTAGTCGGTATATACGCGAACTAGTCCCTCAGTTTTCGAGATACCGATCTAAAAATGTGCACAATTTCTTTTCACTCCAAAATTTCAGACGACGATATTATATAGTATATAGCTGTTCTATAAACCGAACGATCGAAATGAAGTCCTTAGATGGAAAGCTATTTTACTTGCCGAGATATCTTCACGAAATGTGGCAGAGATCATTGTCCAAAGCAGCAGTATAATCTCCGACGAAATTGTTCAGATCAGACTACTATAACATTTAGCTGCCATACAAACTGCACAATTCAATATAAAGATCTTTTTTATATCATTTTATGCTATGAAAAATACTTTTAACTATATAACCAAACTCCGGACCTCGATATTTTCGGATATCGCATATTAAGGAAATCTTTTCAGCAAAAATACAACCTGTTGCTATTTGTGAGTATGGTCGTCTTCAATTCATTGTATATATTCGCCACACAGAACGTCAACGAAATTTGAACTGTAGGAACGGCTTGATATCTAATTTTGATACTTCGTCTAGTCCCTTGAACTGCTAAGCTCTTAGATATTTTAAGGGGGTACTCTACTCTAGAAATCAAATTTTGGGCAGTTTTTTGAATTTTATTTAAAAAAAAAAATATTTTTACTATCCATTTTTTACGGTGTTTTTAATGATATCTTAAGAATACAGAAAAAAATTTTACGAAAAAAATATTAAAAATTAAAATAATTAGAGGGGGGAAAGACAGGTGCAAAAAAAAAAGGCGCATCCTGGTGACATTGATCCTGACTCTCCTGGTGGTCTGAAAAAAAAAAATCAAAATAAATTCTTAATCAGTAAGGATGCTGTTATAGTCCGGGAACACGAAAGATTTTTTTTTTGAAAAATGGCGATTGCCTGAAAATAAAAATAATTTTTTACGCTTTTTTGAAATTCCAGATTTTTTTTTTAAATATTAAAAACAAAAATTTTGATACGATGCTGGTGGGAATGATAAAGGATTATATAAAGAAAGTTCACACAAAATTTCAAGTAAATCGGTTGTATATAACTTGAGATAATACCGGTACCGTGTGGAAAAAAGTAGTTTCGAGAAAAACGTGTTTAAAGTTTAGAAGACAATTCTAGTGAACACGGACGCCACCTCACAAAATCGGCTGTACCTCAGAAAATTAGTCGAATTTTGAAAAATCATTCCAAGGTCATATTTTTGAAAGTCTAAACTTTAAATATATGAAAAAAATCGAATTTTTCAAAATTCTAGAGTAGAATACCCCCTTAAGCGTGTTCTAGATAAGACTGAACAGAAGCACAGGAAGCGATGCAGCGGTTCTCTCATACCTGCATATATCGACGTTGCTAATGCCCATCTGGCTCGCACGTGATGCCAGTAAATTGTGACCAGGCACAAATGCTAACAAACTTGATCAGTAACCGCCCAGCAGACCTTTCAAGACCGTGTGAGTAAGAAGCGTGTGTGATCCATCTGTGAGTACTTCCGGAAATTCCATAATTTCATCAACTATTTCGTCTCACGGAATTCCTAGAACCCAGTATACATGTAGTCGCTTTTCGGCTGCCCCAACACCTACTGCCTATTTGTTGCTAAAACCATTTAACTGACATAACGCCATGTGTGAGTATTGCCGCCTGGTTATCGACGTGTATACTGAACTTCTTCATGCTGTTGTCTTGCAGTTTTCTTTATCACAAAGAGCTCCGCCAGGAAGATATTGTAGTATTTCGGAATCTTGAAGGCTTTAAGGGAATTTGAGCTACCTTTATAAAAAAGTAAATAAAATTGCTTGCTCATTCCTGCCACTAAGGCTTACTCGCAAAGTATTTATGGACAAAGAAATATATATAAATATTTATCAGAATATATACATATATACTAATATTTGCTTATGTACCAATGGCAACAAATGTTGCAGCTTGCCGTTGTAAGTATTTATTTGCGCTTAATAATGTTTTCGCTGCAGAATTTTCCTAGAATATCCCGAGGTTGTTGACATTCACAAAGAAAATCGCAAACAAGGTAAGAGAGCCAAAAGCCACGTTATCACCAGCGCCATCGTCAGTGGCGAAAACGTTGAACTTTTATTGAAAACCTTGCACGATTGAGTAAACAAACAATGATGCTGGTGACGACAGCATGTCGCCTAACACCACCCACCAGCCGCTGCAGAGTCTGCCACATCCCATGAGCAACAGTCTCTAATGGCGACCACAGGCAAATCATCTGGAGACCACACACACAATCGTCGTAAGACAAACGCCTGCAATTCGCAGAGATTACTGTGTGCACAAACCACCTCGAAAACCATCAATGTCGACGCTTCTGCTGACTGGTCTAGCGCTGGGCCAGCCACTATGTTGTGAGTTCTCCGCAGACGATTGACATGTCTGGTGGCCATTAAACTTGGCAACAACTGCTAGATGTCCTAACATGTGCTAATGCGCGTATAGAGCTAGAATGTGTGAGTTCGCAGTTCGTGTGTCTGCCGCTTTGTAGAAAAGTATGTTTGCTCAGACGGAAAGTTGCTGAGCTTGTAGCAGAGCTCTGGTAGTTTTCCATTGGTTTGTTTACCTGAATGCCCGAAAGGTAATAGAGAGAACACATGGCTTTCATCATAATATTTCGCCGCAATCGTTGACCTCTGTTTCCGCTTCGACGGCACTGCAGTCGGAGATATTGACGCGTTGCTACTTTTTTATTCTAATTCAGCGGCTGAGGTTAGGCAGACATCGCGTGGTATGGGAATTTCAGAAGCTCTACGTAGAAACGCATACCGTAGATGCTGAGCAAACAAACATACAAGTACGCATGGGGTTAGTGTACTTTGAGGAATGTTTAAAGCGCCCCAAACGTGTTTACTCACTAGCTGTGAGTACACGTACCTACACATATATACATATGTATATGTATATTTCAAATACCTATGCGTATGTTCCAAGGTAATTGACAAGTTAAGGTGGTTGGTTGCTTGACAAGGGAAGCATCCGCTTCATCCTTCTTCGCGCATGCATGCCCTACATTTCGCCGAATTCATCTGTCTCATTTTCTGAAAGTGCGATCTTAAGGGAAGGTGCTCGGTGATGACCCCTACAATATTACTAAATTCCCTTTACTTTAAAACTATAAGCTTTTTGGTCTGTCCATCATCACCACCCCAAAGTAACTCTGTGGAATGCCCTATATTGCTAATGTGCCTAGACCTGAGGTGTTCCTCTAGTTTGGCAGCTAAAAACGTAATTCCCCTAAGGTGCCCCGAGGTGCCCAACTCTTTTGCCTTTTATTCCTATATGACTAGGTTCTCAGAGAATACTGAGCGAGTACCGTTTTACTTACTGAGAGTCTAGTTATCGCCTGCTTGCATAACCTAACAATGCCAATTTAGCTCAAGTTCATTAACAAAATCGAGTAGTATGGGCATCACTAGGTTCCTATAGCCAAAAAGCAGATTCCGTATGGCCTCATACTTCACTTGAATATCGATTGACCAGAACCTTTGTTGAAGCTATCGCGGTCGGTACAGCATTTGCTCGCTTTGCTGTAAAAATGTATAAACCTATTCAACCGTTATTCGAAAGAGTTTTAGTATTGTTTCGTGACCGCAACTTGAATCCACCGGTACACACCTGAGTCCAAGAGATAGTCGAAACAGTAGAAGGCGTAGACTGTACTATCGCCTATTAGGAGAGGAGCAGAGATTTACGTATTTTGATGATTCGAGGAAGCATTGCATTAATGTTGTATTTTGTGAAGATAAAAGTGCTTCTTCACTATGACGACGCACTGACTTAGATCCGTCCTATAGTTTTAGCCAAATTGGCTGCTTCAGTCATCTTATTTCGTAGGTTTGGAACCCGGCAAATTTTCTTTTGTTTCCAAAATTCAAATAGTTACTCGCCGAACAAAAATTTAAGAGAAATGCGGAGAATCGGAGGTTTACTTTGAAGTCCTCCACAAAACATTTTTTTTTTTTTAATTTAAGAAGTTTGAGAATAGCTCAAAGGAAACTATGTTGAGAAAAATACCCAATTTTTATACAAACAATTGGCTGCATATACGCGAACTTGTTGAGATATCACTCCTAAATTTTGCCAAGGTCCTTTTCTTCACGAAATTTTGGCAAAGATCATTGACCAAGGCAACCTTACAATCTGTTAAGAAATTTTTCAGATTGGATCGCTATAGCACATAACTGTCATACAAACGAAAATTGTTTTTCCAAGAGTATTCTTCCATACTGAGTAACCGAAATGTCAGTCAGTGACAGTAGCTGCTGTCATTCGAATTTTCACAATATTCCTTTAAAATAAATAATCTTTCATAAATAAAACAATTTACTTCAACCTTTATGCGCTTATAATATATATATTATATAATTTATAAACTAATAATTTTCACTTAAATTTAATTACTTCGTACCTGACTTCATTACATTTTAATAGTATAATATTCGCCGTTGAAATACGCGACTTGAGGTTCATGCTGTGGTTAATTATTGATTACTGATTAGGGCACTTCTCGATTGCGACAGTTTCTATAGCTGCAAACATTAAGGAGTTTTAGTCAAGTATTATTTCCGCTAGCAGTCAAACTTGAACATACCTTTGCCGGTCTCACATTTTTCTGATTCCAACAGACAGGAATTTGGATATTTTTTGTAGGTTTCTCCATTGTATCCACATACCGGATCGAGATTCCTTGTACAAAACGTAGTGCAGTTTTTCGTTTGCGCTGAAACCACTCCAAGCAGGAGCAAACCTAACATTTTATTTGAATAATTTAATTAATTTAATTTTATTAATGCAAAATATGTTTTGCGATATCAGAAAAGCAGCTTACCAACAATTATTAAAGCGATTAATTTCATTGCTTAAATAACAATGCGACACTTCACGCCGACCTAACAAAGACTGCCAGAGGCTCAGTCTTTTATTTGATTTGCAAGGCACCTGCACATTCAAACACTGGTGTACCTATGCATACCCAGGTATTAATTCCATAGTGCTATTCAAATATTTAGCCATATGGCTACAAAATTATTTTTACTCCACTTGATTACTGAAATTTTTTTATTGTTTGTTTGTTCAGCTTTAACACTTTTGAGTTTGCCTTAAGAAAATATTGACGTCAAGCAAATCGTGAGCGCTGCTATAAAAAATAATCTTACAGAGGCTTGATGCTGCTTAAAATACTTTAATATAAAACACATTACTAGGTGTAGCTTCGGTATATTCACTTTTCTCATTTTTTTATATTAAAAAAAAAACATTGTTCAATGCACTCTACTTGAACAACACATTTCGGTTTACTCTGTTTCTAGTAGCTCTGACGTGCTTTTCGTGCCAGCTGTGCGCTCGGCTCTTTGGTACTGCCTATTTTTTGTCACAGCCATGAACCCTTTGATTAGCCCCGTTTATTTATATTCGCTCGAAGTAAACATTTGCGCATAATTTATACAAAATAAACCCCTTTCATATGATCAATATTGACACCTGCAAATTTTTCTGAACACCAAAAAAATGTTCTCTATTTGAACAGCTTGTATTCATTTCGGCGCAAACTCATTCCATGAAATACATAAGTTCGAAAAATCAAGTCACCAAAATTTTAAATAAACAAGAAACAACGTCAATTTCAGCTGTAATACCCTTCACAGATGAGTTTTTTATAGCATAAGAAAGTCTAAAAAATCTTTATCTTTATTTTGATCGATCAGTTTAGTGACTGCTATATGCTGTAGTGGTCAGATCTTAACAGTATGTTTGGCAATTGCAGCGATGCTTCGGATAGTAATCCATATTCCATAATAACTTGAATAAATTTCTTAAATAATCCATAATCTATAATAATCCATAATAAATTTCTTGAAGATATACAGTCAATTGATAAAAATTCGCTTAAAAGCACTAGCTTCCGATCGTTTTATTTGTACGACAGCTATTTCCTATTCTATCTGTACAATTTGTTATTAAGTTGAAGCGTTGCCTCGACCAAAAATTAATCTAAATTTCGTTAAATCTTTTCTTGAGTTTGATCGACCAGTTTGTATGGCAACTCTTGCTCCAGTATTGCGAATGGCCCAAAAATGTAGTGCGCAAAAGAGCTGCAAAGGTCATTCGATAAAGCAAAATAAGCACTAGTTTAGACAACATTCTTCGTTCAACCACACTATGGCACATTTCATTGAATTCCATTGGTAGTTCATCTATACGTCCGTAAGTCCCAGCATTACTCAGCAAACGCATATTCCATTATCTTCACTCTCTGGCACTTAACAGACACTGTTCTACGACCCGCTCCTGTGCGACTACAAAATCCTTTTGACCTTTTGAGATAGAACGCAGGACATCTGCTGAACTACCTTCTCTTAGTAACGTTCATCTTGCAAAAATAGCGCCTCTTTTTGGACATTGTCCAATAGGCATTCATGCGGTAGAGGCTAAAAATAGAAAAAGTTGAGATAGAAATGTTCAAGCACTTTATTCTCCATTATCCAGCTATTGCAAGACTGAAGTTGCAACATCTCGAGAGTATCGACTTCGTGCAACCAGAAGACATAGCCGAAACTGATATTAGCCGCTAAAACAAATTTGTGAAAGGCTTAAATAGTTTTGTCGATTTTAATGGTGTTATGATCAATTATAAAACAGTCTTAGGTAACATACGGCATTCTAAGCATTCGAAGTGAAAACCATGCTTTGATCGATCTCATAACTTACCTAACTCAACCTAACCTCTCACTACTATCACTTAAATTTTTTAAATTAAATACTTGAAATACCGAAAATACAATTTGGATAGTGCAGTGTGAGCATTCTTTCTAGCCCGTATTTCCATCCAAGGGGAATCCAAACGAGATTCTGGAGGATGGCTCACTATGAGGTTGGTAAATATGTTTGCAGAATCTGGAAGTATCGCAAAAAGATTCTTTGAAGAAAACAATGTAATAGTAACTGTAAGTGAGCATGGTTATTTAAAGATATAGATTATTGCGGAGCTCCAACGAAAATTAGAAAACAAATGAATATATATCAATAAACATAAATTTTTCCGCTGGCCACCCCAGTCACATTTTTATAAGGGGTTGTGCCAAGCAACAGATGCACAAAACAAAAGCCAGAAATTTGACTGAACTGAAGCACTTCATTAAATCGATAATTGCGGCTACTAACTTATAGGCTCCAATGAATAATTTTCTAATTAGGTGTCGCCTATGCGTGGCTGAGCATGGAATGCATTTACGGTCCATTATTTTTCAAAATAATTAATTATATAAAATCAAATAAAATTTGCTATACAATAAAATTTAATGCATTGATAAAAAAGTCATTATGTTTTGTTTTTGTAACACAATTCGTACATCACCTTTATACATAAAATTGTATATTAAATTATTCATAATTTTAATAATAATTAATCTTCCACAAAGCTCTGAATTATTCCAACGTTTATGGCCATCAAATTCGGTGAAATGTCCCAATTATTGCTAATTTACACCAGTTATGCACTTAAAGAAAAACTCATGTTAAAAACATCTAAATGCAAAAATTTTCACATGAACACATATATGAATAATAAATAGGGGAAGAATTAATCTCACTTAATGAACAGCTGCAGAGTTCTCCAAAATATGTATGGCACACATTAGCACTTTTTATGTACTCGACTGAAGCTCTCTTTCGCTATAGTTTAGCCAAAAATATTCTGTTCAAAGATCTGTCATCTTATACAAATCAACTGTTAGGTACTGAGTTCAAAACAACTATCGTCGAGTTTACCAAAGAAGCTGCCTTCCCGGCGTTAGGCAATTAACTGTTGACAGCAGAGAGGTAGTCATAACTAACGAGGCCAAGTATCTGGGTCTTACTTTGGACTTTAGTCTGCGGAGGTAGCAGCTTGTCGATCTGGTCATGGTCAAAGCCACAAAAGAACTTATAGAGTACAATCGCCTGGCTAGGAAATCTTGGGGGAGCAGTATGAAGAGTATGAAGAATATACCAAAAGCTCGAAAATGTCGGAAGGTATTGCTGCAGCTGTCGCAAGACTGCGTTCCAAACTTTCCATACCTGTGGAATGCATTTCGAGCTCATTACAAGCAAAAGTCTCTGCGATAAGTCGGTGTGTAGAAATAAACCTCCAAGGCAGCTATCGAAATGAAAGTACCATCATATTTAGAGATAGTCAAGCAACACTTAAAGCGATTCCAGCTTATAAGATTGCAAAGCTAATGCTACAGGAGTGCATTGATCGGCTGTATAGTTTCTCAGTCCGCAATCAAGTGCATCTAATTTGGGTGCTGGGTCACAAGGGTATGCCGATTCTGCGATACGGAGCCCCCCGAGGGAGCCTCCCGAGCAACTGATGGAAGACTGCACGATAGTCTGTCGACGCGTGAACAATGCGACTGGGTCTATGTGATTCGTTATGCTAGAGGAGAGAGCTGAGATAGTAGTTATCACTCAAGCTAAACTGGTCTCTTGGACAAACCCAGTCATGCACACTCCTTCGTAATCTTGGGCACTGCTTGATTCTTCCAGTTTTCATACATATTAAAGCATTATATATTGATATTTTGATTCAAAATGTTGGCTACTGAACCAAACTCCTAAGCAATCATTTTCAAGCGGGTTACGACAAGCCGTGAGTACTTTAGGAACTGATGCTAAGGAAAGAAAATACAAAGCGGATTCGAATCATAAGACTTGCTTTTAAATAAAGTAAATTTTACAGTTAAAAACTCAGAGGTTACGGGCGAAAGTTCGCGAGCGTGAAACTCACCCGATCTGAAAAATTTAATTTCGAGTTAAAAGCTTAGCATGATAAATATGACTGACGCACACGTTTCGACACTACAGTGAACAGTGGCTACTATTTTCTCTAAATAAACGTCAATATGCATTCAGAATCTCAAACTCGGCGTCTGAGAGCTTAAAAATTGTAGTCCGATTGTGCCTTTTTCTACAGATGATATAGTCTACCTCGCAACAGTGGTAATTACGAGAAAAAATTATATAGAATTTAAAATTATATTAGGTTGGGCGGTGGGCGTGATTTTTGCCTGATTTCACCAATTTTGTAAAATTTAGAAGAAAAAAAAACAAAAAAAATAAAATTTTGGAAAAAATGGTTGGTTCTGAGATAAAGGAATCAATGGATTTATAGAGATAATACTTCGCTGAGCAGATAATTTTACGTTTTGGGCCGGTCGATTGGCTACCAAGAGCGTGTGATATCACACCATTAGACTTTTTCTTGAGGTAAAGTATAAAGTCTTTACTGTCAATCCCGCTTGGACTCAGGCCTTGGAGCAAAACATCACGCGTGTCATTCGTCAGTTATACAGACGAAATACTCGAACGAGTCAACGAAAATTTGACTCAACGATTAGACTATCTGAGACATAGCCGTGGGCAACCTTCGAAAGTAATAATCTTCGAAAAATAAATGCCAAAGAATACCCTCTATAAGGGTAAGAATGGTTACCCTCCATTTTTATTCATAACAGGGCATCGTTTGAACGGTTGAACGGTTGAACAGCTTGGAAAAAAATAGAAGGAGTGGTCGTATAACAATGAAGCTTTGCAGAAACACTTCTCTGGACTAAATTAAGAAATTTTGAAAAAATCTCGGAAAACCGCCCACTGCCACACCCACCTCCCATATAACTGCAATTGCCAAAATTTTTATTTTTGGACCTAGGGACTTGAAATTCGGGACACTTCTTAATTCAGTTCTCCTGATGAAAAAAAATTAAACTTAAACGCAAAGTGACGTTATTTATACCTTTACCTTGATAAAAATCCAATATAATATGCAATGTTTTAATTGAATATGTAACAGGCGAAAAATTGTGTTAGTTTTTATTTGTAATATTATGCAAGCACCATATCTTTAACAATGGGATCTAGTTCTAAGGAAATTTTGTTCGAATGACGCCTTAAGCTACTTATGTAAGGATCCGAAGTTATAAGAAGTCTGTTGAAGACATCAGTATTTGTGCAAATTAAAATCGATGTTACTAAAAGGGACGGTAATTGGCGGTTGTTTTTTTTTTTTAAGTGAAAGTACAGACTCGGAACATTCATTTTTTTATAGTAAGAGGGCTAAGCAAGGCAAAGCACATAAAGATTTTTTCCATCAAAAAATGAAAAGTTGATATTTTTTGGTATAATTTGTGAAAAATTATAAAAATTAGCTTACTTTGCCAATTTCAATAAATTTTTTTTTTATAAACAAGTAGGTGCTATATTTTCACTAAAAAATAAAAGAAAAGCCATAGCTATAAACTTACACACAAAAAAAATTCTTTATTTGGACAATAATTTTAATCTGATTTTATTGAGTAACTTTCCTTCGAATTCTGTTAGTTTTTTTAACTATAAAATTTCACTTTTTATAAAAAACCTTGTTGAATTTTTCTTATCCAAATATTTCTTTACAAAACAAAATCATTAAAGTTTTGAAATTGGAAAGTGGAAAAATCCTATAAATGACACTGTGAGCCGTCCAGTATTCAACCCTAGCAAAACTGTGGCAACATGTTGTAAAAACTTAAAACTGACTTTATAAAAACCAAATACTGACCTAATTCCTTTAATTTTGTTTTCATTGCTTTAGAAAATTCCACTTTAACATATCTCCCTATCTCACTTTAGTTGACTGGGGTGCTTGATGTACTGCCAGTGCTTAACTTCAAGTGGAATACCGTAACAATTGCAGCATATGCAAGTTATTCAAATATATTTCTTGTTTGCAACCGCATTTCTATTCGAATATTTGCTTTTCAAAAAATATTCCTGCTTGAGTGCCTTTATTTGGCACCAGCTCCAAAACTAAAACTCTTACCAGTGAATTACTGTAAGCAAGAATTCTACTTCCTGGTATTTGTCACATGCAACTCGAAGTGATTGCTTTCGGTAATACCTTCCCCCGCTTTCCGCCTTCGTGGCAACATTCTTGCACAATTTGTCGACCTAAGCTAACAAACGCCTCGTAACCACTTGCAAAATTTCAACACATTTTATTTATTCCATAATTTGGTTGCGCATACGCCAACGCACACCGTACCACGACCAACCGGCTGCCCACCTTTAAGCATTTCTGCAGCACAAAACATATGAAAATGACAGCTACGCAGCAATACAAATGCCACGCACGCTTCTAAGCTTGTGGTTCTTTGGGGAAATGTGAAATAAATTTCCAGCGAACTCGCCGTCGTATGAGTGTGTACTAATCTATTCCCGTCGGAGCATTGCCGTGCTGGCAAACACATGTGCAGCGTGAGTGGCGGCTTTGGACCACTTCTCGATATCAAGAGTTTGTGTTGGCACAATTGCGATCCCTTTTCAATGAAAATAAAAGGAAATACTTATGAATGTATATTTTTCAGGCGCGCGCGTGTGTGGTTGTTTGCGTGCGTGTTGTGTGAACTTCCATTTCTTGTCTTTTCATGTGTGGTTTTATGCAAAAATGTCGTCTTTGTAGCAGCGCACAGCCGCACATACGCGCACTTGGTGCCATCTGTTCCGGTCACACACAGACTGCTCTTCTACACAAGCTCCGATGCGAGCGCAAATCATCTTACTGCCCTTCTTGTGTGTGTGTGTGCATGTATGGCGCTGCTCCTTTGCACCGCCGCTCGCTCGGCGCTTTTCATTTGTGTGCGCATATTCTTTATTACGGTTACTGCCATACCTTTCGCACATTGCTCTGCCACTTGCAAATGCTTCGCACATAACGGCACATTCAACTTGCCGTTTTCTTTATTTCATTTTTGTTTTTTCTTTTCCTTTTAACTGGGCTAACATTTAATTTACGGAATAACTTTTACTCCTTTCCTTCTTTAAGCGCAATTCTTAGTTGTATCGCATAGTAGTGTCGCCAAACACAGTTATTTTGCTACACCCACATATGCGTACATATGAAGCAGCAAGTGTCACTTCATTTTCCTGCACAATGTCGAATGACAGCTCGAGTTATGAGTGTGCGAGCGGGCTTTGAAGTGTGCACCGAAGAGTGCCTCTTAGTTTACTTGAAACGCACTTCTTCACACCGTCTGACTGGCCAGGCAAGTTGCCGTTATTTTCCACATGATTTGTTCATATCTCAACCAAGACGACGAGTGCTTTTGTCAGGCGGATAAAAGAAATCTCATCCAGCCCATTCAGTCCATTCAGCCAATTCACACGTCCTCGGTTTTTTCTAATTACTTTGGAGAAGGGAGTACGCTGGTTCAAATGCTGCATAAAATGCGCTCGGAATACAGTGAAATGCTGTTTATTAAATATGAGATGTGATTAGGTAAAGTCTAATACCAACTTGCAGTTGCGTGAAAGTTATGTAGCATTCTATGCTTAAAGTGTATGTCCCACAGCAACGAAGTGTCATTAAACTGCGCACTCGTATTAAGATCCTCACTAGAGTGCGGAGAAGAATAGAGAATTTGCCGGTTGGAATTAAAACATTGATTTCAATACAAAGAGAAGGATAGGTGGAAACTAGAAGTGAACTGAGCACTCTATTAGCGCTGGATGCGCCATTGTGATGCACTATCGTTGAACCTATGTAATCTTGCTATCTCGTTTCATCTCTGCGCTCAAACCAGTCGGTGCCCACAATGAAAATTCGTATATCCCTTATGCTTATTGTGGAAAGCCATTCAATATTGGATGCCTGATTGACTCCAAGTATTTTGTATCTGGCTTGCGCCAGAGCTGAGCAATCAAATAGAATCTTGCAAACTATTGTCTTATTCTTTTCCAGCATGCAGCTGAGGCAAATACTGTTATAAGGCAGAACCGTGTTTAGTGCTTGTTCTCTGAAACGCCAGTGCCCAGTTATTGTAGCGCTGTTCTGTCGATACTATTCCTGGACCTATGTAATAAGTTGTTAGTTCTAGTCTTATCATAGTTTGCTCGTATCTGCGTGCTTATTAATTTCTATCTGCTCTGATCTCGTTCCAAGATGACATGATGTTAACTCCGCCTCGAATATGTCAAAAAAAAAAGCTTCTAGCTTGGCTTGGATATGGACTTGAGCTCTCAGTGAGCTCAAAACATTTATGCGATTCTTGAATACACTAGAATCAATAAGTGGCGTCAACAAGAACAGCTATGCCGACTGGCTGGCCGTATATATGGTTTCTTTCTATATCCTCTAGTAATTACTGCACACGCCTTCCCTATACCTTGTACTTCCTTTGGAAGATGCAAGCCAAATTTGATACACGGATAGAGAGAGAGAGATATCAAGATATTTGTAATATACCTTATCCTCTACTTCGCTGTCCATTTTGGACTCGTCGCTATACAAAAACAAAAAGAGTTGTATCATCCCACCCTACTAGATCTCTTCTCCATTCACGTTTAGAGTTTAGTCTCACCCGAAAGTTGCAATTGAAATCTAATCCGCGGAGGTTATACATAGTCTTATTTACTTAAGTTTAGTTGGGTTAGAATGGCGCAGTGTCCCTAACCTTTACGGTTCCAACCTATTTATTTGTGCTTCGATGAAAAGACGTCTATGGGTAGCTGATGCAGGAATGTATTGAGCGTATCAGCCGCTCATGACTTAAAGGTCTCTGTAACTCCTCCACAGATTGCTCTCTGTATTGCTGTTAACTTCTAGATATTATAGTGTTTCTTTAATGCTTTGATGTAAGGATGAGATTATTCATATGCTAGGAGAAATATGTAATGAGAAGATTTCAGAATTAAGTTACACAGACATTAAGAACTGTATACCTTTACTTAAGTTAGCCGCGTTGAAAGACTAAGTTTCCTTGTAAGCCAAGTAGTTATTCATTCCGTTTTTATTGAGAACATTGTCGAAAGTCAAGAATAATAAGATAGTTCTCAACATAAATTTATTTAGACATCCAAATTGTGTAAGTCAACGAAAGAATAACTCTAAGTTAAGTCGAATTGAAGCAGCTTTAAAAAAACAAAAACGGTTTCTTCATTATCTCATTCTAAAAAGTGACTGGTCAGGTAGTAGTATTGATCCTAAACGATGGATATTACTTGGACAGAATTTCGTCTTTTGTGTTACACATTAAAGTGAATCACCAGATCGTAACAGATCAACAAAGTGTTTTGAGCTTACCAAAAACTTGTTATAGCAGTTAGTTTCAATCTCAGCCACTTTGCTGGATTAGCCGAAGATGTGCCTGCCGAAACATTTCAATATTAGTCTAGCCGGGAAATATAGGAGAAAGTAACAATGGTTCCACTACACCTTCCTCCATACAACTTTGGTAAAAATATAAGGCCAACACGGACACGCTTGCAGAAGTTCAGACGCTGAACCCAATTTCCACGGTTTTCAAGCATAAATCTGCAATTTCAAGTTCGATATTCATTCAAAGTTCATAAATCGTCGCTGACCTTTTGGCATAGACCAAAGACTTGACGTTGCCCCACAGAAAATAGCCTAACGGCGTCAAATCGCATAACCGAGGCGGTCAATTGACTGACCATTTCGTGAGATAACACGTTCACCAAACTTGGTTTTCAATGAATCGATTGTGACATTCGCTGTGTGGCTTGAGGCGCCATCCTGTTGTCCAAGTTCATATCGTTCAATTCGGGCCAAAAATATTCGATTATCATTGAGTGGTAGCGATTCCCATTCACAGTAACCTGGCGGTCTTGATCATCACGGAAGAAGTTCGGCTAAATGATGCCGTCGGCCCATAAACCGTAACAAATCGAAATTTTTCCGGGATGTAATAGTGACTCATAGAGTACGTGTGGATTGCTGCCTGACCAATAACGTACATTTTGTTTACTGACGAAACCATTCATCTAGAAATGGGATTCATCGCTTAAAATGATTTTTCGATGAAAATCCGGAACATCTTCAAGTTGTCGCTCAGCCCAATTCACGAACATACGACGATTCTGGTGGTCAAGCGGCTTCAGTTCTTGCGTCAATTTTGTCTTGTAAAGATGTAGGCCAAGATCTTTTCGCAAACTTGCCCACAACGACGTCACAGAGATGCTCAATGTTTGAGAACGAAGTGTGAGAGACAGATTTGGGTCGTCTTCAATAGATGCGCTGGCGGCAGTAATATTCTCGACACCACGAGTTCTTCTTTGTATCAGTGGCATGGACATATTCTGTAGTTGTCTGTGTATTCAAATTTTTCCACTAGACTCTCAATTGTTGATCCGACAGAACGATTGTGATTGAGCGGGGAAAACATGGCGTAGTTTTGAAAGAACCCGTTATTTCCAGTATCCAGTTAGAACACCTTTGATAAGAAAAACTGGTTTGAAGGACTTCTTACGGTTCACTCTGAACTAGAAGTATCTCACGGTAGCACAAATTCTTTTTCTTGACCAGCGGGATCACTGGAAGACCATAGGTCCAGCTCTGGAATACAAGAGAGCATAGGAAAACAATGAGGAGGGACCCCTGTATTTTGAAAATCTTTAAAGAATTTCAAAACACAGGGGTCCCTCCTCAATAACAGCTTTATATCTTAAGTTGCAATTTAGTTATGACAATATATATAATTTTGTTAAATCGCATTTTGTGGGGGAGGAAGTGGTCCGATTACGTCCATCTACAATGCCAACAGACGGGCGGACAAACGGACGGATAAACGGACGAATGCTGCAGTAAAATATTTTCTTGCTTAATACAAAATATCAAAATATCCCACCTTTTGAAGATGGAAAAAGAAACATGAAGTTGAAAATAAATAGCTTGTTTACGTTGGATCCATGTTTTTGGATTTTATAGGGGAAAAAAACAATCGATTTAGGCAATAACATACACTCTAATACACATATGCACATTAAAGCGGGTTTGCTTACCAAAAAACCGGAAAAATCGAATGCGGGTAATGTTTTATAGATCATTCTAAGGAACTATGGATCTGAAACCAGTTTCGAGCCAGCGATTTTTAAGGCGCAGTTTAAACAAGTAAGAAAAAACTAAGTTGGGATATAACTGAACATTTCACACGCTTGCAATTTGCAAAGATTAAAGCCAAGGAAATATCTTCAATTATATAAGGCCGTTAGATGTATGGGGTCCAGGGCGGGTTTTCATCCAATTTTATCACAAATATACACCGTTATAAGAAAAACACGCTCGCTTAAGTTTACTAAACTAACTCACATATTGGCCGACATAATCGGAATAAAGTCTCCCTCTCTCTCCTAAAGTTTGAAAATCTTTATGATTAAGTATATGGCGGCAAAGAGAAGTAAATGATCTGATATGCGATTTTATAGAGAAAAAGTCGACCCGCTCTTATGTACGTATACCGGCTGACGGCACTTTTCCTTATTCACCCCAAATGTACACTTTCCTCAGATTTAATTTAAAATCATTTAACAAAGCTCTACTAACGGCGAATTCCCCAATGGAAAAATCAACAACTTCACTTGCATTATGCTCGACGATGTTTTCCTGCTTACGCCAAACATTAAGGCCATATCATGGTCCGGGCGGTCGCCGCCATTTCCTTGTTTTTTCGTTGATTTTTGCATTTTTCAAAGACGGAAGCATTTTTCAGCACTTTAAATAATTACAAAAATAAAAAGAAAAACATGGAAATTCAGCGGGATAATAAAACGCATTTGCATGAATATTGCGGCCAAAAAAGTGGCGCGTATAAAAATATGAAAATACATAAAAAAAAGGGATGCCAGCCACGCGCAAAACAATAATGCCAACAAGAAAGGCGAGAGCAAAAACAACGTCAGCAACAATGAAGGCTACAACGTCAGCAGCGATTTCTGTTAAAAATTAAATAATGGCAAAAAAGCAGTCACAACAACAATGCGTTAACAGCGTATACACACACACACACACATGTATAGCAAATAGCACATAAAAAATGGCGCACAAAAAAGCCACAACAAACACATAAATCTCTATTCATTACGTACAGCATAACGGCACAAACAACAAACAATACCGACTGGGCAGCCTCCATCCTGCGGGCCTCCGAAGGCAACATTCCTAAATTTGAATGGAAAACGGTTGCGGCGGCGGCGGCGATGGCGGAGTGGGAATCATGGCAAGTGGCGCACTAAAACAACAACTAAAGCGAATAATAAACAAACAAACAAAATGGAGCGCCCGCACACACTGACAACGCCGACAGTCATGGCAGCGGCAACAGTGGCAGCGGCAGCAGTAAAATAGCTTCTAAATCCGCGTTGCCATAAAAAATGCTGCAAATAATAATAATAATAACTGTAAAAAGTATTATCATATATTACCTGTTTCTGTGTTATGTAAGCGGGTCTCTATGCGGTTGGCAACGTGACACATACACACATAGATAACTCTGCAGTTACGGTGTTTTATGCAGTTGCAAGTACAAAGGGGAGAGGTGGCGTGGTGGCGAGGCAACTCCCGTGTCTCGACACAATTCAACCTGTCGCTGGGCACAACTTCCGCGAACTGTTGTCGCCTTTATAAATGGAGCGCAACGCTTGCAAGAGCCGCCATCGCCACCGCCACAGCCACAGCTACAGCCATAGCCACCACAACTGCCAGCGTTACAGCATCAAGAACCACAGCGGCAGTTGACTGTAAATTTCAGACTTGTGGCGACGTTTTACAGATATTCGCGGTTGACTCATTGCTTTGTCGTTTGACTGCACTCGACAGAGCCGTGGCAGCGCGGAAGCCGCCGGCATACACGTGGCCCAGAAAAACCGACATTCTTATGTGGTTGCGCCGAACAAGAACGCGCTTCATTCGCTGTACGTCTTTAACTAAAATCGTAGACAAATTGCGCAATATTTTATGCCGTTGAAAGCCGCTTAGAAAGAAAAAATTTAAGACTAATCGAGCGACCGCCATGACCTAAGGAGTCAAGTACAGTTTTTCTAACAACGGCAGTCGTTAGAGTTCAGATATGAAAATAATGCTCATTAAAGTGTATTAAGTCTTCGAAAAGGATATCAGTAATTCAATAAACTTATCCAAAACATGGAAATGGAGATTTTCATATCACAGTTTGCTCAAGGTATTCGTCAAATTACATTTACCGTTTGTAGCAAAAAACGTTAAGTGAAACGAAAAATAACTCAGGCCGTTTATTCTTATAGCTATCGAATGTCCTTATCTTGGTTTGCTATATTTAAGTTAAAATCGCTAAGAGGACACCCAGATTATCACTTAGGACATATCTTCTTTTCCTTTTTTAGGGTAGACACCGCTTACGTGGTTAAAGCCGAGTGTACAACAACGCGTCCGTTCTTCCTTTGCGCTATTTAGCGTCAATTGAAGATTCCAAGAGTTGCCAGATCCTTCTCCAATTGGTCTTTCCACCGAATTACAGGTCTTTCTCCTCCTCCCCTTTCCCGACGAATACTGCTTCAAATACTCTTAAAGCTGGAGTGCCTTTATCCAAGTGCTCAGCTCTTCTTTCCATGAAATGTGGTCTTCGCCATGGTCAATACGCAAAGGACCATAAATCTCGTTATTCTGCGTTAGATTTCGAAGCTGACGTTTTTGTTGATGTTAATACTGGTTCCAATATAGACGAAATTATCTAAGACTTCGATGTTATGACTGTCAACAGTGATGTGGGAGCCAAGTCGCGAGTGCGACGACTGTTTGTTTGATGACAGAAGATATTTCTTCATGCCTCTGTTCACCACCAGCCCCGTTTGCTTCGCTTCTTGTTCAACCTGGAGAAAGCAGAACTATCCGTGCGGTTGTTGAGGCCAATAATGTAGATGTCATCGGCGTACGCCAGCAGTTGTACTTATATTCTTGTAGAAGAGTGCACCTTCTCAATTCAGATTTGCAACTCGAAATATTTTTTCTAAGAATTGTTGGTGTCGTTTTACGTGGCGGATTCCAAACCCAACTCACAACCCTGGGAAGGGATGTTTTGCCCACTGACTTTAGTCTCGCTTTCAAACGGATATTTTTTGTGTACCCAGAGAATACCGGATAAGACCGGATGTCATGTGCTGTGTGAATTACATGTAAAAGAATCGTTTCTGGCCACTCTCAAGTGGAAGGCTCAAAAAACTTTCCTTCTTTGCGTAAACTTCTACACTTGGCATTACCACCATACCTCAGAAATTTCATAGATAAGATGGTAAGGAGAGGCTTCATAGGAGCCGGTATAAAAATTAAACAATTGGCGTGGCTTCCCTAATTTCATATCATAGTCCAGTCATTTAAGCTTAAATTAGGTAAGAATCTCGGAATTAGATATACCCATTTATATGTCTGTAAACCCCTATAAAGGGTAGGGTATACCTACCATATGTAGGTTTTGAGACAACTTTAGGGTGTCAATATACAAGTATTTACAGACATATAAATGGGTATATCGAATTCTGAGGTGAACTTACTATAATGACTGGACTACCAAGCTTACATCTCAAGAAATACTGAACCAATTTCAACAAAACTCAGTACATAACTTCATATTGGCATAACTCTCTTGCAGTGTAAAAATTGGCGAAATACAATCACGCCTTATTTCCATATAACCAAATTTTAAATTCTTTTTTTCTTGCATCCATATAAAACACCAATAAAGTTATTGAAAAAATACGATTTAAAAATAGCGGCCTTACCACAAAAATTCTTTTTACATCTCTGGTGAGGTTAGATTATGCATCTGTGGTTTGAAACCCTAGTTACCAAGTCCATTTGCATAAGTTCGAATCCGTTCAAAAACAATTTTTACTTTTTGCCTTAAATCATTTGCATTGGGATCCCGGTTTAAATCTTCCCCCTTACACTAACCGTAAAACTTATAAAACTCCAGACACTCGGTATTCGTTGGGAGTTGCTTGGTATAATATTTCTTGGAAAACTCATGAATGGGTCACTCTGTATCCCATCTCTCTTATCTGATATTAATTTTAACGTTCCCGCTCGCTCTACCAGGCAGTTTAGACCCTTGCTTTTACAACTTTCTAGAACAAATTTTGAGTTAAACGAACCATTCCGCCGTATATGTTATGATTTCAATTCTCACCGCAGCACATTTGATCTAACAGACTCACTCTTTACCATTAAAAAAAATTATTTTATCTACTCTTAACAAGTAGCATTTAAAAATTATAAACTTTAATTTAATTCCTAATTTTGGCAGTTGAAATTTTTATTTCTGTAGCTGAGCAGCTTAAGATCGCAACGCTTAAAACTCTCTTGCCTTTTATGTCTCGGCTAATTCCGCTCGTTCGCGGATTGCGCCCCTCGCGTCGAATAAATTTAGTGCATAAGGCTGATTTTTACCAAAAATAGGCCTAAGGTTATCAATGAAACTTTCTCGGTAGTTATGCGATCTGCTTCTAAAAATGCGTAAAATCGGATCATTTGTTCCTCTAGTGTTAGATGAGGGTAGTTTTAAATTTCCGATTGACTTTTAAACTTGTATATTAGTCAATATGTGAGTTATCTTAATAAAACTCAAAGAGCAATTTTTTCTTGTAAAAATATGTATTTACTCGTATGTCAAAATTGGATGAAATCTGTTTAATATTTTCCCGGTATACGCGGACTTAACATAAATATTCTTGAAATTCGGGCTGGTTCTACATCATATATATCTCGGAGGTAAAATTTAATGCCCTGACGTATCTAGTTATTGATTTATTGCGCTTTTAGAAGCTTTTAACAGTACCGTTATATGGAGAGTGAACAGGGTTATCCTCCGATTGCATCCGTTTTCACACTGTGGGTAGAAGTGCTTATAATATTTGCGCTTAGATTTGGTTAACTTAAGTGGTTTAAGAGATATGTTCTTAAAATTTAATAGAGGCCACGCCCACTTTTTCAAAATTTTTTATTCACATGTGCCCCTTGGTACTGCGATCCCCTGTGCCATATTACAGCTTTATATCATAATTTAGTGCTTAATTATGGCACTTTATATGTTTTCGGTTAGTGGCGATCGTGAGCATGGCAGTGGCCCGATTACGCCTATTTACGAACTAGAATTTTAATTTTTACTCAAGTTACAGCTTTCACGGATGGACAGACCGACGGTAGACAACCGGATTTCAACTTTTCTCGACATCCTGATCATTTATATCGTATATACTATATAACACTATATCTATCTCGCTTTGTTTTAGATGATACGTTAAGTGAACAAAACTATAATACTTACTATGTAGCAACTAGTTGTTTTTTATGATTTGGTGGTGAATATGACTGAAAGTGGTCTATACTTGGTCAAAGCTTAATACTTATGTATATCTAATAAGCTGATTTGCCATCCTCTGGTTGATATTTTCCTCATATAAACCTCACGTATTTAATTTATCCCCTTTGGTTTAGTTTATATCACATATGTAAATCTCAATCGTTAAGATTTGTGTTAATACAAATTGTACGGAAAATCAATAAGTAATAAATAAGCTATATGAGTCTATGATCAATATTATACCAAAATTGATTGTAATCCATTTGTTTTCTTCAAATATTCATTTCGAATTCTTAAGCAATATGTTTTCATATCCGAGTCTAATTATGTAACGGACGTCCTGGGTAAAAGTAATTTTTAAAACATAGTCCACGGTAACTATATTCCAAAAATCGTATAACATATACTTAAATTCCCAGAACCTTGTTATCAAATATCTTATTTTCTAAACATCTGACTCATTTTAGAGAGTAAATTACATATTGATCCTACTCTGTGGTAATATTATAAGACAGGTAATATATCAAAAGATAATTTCTGTAAAAAATTTGTGTGTTACTTCCTCTAAAAACATATATGATTCCTGGGTTAACCACACTCTCAAAAAAATTCACTAACAATTCGGAAGCTGAAAGGCGAACTTCTCACTAAATAAACCAGATGAAGCACGAATACCAAAAAATTTGAGAAATAAGCGGAGTTTGATTTATTAAAAAATATCACTGCATCCTGTCAAACAAATTCTTAAGTTTTCAAAAACATTTTGCGAAGTAAATTTCTCTTAATTGAAATTGTTGCACCGCTAAATCTTCTAACTGAGTAACCATGTAAGAATGCATCCCATCTGCTTCGCCTATCATCGAACTTAAGGTAACATCGTATTCATGAAATTTGTAAAAGTAATTAATCATCTGCAACGATTCTGCATTACTTCCCTGCATCTTTAACGAATTGCTAGCCAAAAAACTGCGACCAACTTTGCATTGACTTAATGGAAACTTCAATTTTCACCCACTGAATTGCACTTGGATATTTATATACCTCAAACAGGGTATATTGAGTTTGCAACGAAGCTTACAACACACAGAAGGAAACTTCGAAGACCCTATAAAATATTTATATATAGTACATAAATTTTAAGTGTGTGAAGCTGAGTTGTTTTAGACATCTGTCCGTATATACCCGAACTAGTCCCTCAGTTGGAGATAATAATCTGAAAATTTTCTCACGCTCTTTTCTGCCAAAGAAACTGTTCATTTATTAAAACCGCGGATATTGGACCACTGTATTATATAACTGTCATACCAAATACTAATCAAGTTCTTGTATAGAAAACTTTTTTATTTCATAAAATATCTTTACGAAATTTGGCAGGAATTACTTTCCAAAGCAACTTTTCAAAGGCCAAAGAAATTTCTCAGGTCACTATGGCATAACTGAACGATCAAATTCAAGTGATGGGTATTACAGCTTCGTTGCAACCGAGGTTAACGTTTTTCTTGTTTTTTTTTTTTATTTAAAAAGGTGAAAAGTAAAGAAAAATTTTCTTCTCTTTTATCCCTACCATGCCTTCTGGGGTTTTACCCACATTGCTTTTGTTCTTCACCATTCATTTATTCAAAATGCCAACCGCAAATGTTGCATGTCTGCCTGACCTACTGCTTTTTAGACCAAGCGCACCCATGAGACCAAAAAACGTGCTGGCGTTGGCACATGTCAGCAGCGCAGAAGGTGGTCGCCGCCCTTGCGGCTAGAAAAAACGGTATGTAATTCGGTTTCATTTTGGCCATCCACAAGCGCAAACCGTTTAATGGTTGCACAGATACATAACATACATACTTACACAAAGCGTTGCCACCTTTTCCATTTATCCTTGTCGGCTGCACTAAAAGCGTGTCAATGAAACTTTTTAGCATTCCCTTTATTAGAACAATTATAATTGTTTTTACTTGTTTTAACCGTTAAATTGCTGAAATAGTTCTTCTTCTTAGCAATGCAAAAAATATGTACATCTATTCTTATTGCCAAAATGTTGAAACAGGCGGTAATCGAGACTTCGATAGGCATTTTTATTGTACTGAAACTAATAACTAGTCAAAAATCGAACTTTTGGACGACTATACCGTAGCTCCAAAGGTAGAAGTTCCATTGTTTGCCCGAACGATCAGTACAACTCTTTACCGTCTCAGACAGTAACGAGTAATATTAAATTAGATTCTATAGATAGATAGATAGATAGAAACTAGTATTCAAGTTTCGTTAGGACCTCTTTATGATTGATCAACTTTCACCATAAGCTACGAATAATTGAAAAATTGTTTCATTCTTAAGGCCAATTAACCAGCAAATATAAAAGTATTCAGAATCCGAACGATTTAATTTAATATAAAAAGTGGATATATGGAAGATCTTTCCGGGCGTAGTAAGGTTCCATACACTGAATAATTTTGTTACTTGCAGGATTAATTTGGCATGAACGAATTCTCAAACAGACTGTCTCTAACTAAGAATATACGGAATGCATATTGAACAGTTGCTCGTCTGTTAGAAAAGTTGTATTCGATTCGTCAAGTGTTGGAGCGAGGCGATTCTACACATTATACCAGCTATTTTATAGGTCACATGAGTTTTCTCGGATAAAAGACAACATTGTTTTAACAATTTTCTTCTTATATAAAATTGAAATATTTCATTATAATTTTTTATTTTTACAAATATACAACATTAACAAAGAAATTCTGAAATTATTGGAAAAAAATATTTTAAACGATGCCATTTCCGGTGACCCCTCGTAAAATGATGCGCCCGCGTTGGCCGGAAAACTTCTTACATAACCAAATAAAGTAAAAAAACGCGAGTTTTAGTTAAAACCTTAGATTAGAACTTGAACGAGGGAAAAAAACTGAAAATTTGGTTTTGGGTGAAAGTTTCGGGAAATTTTTTTCCTTCAAAAAGTTGTAATCGAAAAAAAATATTTCCTTCGTCCATTTCTCTAAGCACTGTATCTCAATGACCTGTGCAAAATTTCATAAATATCGGTGAATAGTTCTTGAGAAATCTCTCCAACCGACTTCAAAAACATAGTTTCGAGAAAAATGCGTTTAAAGACGGCGCTCTTAGCTTAGCTAGCCATGAGCGCACAAGTTCTCAAGTCTGTATGAACCAATTTTTGAAGCACTTTTGCCATACTGACTGAGGTATATCCCAAACATTACTTCTGAACGCATCAATTGCTTCCTCATTCATTGTGTCGAATAAAAATAAGTCATTCGGTGCCAGTCAGGACTACACGATGGTTGATCCTATTAAATCGATTTTTTGTGTGCCCGCAAACGCACGATGTGTAAGAGCTCACACAATCGCGGGAAGGAGTGGTTGGTTTCCCTGATTTTTTGAAAGTCAACTGTCCAACAAATGCTTGCATACTACTTAGAGTTTACTTTTCTGCTTTGTTCCAGTGGTATGGTTGCGGCATGTCTGGTTTTTTCTAAAAAACAGGCAAACATTTGCTTGGAATCTGATTTTGAACGACATTCACGAAAGTCATCATGTAATGATCTACGACTTCGATTGATTTTACAAAACCGAAAATCTAATGAAGTTCGTTTGGCTTTAGTCCACGTCAAAAACCGCCCAAAAGTATTGGAGATTAAATTCCATTTTTTACCCGAGATGAATATTTTAAGTTACTGTAAACAACACAAATCGTATGTCAAAAGAGTTTGAGTATGTAATAAACTTCTATTCTGTGGTAGCCACATTGCTTACATGAGCGTGAACAGGAACTTCTCTGGGGGTGTCGCCTCTCTTGCGGTCACTGTAGCAGATGAGCTTCTGACAAAATTTGAGGAAAGAGCACTCAAATCAAAAATGTCTAACTTTAAGGGGCTATTCTAGTCTAGAAGCATGAATTTCAGGTAATTTTTAAAGTGTCCTAAAAAAAGGCAATTAATATTTTTACTATCCATTTTTTTTATTAGTTATTTGTTAATTTTAGAAGAGTAGAGCAAAAAATTAAAAACTAAAAGAAGTAAAAAATTTCAAAAATTAGAAGCTGACGAAACGGGGGTCTCTTAAAATTTCCACGTGACCATACCTATGATATCAACCCTCCTAGTTATCTGAAACCAAAAAGAAAAAGAGATTATTAATCTAGAATATTGACGCAATGGCCGGAACTACGGAAAAGTGGGAAAAAAGATTTTTTGGATCACTTTTTCTGACTATTTAGAATTTTTTAAAAATAATAAAAATAAAAATTTGGGGATGGGGTAAGTTCCAACCTTAATCAAGCCTATAAAGAAGACTCTATAAAAATTTAAGTAAATCGGTCCAGTAGAATCTGAGAAATCGTGGGTATCATTCCGAAAAAGTCAGTTTTGAGAAAAACGCGTTTAAAGTTTACCTAATGTTTTTTGTTTGATTAGTTCCAGCCGAACCGGTTTGGATGCCGGGTCAGAAAAATGCCTATATCTCCGAAAATAATTTGAATTTTGAAAAATTCTCTTGTACACATGTTCTTGAATAGTTAAACTTTGAAAATACAAAAAAAAATTTCATTTTTTTTTTAATTACTAGACTAGAATACCCCCTTAATTGCAAGCTCATAAATAGCGGGATTTACATCAGTGATACAAGATATTTATTTATTTATCTGTTTTAAAAGCCTCAGATTGCTAGAAATCATTCTAAGGCTCTTCGTATATGCTCTCATTGAAAATTAGAACTTGATTTGGGCAAAAGGAATAATTTTAGAACTAGTGAGACCATTTTTCGTGCAATGAAAACGAAGGGAAAATGTAAAATTACAAATTTCAGGTAACTCTAAAAGCACAAATTTATATAATAATATAGTATATATGTACATATGTAAGTTTCGGTAAAAATCCAAAAACAAAAACTTCGATTGCACTGCTGCCAAGTAGAAATTATGGCAGGCGAAGGAGCAACCGACCGAATTTTCCATATCGAGTTCGATATTTTGGCAAAACTGCGGCTGCCAGCTAACACACATGCGCACATACATAGCATATACATATGGTCATTTATATGTGTATGTGCGCCAGCAACGGTTCCCTGCAAGTGTCTGCGAGCGTCGTTCGTTTGCGGGTGTAATAAATAAATTACAGTTTCACCACAATTCGCATAATTCTCCATCAGCCAAACTACATTTTCACTAATATGGTAATATATTGCAATGATTATGCCATTACCATCATTACCGTTAGCGTTGTCATCCAGCAATTTATTGCGCGCCGGTGAATTAAGTCAAATTTGGCCTTTAACTACCTGCTAGTAAATTTATGTATACACACCCTTGTACATACATTTTATGTGTCCAGCTGAGCGTGTGTGGGTGTGAGTGTGAGTGTGTGACACATCCATACATGCCCACATTCGAGTATTGGAGGCCAGCCAACATCGATGTGAACTCAAGAGATCGCTGCATTATGCACGTGAGATAAGCGCTGGCCAGCGCTAATAAGCGGGGTGTCAGCTGTCCTGGGAACACTAAACTAAATTAGTTATTGAGGTTAGTTTAAATGCACTCATTAGCGCTTGGTCACACTAATTTGCTCATCCATATTGAGTAGCCGTGTTGCGACGGTAAATGACCTAAATTCTGCCGTTAGAAGTGGTGGTTATTGTTGTTGCAAAGTTGTGCAATAGATGTACATATGTATATAATTAATTATAATTTATGGGCCAAACTGAAAATAATTAATTCAAAACTACAAACTCCGTGACAAACTTAATACATATACCCTGTTAAGGATATAATAAGTATACCACCAAACTATACTTAACCTAAACTATTAGGTTAGCCTGGTAGGCTAATGAATCACGCTTAGACCTTTTCGATTTCAGATTGAGTTCCGTTACGAAGTCTATGAAGTGTGCTTGAAGCGAACTTGAATACATTATCTAGCCTTACTAACGATACCTCTTTCAGTGTCCCATACCATAGTAGTTGTATTGTCAATGCCGGTCAACTGTACAAACGATGCTCAATTATTTCCTGTTATCTTATTATGTACATTTCCTGCTATGTTCTGAATATGTAAGCTACATTCTGTAGACTTGTGCTGCCACCAGACTGTGACCCTCATGTTTCTACAATCCCTTTTACCTAACACCAGTTAGAACTTTGTATATTTTCGATCTACCGTTTTATACAAGAATTTGGCATGTTTGCACCCTGTTGTTCCTTTTCGCTGTTTGATGCAAATGGGGATTCCTAATTTAGCCAGGTCCTCCTCCACCTTGTCATTCCAACGGTGTGGAGGTCTTGTCTTTCTCTGCTTCCTTTGGCGGGTACTGCATTGAATACACTCAGCGATGAAGTTTCCTCTCGAAAACTGGTAACGCCGACACATCAAATGTTGCCATAGTCCATGCTTCTGCACCATACAGGACAGGGATGATTAGTGGCTGGTAGAATTTGGTACTTTTTCGTTGAGAGAGAACTTTACTTCTACCTGGAGAAAGCAAAAATAACGGCCCGGTTGTTATGGCCAGTGATATTGATGTCATTGGCGTACGCCAGCACTTATACACTCTTGTAGAAGTTTTTACCTTCTGTATTCAGCTCTGGAGCTCGAGCTATTTTCTCCATCAGTTGATTGAGGAAGTCGCACAAGGAAGTCACCTTATTTGAAACCTCATTTGATATTGAAAGGCTCGGCGTGGTCCTTCCCGATCCTGACAGAGCTTTTGGCGTTCCCCAACGTCAGTTTACACAGACGTATTAGTTTTGCGGGGATACCAAATTCAGACATCGCGGCATAAAGGCAGCTCCTTTTCGTGCTGTCGAAAGCAGCTTTGAAATCGACGAAAAGGTGGTGTCGACCACTTTTTGACGTGTCTTTTCCAAGGTCTGGCGCATGGTCAGTTGTTGATTTTCCAAGTCTAAGGTCACACTGATATGGTCCAATCAGTTTGTTGACGATGAGCTTCATTCTTTCACACAGTACGCTCGATAGAACCTTATATGCGATGTTGGGGAGCATTATCCCACGGTAGTTGGCGCAGATTATAGGGTCTTCCCTCTTGTGGATTGGCCAGAGCACACTTAAATTTCAATCGGCAGGTAGCTTTCGTCCAACCATATTCTACAAACAAACTTAGGCATGCTTCTTATAAGGTCTTCGCCGTCGTATTTGAATGCTCGGTCGGTAATCTATCGCAACACTTGGATCTTCAGACGGGTAATTGCTTCTTCATGGTCGGGCAATGGAACGTCTGCTGTATCGTCATCCCATAGTTCTTTTATTAGTATAAGTCGAGCAAAAACTATTTTGTCTGTCTGTTATGATATACGAAGTACAATATTGAATATACACATACTATAGTTTAATTTCGATAATTTATTAAATTACCATAAGGGTTACCCCGTAATGATTTTCGTTGGCTCAGGAGACGTTGAGCCGTAGTCTCACCAATTTAAAACTTTTAACTTAAATTCTTAAACTTTAAAAGGAACGAAAAATGAAAGCCTTTGAACAGGATATGCGCGTTCGATAGTGTCACTTGGCAACAGAAGTCTTCTTACATGAAATTTCCTTGCAAAATTGTGGCAACAACCACATTTATTGAAGTTTTACAGCTTAAGCCCAGCTAGTTGTTGATTGTATTCAGTTTTAAACACACTTCGGCCGGCTCGCACGCCCCACCCGCCCCACACACGCTAGGAAATATTATTTTTTGTGCTCTCGAAAATCCTAACTCAATTCGACACAATGAAGGGATGAGCCAAACAATAATACACTCGCTATCGCTAGCTGTCAGATATTCTCCAGTGCGCTTATTTATTTTGGCAGCACAAGTTCTTGCCAACCCTAAAACGAACACACCGAGATCTGCAAACGAAACATTGTATACACTTGAAAGCGAATTGAATAAGATAACTTTCGAAAGGGGCATTGATAATTGTAGCAAGAAGCAATTTGAACATTTCGCAAAAGCACAAATCTTTAAAATGCACTGAAGTAAAAATAATTCGCAGCGCTTTCCACCAATTGTGGACATCGATTTGTTTGTATGTTTGTACCTATACGAGTATGTCTATCTTTTATACAGCAGAAATCTACGAATTTTGCTGACTTTGCAAGTTGTTTTGTAGGCTTTAGTTATTACACACATTCACATATTTGCTTATATGGATTTAAATGGGTATTTAATTCTCTTCAACTAAAAAGTCATCGCAAAACACTTGAGTAAACTTGCCAGAAGGGTAGAGGAACTGTATACATACTCGCAGATGTTTGCAAAGTAATTTCAAGCTTCTAGCGTTTAGACATACATAAGTATATATTTATATACATACTAACTTTTTTCTAAACCCATCTATTATGGTGTCCTAAAAATTGCAATTCAAGCTCAATCGCAATTTATTTAAAGTATATATCCTTGATAACATAAAGAACAAATAACTAAAGTCGTACAAATCCTCTTCTTAATATACATTCATATCTTATATATCTATGAAAATTTGGTTGTCGGTTTAGTCCCTCTTCATCTTCTTTATTGGCGTAGACAACGCTCACGCGGTTATAGCCAAGTTAACAATAACGTGCCAGTCGTTTCGTCTTTTCGCTGTTTGGCGCAAATTGAAGACTCAAAGTGTAGCCAGGTCCTTACTCACCTGATCTTTCCAACGCAATGAAGTTCTTCCTCGTTTTCCTCCGGCGGGTATTGAGTCGAAAACTTCATAACTGGAAGTTTCTCTTCTATCCGAACAACGTGACCTAGCCGGCGTAGTCTCATAATATACTGAACTATTTCAGTGTTATCGTACAACTCGAACATCTCATTGTTTCATCGACTGCGGTATTCGCCCTTGCCAATTCGCAAACAACTATAAATCAATCTTCCGCAGAATCTTTCGTTCGTCGGGAGAGTATTTTACTATTCAATTGCCTACGCAGTCCAAAGTAGCACTTGTTGAAAACAGTTATTCTGCGTTGGGTTTCGAGGCTGATGTTGTGGTGTTGGTTACAAAATAGACAGAATTATCTACGACTTCGAAGTTATGACTGTCAACAGTGAAATACTTTCTGAAATTTCGCTTGATACTGAACGCTTCGGAGAGGTCCTTCCCGACCCTGACGAGCTTTTGTTGTTGCTTTGCGGGGATACCGAGTTCAGACATAGCAACTTAGTCAGTTCCTTTTCATCCTATCGAAAAGGTGATGCTTTTTATTGAACGGGTAATTGCCAGTCGAACTTCTCCTTGTATCGATTGGGGAATCGGGTTCAACAATCTTCAGAATCTGTGAGAAAACGTAAAATTGGAGGTGGCGGAATGCAACAACATTCCCTTAGTGTCTTAGGCGAAGAAGATTATATCTCGCGTGGTAGACCGGAACATACTCTGCAGTTAGAAACGAAAGACTATGCTGTCTACATCCAGACATGCCAACTAGCGAATGGAGGATATTGAGCTCGCCTCGTTAAACGAAGATTAAGACCAAAGCCATATCCGCGAAGTTATTAAGGTTTTTTTTCTTTGGAAGATACGGAAAGATAGTATGGGGCAATGGAAGCGTATTCCTTCCCTTCAAGAAACGCCACCCCGCCACGGGCAACAAGAACACGTCGGAGAAAAGTAAATTGGGAAGGATTTCGGCTTAGGAGAGAACATTGGCACATCAGTTGTGTGGGTGGAGATGGTATATTCCGATGTATCCGAAAGTGGGAGTTGAAGGCACTCCAGATGAATCTCCATAAATGTAAGTGATCTCCGCCGAGCTTCTTCTAAACATCAAAAAGAGCACTACGACGTAGCTCCGGGTCACATTGGGCCGTCAGTTGTGGGGGAGACGGTATATTTCGGCGGATTCGAAACGGAGAGTTGAAGGTACTCCAGATGAACCTCCACAAAAATAGGTACTATTCGCTGAGCTTCTTCTAAACTTCGAGAAGAGCACTACAACGGAGCTCCGGCGTCCATGTTAGCAGTAAAAATGACGGTATTGGCGAACAAACATCAATGCTCCCATTATGATCTTGGTCTTTCCACATACATACGTCTCGACGGTAGCAGCATTAAAGAGCATCAAATATGAGTCTATACTTCGCTTATCCTAATGTGTGTCACATGGGGGGACGCACCAACAGTGGAGCTGCAAAGACTAGGGGATACATCTACAAAATTTGGACGTGGGTGCGTTAGAAGCTGCCTATACAAATTCCATCACGACATTAGTCTGAATTGTCCGACGTGTTTAGAGTGCTTTAAGGACTCTGAGCATGTATTATTTTATTGCCTCGCTTTTTAAGTACAAGCGAAAAACTTAAAACTACACACGGTGGTAGTCAATCCATTGAAAACTGGAAAGCCGTCAGCGATGCGGCATCCTCAATCATGGCAAAACAGAGACAAATAGATTAGATTAGGCATCCGCCAGTCCGTGCCACTACCAAAAAGTAATACTTAATCTGGTAATTTCGTGGGAGAGTCTGGAATTGGGAGTAGATTTGTTTTAACGGATTGAAGTTCCGCAATCCAGCTCTTGATGCTACCACCAACTTCAAGAAATGTAGGTACTTAACGTTTTTCTTGCTTATTATAGCAATGACCCATATCAAGCTAATTGCTTTTTCAGAAAAACCGTTAATTCCGAAATGTGCACTCATTGTTCAAACAGCTTTCTCCTTCCTTATTTAACTTTTTTCATTTTTTTTTTAGTACTGCAAATTAGTATTTGATTTGTCATTAGTGTTGGTGCCTCTTTACCGCAGTAATATTCATCCGAACTCTTAGATAATATGATTACTCATAATTTGCCTTTAAACGCTGAAGGAATATTTGGAACTTGCCAAAGCGTCGCTTTCTTCGCGCTTAATAATTCAGCAGTGGCTCTTACGGGCAATGCAACAACAATTAAGCAGTTAAATTTCGCTTTTACGCTGCTGACATAAATTCCACAGCACTCCACTTTCAGCGCAGCACTTTTGCACCACACTTTTGCATTTGCACACTTTTCATTTTGCATTTCGCATTTCACAATTCACAATCCACCATTCGTCTTGATGGCCTATAAGCGCCCGACTTTCATTTCAATGTTCGGGCGGTGGTGCGGGGTGCATATAACGGCAAATGAAGGCGCATAAAATATTATCGCTTTGCCCCTTTAATTCATTCATTCATTCATTCATTCATTCACTCGTCGTTCACTCATTTCTCATTTTGTGCGAAATAAAACAAATGAAAGTCCAGAGTTAAGAGTGGAAAAGCGCAAAAAGTGCAAAATAGCGAAAAGTAATCAACTCTCTGCCTGCACCTACTTAATGTCCTATATATTTTTGCTTAAACAAAAGCGCTTACACTGAACTGTACAGCGTTGCCTTGTAGTGCAGAAGGCAGAGTTGCATATTTGGTGCCAACGTCACCGTAAAAATTGCGAACCTGCAGCGCTGATAAAAGCGATTGGCCAACTCATTTCGACATCGCCATCACAATCACCGTCAACATCACATGCCGCATACCAAAGCGCTTTTATGAGCTTTATTTTTTTTTTTTTTTGCATTTGTTTTTGTATTTTACTTATTTTATGTTGCCAGCAAATAAATTGAAACTTTCATTAATGCATGCCACATAGCGCGGCTGTGTGCGTGTGAATGCTGCAACAAGTTTTAAGTATGTTTGATATGTATACATACAGGTATGGATGTTGCTCATACGCCCCAGCCACTCCTGCTGTGCCTTGAAAAGAAAACCCGAGTACTCCAGGCATGCATGAAAAATGTACTCAAAATGGTTCAAATAGACCTACAAAATGAAGCACATTTTTTACGATATAGTGTTGGACGATATATTCATTGAACACGTGCAAACACAGTACAATATGACGAACTCTGCATTACATCGAAGTCTTGAAAACTCAGTTCTTGTAGAGAAAACTTTTTTATTTTTGAAGCTTTCTTCATGATACTTTGCACAAACTATTGCCTAAAGCAGTGCTAAAATTCCTGAAAGAATTTGTTAGATCGGACTACTGTAGCCTACAGCTTTCATACAAACTGAATTATCAAAATCTAGTGCTTGTATAGAAAACTTTTTTAGTTTACAAGTTATCTTCACGAAATTCGCCACAGATTATTTTCTAAGACAAAGCTACCACACTTGAAGAAATTTTTATAATCGATCGTTTATAGCATATAGCAGTCATACAAACTGAACGCTGAAAATTCAGTTGCTGTAGGGAAAACTTTTTATTTTAAAAGATTTTTTCACGAAACTTTGCACGAACTATTGTTTGAGCCAGTTCTGCAATAGCTGAAAAAATTTCCTAGATCGAATCTCTCTAACGTATAGCTGTCATACAAACTGAACGATCAAAATCTAGTGCTTGTATGGAAAACTTTTTTATTTGCCAATATATCTGCATGAAACTTGGCAGACATAATTTTCTTGGGCAACACTAAAATATCTGAGGAAATTTTATAGATCGGATCACTATAGCCTATAGCTGTCATACAAACTGAACGATCAAAATCGATCTCTTCTATCGAAAACTTTTTCATTTGACAAGATATCTTCATGAAATTTGGCACAGCTTATTTTCTAAAACAACACTAAAATATCGCTAAAAATTTTCCAGATCGGATTACTACAATGTATAGTCGCCATACAAACTGAACAATCAAAATAATGTTCTTATATGGAAACTTCTTAATTTGTAAGCAGTATTCCAGCTTCAGTGCAACCGAAGTTAACGTTTCTTCTTGTTGTTGTTATATATAAAAAATTATGGGATATACCTTTACCGATGGCGTAAAATATTTAGTTCCATATAACATAACGCGAGCATTGAACGTATAGCAATGAGCTGATGTAGATATAAGACCTAAGTTGGTCCACCACAGCAATACAGGAGAGCACTTTATATAGTATTCCAATATCGTATAAATATACCACTTGGTGCAACCATTTTTGCAGGGATGCTCATGCACGCACACAAGCTCATATCATGCACGATATTATAGAGTGCGAAAACTCAACTCGCAATGTAGAAAGCAGTTCGCAGTTCGCTGGCGTTGAATGACGTGAGCGAGCTATCCAAATTGGAATTCTATAATTTCCTTTTGACAGGCGAAATGCTAAACGCTCGAAGTGTGTTGAGTGGAACCGCAGCAACAATTGTTGCCGCTGTTGTCGCTGCGGCCCTACACAGCTCACACAGCGCTGTCATCGGCGCTCAAGTGCAAAACTTTCCCTCTTTGCAACTACTTCAGCTGGCTGTTGCAGGGCTGGCGAACGCGGCAACTCCTCAAGTCGCAACAGCTTACAGCCAAACAAACATACGCTTGTGCTTCCATGCATTCGTCAACACACACGAGCCTGCATATATAATATACATATGTGTGCGTCGAGCGCACAGCGACGTCTTCCTACCTCGGCTGCTGCTTGTTCTATATTTAATGTTTTCGCTTTTTCTGCTTTCATTATTGTTTTTCATTGGTATTTTATTATTTCTGTGGTTGTTTGCAATGTTATTGCTGCCGCTGGCAGCCGCAAAATAAATGGCGCACACACACACATTGGCATTCGCACACACTCGCATTCGCACACACACGTAACTGTAAAATATTTATTTAGTTGGGTTCGTATCAATCTGCTGTTTCAATATTTGCATTCATATCCTTTATGAGATGCCACAAGTTGTGCTTTTGCAATTGCCAAGGCTCACACACACTCACACACATACACGCACGATCGTAAGTGTGTGCTCTGCTACATTTGATTGAAGAGCTGCTTTCAAAGCATTTACGCGTTTACAAGTACACCAAATGTAACAGAGCTTATAAACTCACGGACGTACTTCAAAGTATAATCAAAGTCCAAAGTGAAAAGAATCTTTTAGTTCTGGCAAACCGAATTTTATTGGCGAATCTTTTATTGCAATTTGAGTTTCATAGAAGAAAATAGCTTAAGTTTTCTGCAATTAAAAATCGACAAGCATTGACCGATAAGTAAAGTTATGCCACAGAACCATATCAAACTCTACCATACCTTTTCCGGAACCGAAGAATATTAAGTTTGCCACAAAGTTTGTAACACCAATGTAGATGAAGCGTCGAAGAACCTATAAAAATGTATATAGTATGATCAGCGTAGCTGTTAGATTCTGGAGCTGCAAGCCAAGAATTATTAGGTGATTGTACGCCATGATCCTGCGACCAATTATCACATATGGTGTGGGGACCTAGGCCTCGAAAGCATCGCAGAGCTTCAGTAGGACTTCACAGTTCATGTTCTTCGACTTGGAGTCCGAAACTCCAGAACACCTGCTCATTAACTGCACAGCAGTCTGTAGACGCAGGATAAATGGCCCTTGAATCCATGTTTCCCAATTGGGATCACATCGCCTCAATAGCACCTAGCAATTTATTAGATTGTACATACATATGTATCAAGGTGAGTCGTTGTGACTTAGGAGAGGGCACAGCAGACCTTAGGTCGTGGTGCAATCATAATTTATTTAATTTATTTATAATATGACCAAGTCTGTAAGTCCGACTGTATGTATGAAAACAAGTCCCTCAATTTTTAGTTTGCGCAAGGTCTTTTCATACCACGAAGTCGCTTACTCGTCGAGATAGCCGATGTTGGATGACGTATGTAATCTCTGAGAAGTTATACGATAGCCCAGACCCATTTTATGACATTATTCGTTAACAAAGAAGTCAGTTGTTTAGGACTAAAAGTCTAAAAATCATCTTCTTGTGAGAGCCACAGGTGATGGTAACGTCGGTTCCATTTTCACACATAAAATATGCATTTCAACTACACGAAACAATAACTTCATTGAACGAAAGAGTGTCTACTAAAACTTGGTGGTCATCCCTTTCTCAGAATACACTGCCCAAATAGATGATTTAATGGCTTCGAACACATCCCTAATAGGCGCCACGCTTTTCCTATAATTTTTCCATGTGTATGGATGGTAAAACTAATCAAACATGTTCCGAACGCTGTCAAAGCAGGGCAATTCGATCCAACCAAGCGCGTATCATATTCGGTGATTTGGCCCGAAACGGAAATTCTGTTCCACGAGGAAACTAACTTTAAGTTGAATAGGAATATAAATAAGCAAAGCTGCCATATTCGGAATGACTATCATCACACAGGATTGCCTATTATTGGTAACAGCAGTTGGTAAGACGCTGTTAGGTCCTCAAAAAGTTACCGTGTGCGCTCTATAGGGAATCGCTGATCCATATTTCTTCAAACGAAAAACCAGCCATAATGTTTCAGTCAACGAAGAACAGTATAGAATCAAGATTAATGACTTTAACGTGCCTGAAATGGAGGAAATTTATATTGATGACCTCTGATCCCAATAAAACAGCGCTACATGCCATATAGCCAACGAAACAATCAATTTATTAGAAGTAACTATTGGTGAGTGGGTAACGTGGGTGCGGCTCGTCCGCTACGATCATCCGATTTAACTCCGCTGGACTATTTTTTGTGGATTTATGTGAGGATGCTTGCCTACACAGATAAGCTCGGAATAATTGACACCTTGTAAGAGAATATCCGGCGTGTTATTGCCATACCCACATATTTAAATTTGCTAAAAAGAACTGGTATCAAAAACTGTTAACAGAACTATTTAAAAATCAAATAAGCAAGGAAGACCTAAGTTTGGGTACAGCTGAATATTTTAAACTCTTGCAACTTGCAAGGATTAAAGCCAGGGAAGTACCTTCAGGTACATAAGGCTTATTAGCTATATGAGGTCCATAGCGAGTTTTAACCCCATTTTACTTATTAAAAGCGCAAAATTGTACCGCTATTACAAAAACACGCTTTTTGAACTTTTGCCAATATATGCAGTGTAAAGTCACCTAGAAATTTTTGTATTCGGTATATGGCGCCTAGAGTCAGTATTCGCCTTATTCAATAGCACACAGACACACTACTATCAGGTAAGGACTCTGAATTTCAATTATACATATATTTCACACGTTGACCGATATTTTCGGTAAAAATTAAATTACAGATACTGGGATCCTCATATTCGGTACCTAAAGCCTTGAATAGTTTTGGTTCGATTAATCTAATATTGAGTCATAAGGTGGCACACCTCAAAGGTACTATTTGTGTAAAAATTTATCTTGATTTGTATACTGGAGAGTGAAAGTTTCAAATGAGAAGTAGGCGTGCCTATTTTTACACTGCTATATAGAATATATGGCAGAAAAATGTTACGTACCAAATTTGGTCGAAATCGCGCTGGCGGGTCTCGAGATATTTAGGTGAACTAAAAGTGGGCGGTGTCTCGCCTCTTGTCCGATGTTGACACGGCTACCTTAAAGCCTCCTCTCTCATACCTACACGGGGGTAAAATTTAATGCCAATTTTATCAGTTTTCAATAGTACCGTCATATGAGAAGTGAGCGGGGTTATCATTCGATTTCATCCATTTTACACCTTCAATAGGAATTCCTATGATATTGAGGAGTCGAAAAAGTATTTTCGTATTTTGTCAGTAGATGTCGTTGCAGTCGTTTACATCCAGTGCTACCAATCACTTTGTGTCATACCATATAGCGTTGAAAATAATGAAGAAATTTGCTATATTTTGAAATTTATGTATAAAAAAGAGAAGAATGCCACGCAAGCCACCAATGAAATTTGTGAAGTTTACGGAGACGATGCTATATCAGTTCGTGTGGCACAACAATAGTTCGCTGGTTTCCGTTCTGGAAGTTTCGCAATTTCGACTTACACTGATGAAAGTTTTATACTGATGGAATAATGTCTCTAGGAGAAAAATGGCAAAAAGTGGTGGACCAAAATGGTACATGTTTGTTTATTTATCTATTATTATAATTATAAACAAAATATGATAAACTTGATTAGAAATATGAAGAGACTCTTTCGACTACCAAGTATTTGCGCTAGGCATGCTTTAGGGGCTTAAGAGATGTGAATTTTAAACTTACTTAAGTAAGACAGACAGACAGCCACTCCTATTTCAACTTTTCTCCTCATCCCGTTACAAAAACCCGTTACCAAAAACTGTTAGCAAAACCATTAAACAATAAAAAATGTAAATTATAAGCTTGTAAACTCACAGTGTATTCAAAATTTGTTATCCTTTGGGAAAACGCTCTACACCTACACCTGAGGTAGCTGAGCAGCTCTTGTTACATAAATTGGCATTCTTTCCCATCGAATCACAAATATTAGTGTAATGAGTGTAATTTAATTACATCACCGTTTAATTGAATAAATATGCAAATTTCAAAGTGTGCTCGGGCCGTCCTACCTCTCTCTTAATCGCTTTAAAACAACCCCCGACAATATCTGCTCAATTAGCAGCAGTGAAAATTCGTTAGTACATACTTGCTGTATAATGCAGCAGCTCGTATCAAGCAGGCGAGCAGTTGCGAGAATCGTCGACTCAGCCAACTTTGCCAAAAACCAACTTAGACAACAGGATGTACACACCATTTCGGCAATGTTCCAAATCGACTTTAGTGCTACAAAGTGTAGTAGTCGACACACATTCAGCGCAAACGCACACATGCGCGCACTTCTCTGTACTCACACCCACACATGTACATACACACCTTCACATATGAGCGTAAAATAAGTAGCAAGTTAAATTTGCTGAGGCAACAACAATGGCAAACACCGAAAATAGCTGAGCATCAGCATTTTGGCACACAGACAACGTGCTACGCTCCCGAACCGACCGAGTTGAGTTAATAGCGGAAGCTGAGAGCAGAGACTTGTGTGCAGCACTTTTATCAACTACTATACAAGCACATGATAACAAGGATAATGCCTTGAATAAATAATAACGTTAACAGTCATGCACATTAACCCCAAATGAAGTTGACACATATCAACAACAACAACATGTAGCAGTACAGTTAACTGCGTATAAAATGTACGAACGAAGTATTATCAACGACATAAGATCTTATTCGAAGAAATATTGCGAGTTAAAATAACTCGATTGACAATTTGGATTGAAATTAAAAAATTTTGATTATGGCAATAATAGCGTAAGAAAATATCAATGTTAAAAAGAAAAAATCTAATTTCTACCATTAATTTTTATCTAGTCGAATTTTTGTTGACTTTAGAGCGCATTAGGTTTAATGCTTAGACCCAAAACGAAGGTTTGAAATGTGAAATTCGACTCTGCGGGTCCTGAGGTGGTAAGTAAGTTGGTAAGAATGTCTGACGACGCATATAGGCATTACTCGTGGGAAATCTACTATATTATGTCCTCTCAAAGCCACCCGTGCTTTTGACTAACCTCAGTACTACTCTACTCTGTGTCCAAAAAATAAGGTGACATTTGAATTTAAACTGCGCGCGTTGAAGTATTTGGAGAATTATTGTTTTTCTATGTTGGCAGTACTGTCAGTCACATTTATGTCAAACTTCATGCCAAAATATTTATTAGTGTTTGATATACGTGTTGTTTTGTGAGCTGCTAAAAGTGAGTTTTTCGTTTTTTGCGATGTCGAAATTTGTTGAGCAAAGAATTTGCATTAAATTTTGTTTACGGAATCAATTTTCTGCTGCGGATACGCTAAGGATACAAGAGAAAGCCTTTGGTGATGAGGCTATGTCTAAAACAAATGTTTGCGAGTGGTATAGTGAGTTCCAAGCCGGCCGTGAACGTGTCGAAGACGAAGAGGGTCCAGGGCGACCATCAACCTCAACCGACGAAGCTCACGTTCAACAAATCAAAGAAAAACCGTCGATTAACAATTAGAGACCTTGCTGATGAAGTTGACATATCAAAAGGATCAGCCAATACCATTTTGAGGGACGTTTTAGGCCTCAAGCGCGTCAAATCTCGACTGGTACCGAAAACATTGAATTTTTTGGAAAAAAAGCGTCGCGTTGAGGTGTGTGAAACGATGCCTTCTAACTATCAGGGTGTTATGAAATGCATTATAACTGGCGATGAGACTTGGATCTATGCTTACGACCCCGAAACAACTGATCAATCGAGCGAATATCGTGCCAAAAGAGAGCCGAGACCAAAAAAATCGCGCCAAAGTCGCTCAAAAATCAAGGTCATGTTGACTGTTTTCTTCGTTTATCGTGGTGTTGTGCACTATGAATTCCTTCCAACCGGTCAAACAGTCAATAAGGAATATTATTTGAACGTTATGCGTCGTTTGCGTAACGCTATCCACCTAAAAAGGCCGGAATTGTGGAAAGACAATTCTTGGTTTTTACACCACGATAATGCACGATCCCATACTGCCCTCGTAATTCGTGATCGTTTCGCCAAAAACTCAAATCATATCGTTCCGCAACCACCGTATTCACCTGATCTGGCACCGTGCGACTTCTGGCTATTCTCCGTGCTCAAAAGACCGCTCCGGGGACACAGTTTTTATGCGATAGAGGAGATTCAAGCCGCAGCGAAGACGGAACTGAAGACCATCCCGGAAAGTGACTACAACCAGTGTTTCGAAGATTGAAAAATCCGTTGGCATAAGTGCATTGCATCGGGAGGGAATTACTTTAAAGGGGATGAAATTGATTTGGAAGAATAAATAAAGAATTTTCAAAATGTCACCTTATTTTTTGGGCACAGTAGTATAACCTGTGTACCTTTTAAATATCATCAAAAAACCCTCGACCGATAGTTGCGATCCCATTCATACCTAAAGCTTTGAATTTCCATAGAAGATGTTTTATTATCTCTTCTTCTTCTTCCTCCCAACAACCGCTAAAATAATCATAAATTGTTATTTGACAATTAGTTTTCTATAATTACGCAGAATCATACAAATTCCCTTTTTTTCGATGTCTAACTGTATGATGGTGCCCTGCTCGCGCTAGTTCAGTAATTTAATTCAATTGGTCCTGGAACCTCTTCAGATGTATAGGGAAATATATATACCATCTACAACAAGATAATGTAGTTTAAACCCATGTCTTCACCACTCTTCTCTAGAAGGGAAGATAATATTGAGGACCAAATTTAAGTTTATAAATAGAAGGTAGTATATTTTATTTTATGTATTTATAATTAATTATAATGAACCAATTTTACTACATTAAGGTAGTACTGCATTGACAAAAACAAGTAGTAGTCCGATAGTGTAAGGTGAAGGGATGCATCAAAACATCCCAGCCAAACTCCCCCAGTTTTTGCCGAGTCGTCAAAGATAAGTGTGGTCCAGCGTTGTCCTGATTAAATACGAAGCCCTTTCTGTTGATCAGCTCTGGCCATTTTTTTTTCAATTGCTTGCTTCAATCTCATCATTTTGTGACAGTAAAATGTAGAATCAATCGTTCGACCTGGCTGGAGCAGCTCATAGTGGATAATTCCTTATCAATCCTACCAAGCACTCAGCATAACCTTTCGAAGCGTCAATCCAGGCTTTGCGATCAATTGTTAAGCTTCACCACTCTTGAATCATGATCTTTTTTGCACATTATTATCGTATAAGAATCACTCTTCGTCTCCTGTTACCATTCGCTTCAGAAATGGTTCGATTTCATTTCGTTTCAGCAAAGAATCGCAGATGTTAATTCGGTCCATTAAATTTTTCACAAACAATTAATCGCGTACTCAAACATCAAACTTTTTTTGTAGCCAGCCTTTTTTAAAACCGTTTTCAAACCCATCTAATAATGAATGTTAAGTTTCAGTCAATATTTTCCATAATTTCAACGACTTTTCCAACGATAGGTCGACCAGATCGAGGTGTATCTTTCACATCAAAATTTCCTGAACGGAAGCGAGCGAACCATTGTTGTGCTACATGAACTGATACAACAGCGCCTGCGTAAACTCCACAAATTTCATCGATGGCTTGCTTAGCATTCTTCTCTATTTTTTTGGTTGAATTAAGCTTCAAATGTCACCTTTACAGCACTATATGGTATGACACAATGTGATTGGTAGCTTTCGACGCGTTTAAAAGCAGCCGAATACATTTGAAACTATCGACATTAGGTGTTATATGATTTGAAACCAAAAACATGTTAAAAGATTAAAGTGGTTCCATTATGACAACTCTAAACGCAAATCCGAATATTCGTGAAGCCAAGGTAATGCCCTAATTTGGTGGGATCGGAAGGACGCACTGTATTCTGAGCTTCTAAAACCAGTTGAAAATATTAACGAGGAACTCTACCGAAAACAACTTATGAAAGTGAAACGAACGAACAATATTTTCCATCATGGCAACCCTCGTCCTAATGTCCCAACACCAGCTTAAAACTATTTGAAAAATATAATCTGGAAAGATTTGTCTCATCTTATTTTCTAGTGATAGCCTCTTTTGACTATTATTTGTTTCGGTAGATGTAAAACTCATCAGTGGAATACTATTCACTTCGGAATAAGGTATTAAAACTTGGCTTCATTCATTCTTTGGCGCTAAACCGGCGCAGTTCTTTTGAGAGATGTTTATGTTTATATCCCGAACAGAGTGTATTAAGTTTGTCACAAAGTTTGTAACCCTCCAAAGCAAAAGTTGGAGATTCTTGAAAATATGTACATAAATGGTTTGATGACGAGCTTAGTCGATTTAGCCATGTCCCACTAGTCCCTCAGTTTTTGAGATATCGAGATTTTGGATTTTGCACACATCACTTTCTGTCCAAAAAGCTGCTCATTTATCAGAATCGCCGATATCGGACTACTACAGCATACAGCTGCAATACAAACTGGACGTTGAAGTCTTTGTATAACAAATTTTTTTATTTGATGAGGTACCGGTATATTCACAAAAATTGGTGTGGATTATTGGCCAAAGTAGCGGTACAATCTTCGAAGAAATTGTTCAGAACAAGTCGCTCTAGCACATAGCTGCCATACAAGCCATGAAAGTCAGGTTCTTGTAAGAGTATTTTGAATTTGTGAAGAGTACATAGAATAGCCTCGGTGCAACCGAACTATTTTCTTGAATAAATATTCAAATTGTGAAGAAAAAAAACAACACAGGAATATCGTTGCAGATCCAACAGATTTTCTGCAGATTAGATAATTTGTTCGATCCTTCACTGTACCGCTAATTAAATAGGTATATTGATGTTTGTACATAAGTCTGGGTTAATGGATGTGAAGAAGTTTATCCTTTGTGAGTAACAAAGTAGGCGGCTAAACACATGTACGTAGATTGTTTCATTGTGAAATTTTCTTAAGTTACTAATTTTGTTCGCTGTGAAGCAGAACTTTTATTGCTAAACGCGATAAATTGTAACTTTGACTTCTCCCTTTGGAAATTCCACTAAAAGTTAATCACACAAAGTACCTAGGAAAAGCCATAATACGACAGCGAATATATCGACATGTATATACATATGTTTACTATACCCGACTGTTTGTTAGTATGAGGTGAAATCAAGCATTTATTTATAAAAATGTTTATTGTAAATATCTACAGCTTATTTGTATTTGTTGAATGCCTCCTCCAATGGGTGAACGTGGCACAATGAATGGCGGAAGCAACATTAAAGACAATGGTGTGAATGTGAGCACAGACAAAAGCGAGAAAGTGTATAATGACTCTTTGCGTAAAGTTTCTCCATTCCTAATTAAAACTGAATGGATTCCAATGAATGCGTTCAGTTGCGCAACGCTACTCCAATGCTGAATGCGAATGAATTAATTAATGATAATATTTCAACAAAAGCATCTACTGAATAGCGTTCCGAAGTTGGTCGGGTTAAAAATATGTTTCACAATAAGGAGATAGCTGCGGGTAATTGATGTCAAATAAAACAAGCAGCGCGACATTTTCTAGCATTTTACTGCGCCTTCAAACCCGAGGGAATCAATGCAGATAGCAGACATTCATACGTTCATGTCTATGGTAGAAATGTGGGAATAAAATCTGAAATTATGTAGAGGAAGTCTAAGCTATATGTTATATATATGTATAAACTCAACAGCTATTAATGTTAATTAATTAATTTTTTTTTCGGAGCAAATTAATGTTAATGTGAATGTTTCCTACTTTCCGTTAATATATTTCCCTCTTCTTCTTAATTGGCGTAGACACCGCTTACGCGATTATAGCCGAGTCAACAACAGCGCGCCAGTCGTTTCTTCTCTTCGCTACGTGGCGCCAATTGGATATTCCAAGCGAAGCCAGGTCCTTCTGCACTTGGTCCTTTCAACGGAGTGGAGGTCTTCCTCTTCCTCTGCTTCCCCCGGCGCGTACTCCGTCGAATACTTTCAGAGCTGGAGTGTTTTCATCCATCCGGACAACATGACCTAGCCAGCGTAGCCGCCGTCTTTTAATTCGCTGAACAATGTCAATGTCGTCGTATATGTCGTACAGCTCATCGTTCCATCGAATGCGATATTCGCCGTGGCCAACGCGCAAAGGACCAGAAACTTTCGCAGAACTTTTCTCTCGAAAACTCGCAACGTCGACTCATCCGTTGTTGACATCGTCCAAGCCTCTGCACCATACAAGCGACTTATAGAGTTTGGTTTTTGTTTGTCGAGAGAAGACTTTGCTTCTCAATTACCTACTCAGTCCGAAGTAGCACCTGCTGGCAAGAGTTATCCTGCGTTGGATTTCTAGGCTGACATTTACCCTCTACTAAAAATAATTGTATAGACGTGGTGAATCCACTTCCGGTTAAAATTTTATATACCAAACATCATACAATAGTTTCCCATACTATTAGATGAAATTACGCAGTCTAATTCTCTAGGCAAGGTCGGTGGGTAACATGTCCGTATACCGATATCGTTCAACAAGTTCACAAGAAAGTCCCCCCTTAAAAAATAGTTTAGCGGAAAATACATATGTGAGAAGATGGAGCAATGTGTAGAAGTTCATGCAAGTGAGAAAAGTTCTCTGAACGCCATTCAGTTGGGAGAAACCAAACACGATTCTTATGTATATGGCTCAAGCAGCTCACGACTTCCGGTCTTTGACCAAGTATCCTCTGGGTAGACAAAAAACATCCGCTTGAAGGCGAAACGCCCCATCCCAGGGTTGTGCAATTAGTTAGAGGCCCACCACGAAAAAACTACCAATGAAAAGAAGAAAACAACCTCGAATTAGAGACTCTCCATTTGATGACGATCCCTGGAAACATGTTTAGCATTACTATTTAAGGACATGGAATGTCCGGCCCCTTTATGGCTTATGTCTTCGTTAGAGTAAAGGCCGACATCACTGCTGTCCAAGAAATGCGATGAACGGGACAAAGACTACGGTGAGTTGATCCTTGTGGCATTTACTATAAACGCGCAAATTCGGTGTAGGATTCGTGGTGGGAAAGAGACCCCGTAGCCGAGTGCAAGCATTCACCCCGACGGAGGAAAGTCTAACCAACTAAATCGCATCAAAGCGAAATTTTTCAACATATCGCTGATTTGCGCCCACGGCCCGAAGGAAGAGAAGGACGATATGACCAAAGATGGGCAAAAAAGGTATCTTCGGCACAACGGACCGTATATTCAGCTTCCATGATGAAACATCCCTAAACGCGTTGGAGCTGATCGACTTGGTTAGGGCCCGAAATAGTGTTACGTATAGTACTAGATTCCAACATAGAAAAATTCATCAAGCTGGCTGTCTTTACAACGAAAAGCCACCAACCAGATCGATCATGTTGTGATATATAGAAGACACGTCTCCAGTGGTTTAGACGTGCGTACTGTCCGAGTTCCTAACGTTGACTCAGCTCTGTGATAGCACTCATAAGCACCTCGATATAAGGGTGCTATGAGACGGAAGTGTGCTGTGCCTATTTCCCAGAAAGGGAGACCACCCAATCTGCCGTCGGACAAGCCTCCTAAACTTCGGATATAAGGTTCTATCAAGCTTATTGTGTGAAAAACTAAAGCCCATCATCAACAAATTGATTGGACTTTATCAGTGAGGCTTTAGGACTGGAAAATCTACAACTGACCATCATGCGCCAAATCTTGGAAAAGACCCGTGAACAAAGCATCGACACACACCACGTCTTCGTCGAATTCAAAGCTGCTTTTGACAGCAAGAAAAGGAGCTGCATTTATGTCTGAATTTGGTATGCCCGAAAAACTAATACCAAAATATTAAAAGCTTCGTCATAATCGGCAAGGACCTGTCCAAGCCGTTCCATACCAAGCGAGGTTTCTGGCAAGGCGACTCTTTATCATGCGACTTCTTCAATCTACTGCTGAAGAAAATAATTCGAGAGCACATAAATTCAGACATCCGGACATTCTTCTTCGCTAAATCAACGCAGCTTTTCTGTTTGATTATGTAGTATGTATATGCATATCTATATAAAGTTTCCAATGTTTCCTACTGAGTGCTACATACTTTTAGGCCAATTTGACATACCCTGTTCAGGATATAACTAACTTCGATACAAGGGAAACGAAAAATTAATGCTGCAATATGAATCATCGCACCTTTTCCAGTGGGATCTTAATATGAAAATCATGAAAAATGTTTATTTCTGAGCCTATTATACTTTCTTTCGGACACAGAAGGTTCTTATTCGGAAGCAAACATGACCATTTAGCGGCTAATATCTTAACATTTATCTATTTTACACCTCAAGTAAATGGCAAAAAGATGCCTCTGTGGCCAGGAGCCACAAATCTGGCTCATAATTTATTCGGTCTTAATGGCCACTATTAGGCAAACACATGTGAGTCCACTGCCCATTGTACCACACGGTAAATGGCATGTTTCGCCGCGGTATCACCTTGGAATGTCTTAGCTGAGTCATCGCACACAACGCCTCGTATTCGATTCGCTCTTAGCATACCGACGAAGAAATCAAATGGCTTTGAACTGGTGCGCCCTCTTAAAGGAGTAAAATCTTTATGTATAAGCATAAATAACGAATAAATTAATTTTCCATGTTGAGGCAAAATGTGTGAACGCTCGCTTGTGTGCATGTCTGGTGCACATAATAATTGTTTTGCCTTTTCTTTGCTAGTTACATTTTTATGCGATGCCATTGTCGGCAATGTTGCTCGAGTATTTCGAGTTGTTGTAGCTATTTTAACAGCAAAATGCATTTACTTTGGCGACATGTTTTTGCGCCTTGCAACGCATTCATGCGATTATGTGCACACATGCAAACCCTGTAAGCCCTTTTCGCACAAAAGCATATTCCCAAGGAAGGATATGCACTAGTTCTAAGCTCACAAAAATTTACTTGACGCCTTAGCTTCAGTAGAATGTGCTCTAACGCACACACTCACACACATATGCTGGTATCTATACCACACATTAGTGTAAGTCCTGTGAATGTGTAATTTGTATAGCCAACGTTGCATAAGTGCGGAAGTGAATGCACATAAATGGCACGCAAGTGTTCTGCTTTGAAAGCCTGACGTCATTTCTTGGAAATGGAGCTTAAACAAACATTTAAATGAATGGAAACAAATATAACACATTTAATCTGTTTCACATGTGTATGTAAGTATGTTAGACACAAATTTTAAATAATATTTTTCCAACAGTTAAGAGTATTACATCGCAATATCAATAGTTTATAATCCCTTCCAGCCAATAACGAATATTATGTTGTATTTCTATGGGAATATAAATTAAATAAATTACATAGGATACCAGTTATCTCATTTCATTTTATTCAAAATTAAATAAAGTGAACATAAAAGGAATAAAAACAAGTAACGAAGGGCTACGTTCGGGTGTAACTGAACATTTAATTTGATACATTTCGTGTAACTAATCTGGAGCGAAGCTAAGAAAATACCTTCAAGTGCATAAGTTTTGTAAGACATATGCTTTAGCTTTCCGATTTTTTTCGTTCTAAGCACGATCTCTTATTTTCGTTCGAAATTCTTTATATTAGGCATATGGGATTATGGGAAGTATTGAACCGATTCAACTCATTTTTGATATACTACTGTGCCCAAAAAATAAGGTGACATTTGAATTTAAACTGCGCGCGTCGAAGGATTTGGAGAACTTTTTTTTTGGTTGGTAGTACTGTCACTCACATTTATGTCAAATTTCATGTCAAAATATTCATTAGTGTTTGAGATACGTGTCGTTTTGTGAGCTGCTAAAAGTGAGTTTTTCGTTTTTTGCGATGCCGAAATTTGTTGAGCAAAGAATTTGCATTAAATTTTGTTTACGGAATCAATTTTCTGCTGCGGATACGTTGAGGATGGTGCAGAAAGCCTTTGGTGATGAGGCTATGTCTAAAAAAATGTTTACAAGTGGTATAGTGAGTTCCAAGCCGGCCGTGAACGTGTCGAAGACGAAGAGCGTCCAGGGCGACCATCAACCTCAACCGACGAAGCTCACGTTCAACAAATCTAAGATTTCGCGTTGAAAATCCGTCGATTAATAATTAGAGACCTTGCTGATGAAGTTGGCATATCGAAATGCTCAGCCAAAACCATTTTGAAGGATGTTTTGGGCCTCAAGCGCGTCAAATCTCGACTGGTACCGAAAACATTGAATTTTTTGGAAAAAAGGCGTCGCATTGAAGTGTTTGAAACGATGCTTTCCGACTACCAGTGTGTCATGAAATGCATTATAACTGGCGATGAGACTTGGATCTATGCTTACGACCCCGAAACAACCGATCAATCGAGCGAATATCGTGCCTAAAGAGAGCCGAGACCAAAACAATCGCGCCAAAGTCTCTCAAAAATCAAGGTCATGTTGACTGTTTTCTTCGTTTATCGTGGTGTTGTGCACTATGAATTCCTTCCAACCGGTCAAACAGTCAGTAAGGAATATTATTTGAACGTTATGCGTCGTTTGCGTAACGCTATCCGCCTAAAAAGGGCCGGAATTGTGGAAAGACAATTCTTGGTTATAACACCACGATAATGCACCATCCCACACTGCCCTCGTAATTCGTGATCATTTCGCCAAAAACTCAACCTATATCGTTCCGCTACCACCGAATTCACCTGATCTGGCGCCGTGCGACTTCTGGCTGTTCACCAAAGCTCAAAAGACCGCTCTGGGGACACCGTTTTTATACGATAGAGGAGATTCAAGCCGCAGCAAAGACGGAACTGAAGGCCATTCCGGAAAGTGACTACAACCAGTATTTCGAAGATTGGAAAATCCGTTGGCATAAGTGCTTTGTATCGGGAGGGGATTACTTTGAAGGGATGAAATTTATTTGGAAGAATAAATAAAGAATTTTCAAAATAAATACAAAGTCATCTTATTTTTTTTTTTTGGCACAGCAGTAAAGGGTGATCCATTTCGAGGTTCTCTATTTTTTCAAAAAAAAAACCACAAACATTTCAAATTCATCGCAAAATGTTTAATATCGTTCGAAAGAGTCTTCTTTGGCATTTATTTTTTTGAAGATTATCTCTTTCAAATGTTGGCCGTGGCTACGTCTCAGATGGTCCATCCGCTGATTCCAATTTTCGATGACTCGTTCGCGCATTTTGACTGGTAACTAGCGAATTATACGCCTAACGTTTTGCCCCAAGCATACATTGAAGCGGAATTATCCGCATAGACTTTAGACTTCATTTATATTCACAGCAGAAAGTCCAACGGTGTGATATCACATGATCTTGGCACACCGGCCCAAAATGTGAAATTATCCGCTCACCCAAATGTTCTCTCAAAAAATCCATTCATTAATGCGATGTGTGGAAAGTGGCGCCGCCTTGTTGAAACCAAATGTCGATAATCTCATCGCTATTATTTTTGAAGAAATATGGACCGATGATTCCAAACCACACCAAACCGTTGTCTTTTTTGAATGAAATAACAGCTCTTGATCATGCCTCATCGCTGAACAAAATTTAGCTCGAAAAAGTCGGATCTTCTTGGAAATTTTCAAGAGCCCATAGAGAGAAGCGATGTCGCCTGAGAAGGTCGAACGACTTCACTTCTTGCACAAGCTCTATCCTTAGGCTTTCAATTTAAGATTCCGACTTAAAATGCGCCAAGTCGTTAAATACGTCAATTTGAGTTGCGCCTTATGGCGCCAAATCGGCTATCCACGGTCTTCGTATACACTCTCAGCTACCGCTGCAATAGTTTATTCACTGCGTGCTTAACGTGGTCCAATATTATCTAATAATGAAAGATGGTGCTGCCAATAATACGCACAGTAAGCGTATTATGTTGACCATAAGTTGAGCGAAGCGCGTAGAACACATTCTTTAAAGAACGTAATAAAGTTGAACGATTTGTAAATCTTGTTTAAGTCTTTCCATAATTAAAAGTCAAACAATACTGCACAAAAATTAAAAGTCAGCTTGACAAGACTCCCGTTATCATTTGAAAAGAATATTCTCCAAATTTTCATAATTTATCTCACAGATTGACCGATATTTTCCATAAAAAGTTCGCAATTGGATCCTTGATCCACATATTCGGTGTCTGTGAACTTGAATTATTTGGAACGATTTGGACAATCTTCGGTTATAAGGTGGCCTGCTATAAGCACAATATTCTGAATGATCGGCTTATGTGGCAAATACGTGGTACAGTGGTCCGATATCAGCGATTCCATGCAAAAACTGAAATTAATAAAATTAAGTTAAGTCCCAAAACGGTGAAAAATCTCAGTGGTTGTACCATTGCCCGTTTTAGTATTACCATGCGGGAAAAAGGAGAATTGCGAACTCTCAAAATTAAAGTAATTACAATTAATAACGGTTTTCTAGCTGTACTCTGTTCAAGATTAAACTTAATCTCCTTTACTGGCTCATAGAGAAAGCTTGTGAATTCCTGAGAAAACAGAAATCTGTCTTTTTACAAAAAGTAAACAAATTTTACAATCCTCCTCCCCTCTGTAAAGAGTAGAACTATTGTACTCTCGACCTCTGTGAACTATTTCGGAGTTATGCTAAATAAAATTACTAAGCTGGGGAGAGCAAATTGGAATCACTGCAGAGGAGGCAGTAGACAAATGGGGTTTTATGACCACATATGCTTTATTGGCTCTACAAAAGGGTCATCTTTAATTGACTCACATATTATGCTTTGGAGTGTTGGATAGTATTAACGCAATATTACTTCATTAAACATCTGGAACAGGTGCAACGCATCTGCTTCTTCAGGAATACGGGCGAAATAAGAACTACGTCAACAAAGGTTCTGTATCTGTATTCAATTGAAGTACAAATTCACAATTTTATACCATGTTAAGACCGACACTTAATCACACGATTTCGGCTGTTGAAATTTCGCCATACAAAAATGACAGTTCCAAATCACTTCATTGAAATGATTTGAAACTGATCCACGCAAAATCTCTCTGTGCGACTCTGACTTTGCGCCATCTACTTGTCAGCATTGGAAATCTGTTACATTATCACAGCTGATTTAGACACTACAAGGAGAAAAAAATGTAACAAACAATTTTTTTTTAAAGCAATGAGTCTAATTTCACCTGAAAATCGACTTAACAACTGAAAAAATGCATCCACTATTTCTATTATATGGAAAATATTTGAAAAAAGACGGCTTTTATTTCAAAATACTATATGACAATCTTTTCTTTTGATAAATATTAAGCGATGTGACTTCATGAATGACAATAACAGCTGTTTTTTTATCTTTCTAACAGCAGTGAGAACACTTTTGGGTCATGAAATGATTAAATGTAATCTAATCTTTTAAATTTTCGGTCTGAACATGGTATTAGGGCAGTGGAGTCAAACTCGTCGCCACTATGGGCATAATATCACACTCGACCTTGTTAATGAGCTCCGGCTAAATTAGCAATGCGACGGAGAGAGAGTTTCATGTGGAAATAAGCACAATGTGTTCATTACCCAATAGAGAAAAACTTATTAAAAGTTCTGTAATCGACAGATCCAACAGCGAAATCTGCATATTCATCGACGCAACAGAGGTTAAAACAGGAATAGAAGCGGGCTTCTTTTCTATCAGTCCATACGCAGAAGGTATCTTCAAACAAAATGACTTCAAGATTCCGATTTCAGCCGGAAATAGCAGCAAGTTCACAAACCTTCTAGTGGACTGCCAAGAAGCAGTTGAGTCTATACATAATGCCAATACTAAGTCTCACTGCATTAGATTATGCAAACAGGCAATAACTAAACACTCTAACGTAACTAACTCGGTTATATGTTCTCGGTTATAAGCGCGTAAACAGTGCCTATGCCAACAAAGTAGAAGGAGAAAATATGTTCTCATGCAGGAATAGAAGCAAAAGGAAAAGGAAAAGATAAGCTGGCTTGCTTCAAAGCAGCTGGGAACACAATTCCCCTAAGCTGCCACAAGTCATTCAGCTTATTCAAGAATTTTTTTTGAGCCAATGGATACTAGAGGCACCGCTCAGGCCTTAGAGCACAAGCAATACGGGACATACCACAAAGATACTTCAGGGTAGTATTGGAGGTGGACAAATCGAAAATCTTCTGCTGCTAAGCAAAAAGGAACTTAGTAACATTGTAGGTGTCATAATCGGGCTGCACCTGTTCATAAGAGCTCACCTTCAGAAAATTAAAAAGTATATTCGTGTGAGTACAGAGCATGCGCGGAGGCTGATGAGATGCTGAAACATTACCTTTGCTAATGCCCAGCCGTCAGCCGGATGAGACGGCATATCTTCTTCTCCATCAAGGAAAGAATACAAGGTCTGTCGCAAAAGAAACAGAACTTTTTAAATATATGTAACTGTTTCTGGTGGCGCCACCTATTCGTGGGTATATGAAATAAAAAGTTTGATCTCTTGTTGATATTTCGTAAAAAATTTTAACACAATTGGATAACCACAATCGATGTTATGGATCAAAAAGTGACAGCAGCTTTTGGTCATCGGTCGTAAAATGCATTTTGAACAAAGAGCAAATATTAAATTTTGTTTTACACTTAGGAAAACGTTTACTGAAACATTTCCAATGATCAAAAAAGTTTATGGTGATCAGTGCCTACCCCGTTGTAATGTGCATGAGTGGTGTAAGCGATTCCAAGAAGGTCGTGAGGACCTCTGTGACGATCAGGGGTCACCGAAAAAAAGTCGTCTTCAGAAGTCAAAAATAAAGACAATGCTGATTTGTTTTTACGATTCCGAGGGTTTTGTACACCGAGAGTTCGTCCCATCTGGCCAAACGATTAATGCTGTCTTTTACCTTGGTGTTATGAAGCGACTTTTGTCACGCATTCATCGTGCTCGACCACAATACCGTGAGGCAGGGTCCTGGCGCCTGTTGCACGATAATGTGCCGTGTCATCGGTCGACGCTTGTCACTGATTTTTTTGACAAAAAACTCCATATTAACCATTAATCACTCACACTACTCACCTGATCTGGCACCCTGTGATTTTTACCTATTTGGAAACCTTCATTTGCCCATGAAAGGACACTGGTTTCAGGACATTTCAGCTATCCAAAAGGCGACGACCGATATTCTCAAGAGCATTCCGAAAAATGACCTTAAACACTCATTTGAAATGCTAATTGACCGGACTGAACGCTGTATCGAAGCACAAGGAAACTCCTTTACATAAAAAAATATAACTTTTGAAAAATATAAATTTTTTGTTGCTTTTTTTACAGTCCTGTTTCTTTTGCGACAGACCTTGTATGTGCGGATAAGCAAGCTGTTTTAAATGTTACGTATACGCACTACCATCCGTTTGATAACTTGTTGACATAAACACTTATAAAACTGTGCAAGTGCGCCCTAAGTCAATAGTAGGTTTCTAAATACCTCATTAGGTCCGAAAAGTGACCAAGGCCTCATCAAATAATACAAACACTTTAAATAAATATGCTGAGCTTTCTAAGTTTCCATCTAATTTTGTGAAGAAGGACAAAACAGCAGACCCGAACTGTTAAGTGCTAAAAAATCACACAAACGGCATTGCAAAGGTCTTGACAAAATGTTTTTTTTTATTTTGCCAGTTTTGAGTTTTCCAACGGTTTGTTGACTTGCCCATTTCGGTCATTTAATAAACAAATATGACACAGGCAAAGTGTAAAAGTCTTGACCGTAACTTTCATTTGCATAACGAGAGCGTCGTGCAGTGGACCATACGTGCCAACTTAAAAAAAAGCCAAGCAAGCAAGCTAAATGCACATGTGATGTGTTCCTGCATATATCAGGTGTTTGTGTGTGTGTGTGCGATATGTGTAAAAATTTGTTGGTTTTGTAAGCTTAGCAGCATGAAAATATGCAGAAATGGGTGAACTAAGAAAGACACCAGACATTTTATGCTGACGCTGTCTAATGTTAGTATAAAGGTATGTTTCCATATTTAGTACCATTTAGTTGGGACAATGTGAACATTTGCTCCTCATTTGATTAATATTGTTGAACATTACTTATTTAAAAAAGGAGAGAGAGCCATACGAAGAGGCTGGCTATTTTACTAAAACCTAACTATGATAGATCGTTTTTGAAAGTCAGTCTCGATTATTATTCCACATAGTCCCAATCTTGAGTAATGTATTTGTGATAACATTTCTCCAATTTCAAACAGCTTTTATCAACCAAACATTTCAACTCTTCAATAGTATGAAGCTAAGGCAGATTCAAAATAAATGCGTATTTCTATTTTGGGTGTAAAATATTTTTCTATCGAACTACTTTTTAAATCAAGAAAATATGAATTGAAGGTAATATGCAAACTATGGGAAAGGAACAGTCCAAAATTCCTTCAATTTATCGGTGATATCACTAAGGTCGCGTTGTCTTGGTGAAAATACTGTTCATACATTCTGTGTTACTCATACGACATGGTGCACAATATAAATGCAGTATAGCAATAACTTTCTTATAAAACTATGATTTTTTCGATTTATATTTATTTAGAGCTCATACTTGGAGATATTTTCGTAGGGAACGTTTCAGGAATGTATTTTTCAGAAAATCAAGCAAAAAAATATTCTTTTCTGTTTTGACCCAACCTAATGCATATACCCCTACGGCCATTAAATGCGCACCAGCACTTTTTATAACTGTAAATTAGAAAATATTTCTACTAGACCCTGTTGGCACAGAGAAATTAATTATTTTTTATGAAATTAAGTTCAGTCATAGACGTTGCGCAAACTTTCAAATGATCAGAAGACATGAATGCGTGAGGAAAAAAATCTCATATCGGCAGAAGATGAAAAAAGGTGATCTTCTCGGCAAATACCATCTATAATTGGTTGTAGCTAATTAGCTATAATTTTTTTTTTTTACAAAAAAAATTTGCTCCACATGCGCCATTCAGCTAGTGAGACTTTCCAGGACAATTGTGTAGTGAAGAAAATAAATTTTATCAAAGACAAATGATTTGATGCTGCTTTTCGTACCATGTTTTGTGACCTCTACACCCTTTAATGGAATAATGAATGCGCATAAAATGTGTGACAGCGGTTAACAATTTTTTAGTATTCACAATTGAAGAGCATTATTCTTAAAAGGATCGCCTAATCTTCCAAGATGACTCAGCGCCATGCCATGGTGCAAAATTGATTCGAAAAAATTTTGTATAAATTATCTAAATAATATTGGTACATAAGATCTTGTTAAGCTCTAACTTTTATTTTTAGTTGGTCAATATATTTAACGATCTAAGTGTTCAACGCTTGGATTGTCCTGGAAACTCGCCCGATTTAAACTGTATTGAGCACTTTTGGCACATAATGAAGGGTAAAGTTGCTAAACAGAGGTTAAATAAAATTCAATGGATAAAGATTTTAAAACTGGTTTGGTATGGTACCGTTATGAGAAAATCAGTTGAGGTTCTAGTAAATTCCACACATCTAAAATATAAAGCAATTATTGAGGTTGAAGTAGGAACTGCACGCTATTAGAAGAAAGGAGTATGATATAATACTAACAGTAAAAAATAGTAACATTTTGTTATTAATTCAAAATTCAAGATTCTAAATTTATTCAAAAATTTATACAAAATCTATGTCGTCCCCCTCAAAGTAAGGCCTCTGACCCAAATACACTTGTGCCAACGTTTTTTCCAATCCTCAATACAGAGGTTAAAGTCAATTTCCGGAATAGCTTTTAATCATGATTAACGGCTTCCAGAAGTAACACGGAGCTAAATCCAGCGAATACGGTACGATATTGGTTCAAAATGGAATTCAGGATATACTACACCTCGATAATCGAAGAAAACCTTCATTTTTCACCTGTTTTGACGTGGGTTTTTTTGCTTCGTTTCATCTTTGTCACGATGTTCGGCCGTTTGATCGTCTGTTTACGGCTGTGAAGAAGAAATACAAGGCTCATTGTCAGTAATAATACGTTACATGACATCCCATTAGTCGAAAAGACTTATTTCACAAACGTTAACGCGACAATGTTTTTCGAAAAAGAATTAAGTGTTTTGTAACCAATCGTGCTTTCACTTCTCTTAAGTCCAAATGATTCTTCAAAGTGGTTTTCACTGATCCTTCTGATATTACAACAATATTAGTAAGATCTCTGACTTTTAGTCATCGATTCTCAATCACCAATTCCTTTATTTTATTGGCGTGCCATCAGGCTGGCCGTCCTGGACGTGCTTCATTGTCAACGCGTTTCCGACCCTCTTTGGATAATTTGAACCAATCAAAAACATTTGCTTGCGAGAAACAATTACACCAGTCAACACGATTTTTGATTCTGACATCTATATGTTAAATTTTAGTGTCTCCTATGACAAAAATAAGGAAAAAAATTGTTCCGGTTAAAGTTTGCTTTCGTAGAAATTAGGGCAATTTTTCGATTTTTTTTTACCTTCTAAAGTATTTTTACAATTAACGCAGGCGAAGTGAGGTACCCAATTTTCATTTTGATTACTGACTTTTAGGTTGAAATAGGCTTCATAGGCTTCGCAAAGTTTCAAATTTGTTGATAAAGCAAATTTTTTACTTCTAACTTTAATAAATTCACCGCAAATAAAACAGAATAAATACATAATTACTACACTGACTTGATGCCATTTTTTAAAAGAGTAATACACTAATATTGTTATTACAGCTATAATAAACAGGTTAACATTCACTACTGTGCCTCTTACAAATAAAAATACTGTTTACTTTCGGGTTAATCAAAGTGCTGCCATCTTTGATTTATGAAATAAATTAAAGAATACTTATCGATGTAGATCAGCCCAAAGCAAACTTTAAGAACTAGAGATTAATATTTAAGTGTTTTTCAATGTCTAGAATCAGAATTCAAGCATGAGAACAGAAACCCCAAAAAAAAATATTTTTTTTGTTGACCGGTGTTATCACCGAGGGCCTCTTCCAACATTCTAAACGTTTTGGCCCCAAATATTAATGGAACTTCTTAGTTCAATAATTTTACTCATCGTAGAAATCGGCGAATGTACTTTATGTACTTCAGAAAAACAAGGGTATATTAAACACTAATAATTATTTTGATGTGACATTTGGCACAGATGTCACTAACAGTCTTATCAACCTAGAAGAAAAATTAATCAACGCATGGGTTTTCGTATTAAATTTAAAATAAAAAGTCTTACTATTTTTCGCCCACAGTAGTATTTCTAACGTTAGTGGAGAAACGATTTATTTACTATAAATTAACTTCATATAGATTTCTTGTAATTATTCGTGAATATCATGATTGCATGATACATTAATGTTAAGTTTTTTTTAAATTTGTTGGCTATTTCTTTTAAAAACCTTTTTCAGGAAAAATTTTTGTGAACAACTAATATACAATATGTGACCAAACACATAAAAATGGCACTAATAATCTTCTTCTAATATTCTTAATATTTCTAAAAAACTTGCTCATGTGATCTTTTTTAAATTATTTTTGGTGGTGCATTTTTATTGACCGCAAGTGTATATACATATATACTAATACACACAGAAGCAAAATATAATTTAAGCAATGAAAGACAAATTCAAATTGCCGTAATTTCGTAAGTGTGTGTCTCCCACTGCTTGCCTTTCCGCTCTATTTAATTTTCGCAAAGTGGCACAGCGAAGCGGTTGGTCACATTGTAAATTGCCCACCGAAGCAAAAACTCGACTTGTGTACACACATACATGTTGCCACATCCTCCGGCTGACCTCACATTCTACGGCTTGGAGATGGGACTATGGTTTTAGGGACGTATTTTACACTTGACCTTTTCGCTTGCCTCGCCAATTTCGAATCTACAAATTGGAAAGGGTTAACTCTGCACTAAGTTTGCTGTAAACAAAACAAAAACAAAGTTGCGCCCAAAAAGTGCCAATTATTAAAATTTAAGTTTATATTAATTCAGTGCGTATATATACATGTATATATATGTACCGGTATGTATAAGCGCAGAGCTATTGAATATGCCAATTTAGTTCTCGCCAAGCCGAAACTTCCAGTAACCATTTCGTGGCATTTAAATACTAAAGTCTATAACGACTTAACTCGAAATTTTAAGCGTTTAAATATTTGCATAAAGCTTTGGCTATTAGCTGCTTGCCGCTTATGTCTTTTTAAAACGAAGTCAGTTCGAAACTTTTCTTTTCATGTTGAGCAAGCGCTAATTTCAATTCTCTACAGAATTATTCATATTTTCTGCTTCTATCAATTCAGAAATGGTCTGTACAATTTGAAAGTAGTAATTTAATATTCAAACGAAATTCTCCAGGGTTTTATGTGCCTGAGTAAAAAGTTTTCAAAAAGTCACTGATGTGGCGTCACGATTATTAAAGAGCAGCGCTCGTGTCTTCGGTGTCATTTGTTAATTTATTTTTTAGACGTCTATCGGTGGATATTCAAATTTACTAGACGAAACAATATTCAAGTATTATAAATTTGTTTTCAGAATTGATGCACTATTTCCATTAATTCACTTAACCTAATCCAACATTCTGCTTCTTCTTTATTGACGTCGACACCGCTTAAGAAGTATTCCTCTTCCTCTGCAACCCGCGGCGCGTACTGCGTCGAATACTCTCCGAGCCGGAGTATTTTCATCCATTCGGACGACATGAACTAGCAAGTGCTGTATCTTAATTCGCTGAACTATGTCCATGTCGTCATATATCTCGAACAGCTCATCGTTCCATCGACTGCGGCATTCGCCATTGCCAATGCGCAATGACCTGTAGTCCATCTTCCGCAGAACTCATCAGATGTTATCATCGTTCATGCCTCTGCAAAATATAGCTGGACGGGGATGATGAGTGACTTGTAGAGTTTAGCCTTTGTTCAACGAGAGATGACTTTACTTCTCAATTGCCTACTCAGTCCGAAGTAGCATCTGTAAGCAAAAATTACTTTACGTAAGATTTCGAGGCTGACATTGCTGTTGTCAAAACTTGTTCCAAGGTAGACGGAATTACTCTGCGTTGATTCCAAGAAATCATGACTGTCAACAGTGACGTGGAAGCCAAACAGGGACTGCGGCGACTGTTTGTTTATGGAGATATTTCGTTTTTCACCTATTCACCATCAGACCTTGTCCAACCAGGAAAAAGCAGACTTAAGGCGCCATTATGATGCCAGCAGTTTCTCTTGTAGAAGATTGTATCTTGTCTATTCAGCTGTGTAGCTCGAACAATTTTCTCTAGCAGCAGATTGAAGAAGTCGTTCGATAAGAAGTCTGAAATCTCGTTTGGTTTCGAACGGCTGGGAGAAGTCTTTCCCGATCATGATTCTGTTGGCATTGCTCAGTTTACCCAGCCGCATTAGTTTTGGGAGGATACCAAATTCGGACATAACGACATAAAGGCAGCACCTTTTCGTGTCAAAAGCAGCGTTCCTCTTTTCACGGGAATATCTGGTCACTTGTTGATTTTCCATGCCTGAAGCTACACTATTTTGCTTATTCCGAAATCCAATGGTTTTGTTTGCAGCTGTAAGTAAGTAGCTGTCTACAGTTCCCTTATTGAAGAATGCTCTCAGAGAACAGGAATACAAGTCGAGCAGAAAATCTTTCGGCTGTCTGTTGTGATTGCAGCTTGTCAACGACGAACCTTCTTGGAATTTGTTGGTGTGCTTTTTTTGCTGCTCAGCGGCGGATGTGTACTTTCGCTGCAACAAAATTGTGATCCAAGCCAATACTAGGCCTCGTATACACATCTAAATCACTGGAGACATGTCTCCCGTCAATCACGACATGATTGATCTAGTTGGTATCTTTTCGATCCAGAGACAACCAGATAGTTAATGAATTTTTCTATGCTGGAATGTAGTACTACAATACTATTAGTTCAAAGATTTCATGCTCCGACGAAGTCGATCATACTAAACCTATTTGCAGATATTCATCTAGGCTGAATTTACCGACCGTTGTGCCAAGTCGTTGTCAAAGTCGCCAAGCACGATTTTAACATCGTGGCAATGGCAGCTCTCATAGGTCCCCTCCAAGCGATAATAAAAAAGAAAGCTTTGGTCACATCGTATTTCTCTTCCGTTGGGGCGTGGGCGAAAATCAAGAATAGGTCTAAAAAATTTACTTTAATACGAGTTGTGGCAAGATGTTGATCCACCAAGGTGAATGCTTGGGCTCGGGGACGTATTCTCTCTCTAATCACAAATCTTACACCGAATTTGCGCTCCTTTATATGGCCACTATAGTAAATGCCACAAAGATTTACTCGTCATAGTCCTTGTTCAGGGAGGGATGATTCGCCTTTTCACTTTAGCTCGCCTTCAAACGGATGTTTTTGGCTACCCAGAGGTTACTAGATCTACGTAAGCAATTTTCGAGCTGCTTGAGGCTTGGTAATGTTTTAGATAATAACTCGTCTTAAATTTTGTGAAAATATCTCACTAAATAAAAAAGTTTTCCGCACAAGAACTTAATTTTTATAATTCACTTTGAACGGCAGCCAGTGCTATAAAGGAGAGGTATCGACAGTTCTGATAAATGATGAGTTTCTTGGGAAAAAAACTATGTGTGCGAAATTCAGGTTAATATCCGAAAAACTGAGAGACCATTTAGCATTTGTATGCTGATAATCCCTTTTTTACTTAACTATAGATTCAAAAAAGTATATCAAATTAAAATACTCCCCCAAATGTCCTGTCAATCAGTGCCTTCTATTTTCCATGGAAAACTTAAGAAGCTTTAAAGTACACAATTTCCTTCAATTCTAGCAATTATGTTTTCATATTTAATTTAATTTTAGTCGTTAATTTTATTTAACTCACAGTAATTACAGTACAGAGAAGACTAAATGAACGCATATCTACAAACAAATGTTAGAAATCCTCACACAAGCGGACAAGCATTTTATGAATATTTGAGCAGGAAAATAGCTTCAACATGAACATGGAGATGTGTTATACACTTGCAACTCCGAACGAAATATATTAGTACTGTTTGTTATTGAATTATTACTGAATCCCTTTAATGATTAAATAAACAAATTTGATTGTATTTGAACCTTATGATTTCAAGTATTCAAAAACACCCAGTCGGAAAAGACGTGAGTGTAAACCAAAAATGAACATTGTTCTTTGGATATGAGAGACAATTGTTATTGGTATGAGTGATTCTTATAGCCAAAAACTAGTCCAAGTGAAACTGAAACTGAAAACTGAACATTCTGAAGTTTGTCTTCATCTCTAAAAACTGAGCCACTGCGTCACAGAATCTACTCTTGGCGTCTTTTGCAGCCTTCTCAGTGAAGCTTTCATTTACTCCGACACACGAGCCGCAATACTAGCGTTGAGCTCACTTTATTACCAGACTCGTTTGAGAGTTTGGCCAGTGTAAAACTCCCAAAAACTGTAATGCTGTTTCTGGGAACTGGAACTCTGGGAACGAATTGGTTCGCTGTTGCCTTCCTCCTGGAGCTGTGGACCTCGTGTCAGCTTAGCAGATGTTATTCGATGAACAGTACTTGTACGACTGCGAAATCTTTCTAATCTAGAGTAGAGCCTAGAGTAGCTCTCATGAAATACTTTCTCTCACTGAAGTTCATCTCGCCGCAATCGTAGGAGTTTTTACTACGAGGTAAGGCTAAATACATACCTGATCGGACGCAAGTTTTCAAAGTTGTATGGAGGAAGGTGTGGTGTTGGGCTCAAAGCGTTTTGTCGAATTATAAAGATATCACAACGGAGAGTTTCTGCGCTGTGAAAGTGAGATCCTTGTTGGCAAGACCGGTACTGCTTTCAGTGATATCTAATACTTGGTCTCGTGCGTTCGTAAACTTCCCTACTTCATTTCGTTTTTCCAACAAATATTTTAGAGATTTCACAAACTGGCGTCAGAACTACAGATTTCTCTGCAAGGTTTCTGCAATGCAGATACATATTCATTCACACATTCATACTTATTAGACATTTCGCATTGCTGCTTCTGCCGCTTTTAAGCTTTCAAATCGGCAAATAAAATCTCACTTGAAATCAAACCGCCATCCATTCACTCGGCCATTCATTCAATCGTTCATTCATACTTTTTCCCTTTTATCACAAAATTTAATTTCATTACATTCGAATTGCCAACAACAACAGCAGCAATTCGATGTAGAATGATGGAGCTGGAATACAATTAAATTCCATTAGTTGGCAATTCATTCTCAATTTTCTCACAGCCCAAATTCCTTTTCATCAGTCATTCGGCATTAAGGCCTCCCCTGGTGTGTGCGGATGGGTAATTGCGCGCTGATAGAGAAGCTTCGTTGTTTGCGAGTAGGATTTGGCTTCCTAACGGAAAATGTCCAATATTTTATCATTGCTCGAATGCCACTGAATGGGTTTTCGCTCTTATCAGCTTGAGGCCACACGGCTGTCCATTGAAAATGTGGCCCGACTTGTCTGCCTACTGAGACAATACATTTAGATAATTGCAAAATATACACATAAATACATTTACATATATACATACGAAAATGGGAACTCATATTGATGAGAAATTAAACAATTTATTTTCGTCATTTGAATCAAAATGGCAGGGATTTTTATGTGTAACTAGCTGACCCCGCAGCCGTTTTCCTGCGTGAAATTCTGTGTTTTGAAATGAAAAGAAGGTTAAATTTATCATTTCTTTTTTTTTTCAATGTAACGCAGCTTGATAAACAGCATTTTTTGGTTTCTGTTCCGGTGCGTAAATCTACAGAGAAGATAGTTTTCGAACTCGTAAGCACGCCACGTAATTTTGGCCGTGTGAAAAACATAGCATTTCCAGATTTATGCCATACACCTCTAGCGACTATCCTTGTGTCCTGTTGATTGTAATTGCAAATGCAATTTTCCCTAGAAACTGAATATGTTTGAACTGAAATGGCAAATTGTTGGAATTCAAAGAAATTCGTTGAATCAAGCATTCTGCCCTTTGTATTTGATGGCTGCTTCATCACAATCAGTCGGTTTTCATTACACAGTTTCGGCGCTTACAGATTGCGAAACATAATAACGACAGATCCAACTTTGAGACGTAAATAATGCGGGGCCATATCAAGCCTCTCCAAAGAATTTAGAAATTCCACTGGATAATTTACGGCGATCGATCGATTTGTCTGAGCGCAAGTCTCCCGGAATTTGACTTTGAATCTTCCAGTTTAAGTCAACAACATTGGCATTTTTGGTAGCTAACATTGCGCGAGCACTTCAGGAATCGTAGTTACGATAATTTGGCCAATGCCCGAACATTCGTGATGAGTTCATATTTCGTGAATTGATAACCGGCGAATGGAATTGATATCAAACCACCGGAAGTATCAACCGGAATTAACCCATTTCAATTTTTTGTACAGTATCCCTTGGGTTGAAATACACTCTTTGGCTGTTCTCCAAATTAACTGCGAGACGCACAACACTCGGAAATCATTCATGAATTGCAAAAGTAAATATCCTACAAAGCGCTGTAGTGCAGTTCACGTATCGACCGTATCGTTCAAGACCAATAACCGCCATGTGGCTTGCTTTGGTGATCTACTTACAAACGTATTTTATCGATTACACCAAACTGCAATACTCAACATTGATATAATTTTTGAATGTGAATTAGACAATAATGGTGAATATAGTACGATCCATGTGTTATCAACTTCGATATTCACTCTTCTAAATTGAATGCTGAATGTTCTGCCACTGTCGTCTGGACGCCGATAGAGTGGATATCCATCATTTCTAGTTTGTGTTCCGAAAGAAAAGCACGTGGATACCGTTTTGTGCATTTATTGTCAGACATACAAACCGAAGTGGGATTTTGGTGTCTGCAAGGTCCATGAACCATATTCGTTTTCATCACTTCGTATAATAATGGATCTTTCTCTGCATCAGGAATTTCCGCAGAAATGATTTCATCAATTTGATCTGGTGGAACCACTATCCACCATCCAAAGAAGAACATCGTAACTGTTGTTTGAAAAGTCGTGCTGTGACATCGTGACGATCGCTTGCTGATTGACCGCGATCTATAATACTGCACGTACTATGTCACCGCATCCTGGGAATACTCGTTCATGTGCCTTGGTGTGACGCCGACCGATATTAGCGCGACCACTTCGTGGCATCGAAATTTGTCATCTGAAATTGATCACTTTGTGTGCGACATACATAACGCTTTCACTGAATAATTTTCAAAAATTTTTGAAGCAAACGACAAATTTGAACGATTCAAATAATTGAAAAACAAAACAAAAAAATTAAAAAAAATTTTGTCTGGAAAAAAATAACTTTTTGGAACTGTCCAATTTTCCGACTTTTCCTCACGAAAAGCATACGGTTTTTTTATTTCCAAATCTTCCCCGATCCACACAGAATATTCTCTGAAAATTTCATCAAGATTGGTTCAGTCGTTCCCTTAGCGCTACTAACAAACAAACATTCATTCGTTTGTATGGAAAAAAGAAAAGGGCTGTTTTTAGGGGTTCCCGGCAAATATTCGAACTTTTCTTGCCGTAAAAACCATCCTTGAGACTCACCGAATATTTTAAAAAAAGAATTGGCGAAATTGGTCCAGGCGTTTTTGAGTTATGCGCTTACCAACACATTTTGCGATTCATTTTTATATATAAGATTAGTTTCAATACATTAATTCGAAAACTAATATACTTTTGTACGGTGAACTCATTCAAGTCGTATTTCAATTTATATGGCACCCGATTTTTTTGCTTTTGAATGTAACTGCTTTTAAACTTTTGAAATGGCTGTTTGACCAACTCAATAATAACTTGTATTTGACATCAATCGTCATCGAGTAGTCTTCCAACTTATTTTGCAGCTCAGGACGTTCTTCGTCTTTCAAACCGAAATCTTCACTTTTAAATAGACCTTACGACCATAAAAAGTACGTGTCACGTTGTTTGTCCGCGATGGACTCCTAAACTACTGAACCGATTTTAGTAAAATTTAGCACTCTGTGTTCAATTTGAGCCAACTTAGAAGATAGGATTGTTAAAACTATTCGTAAAGGAACAGGAATCCAACTTTATATGCAACGTGTCCCCTGTCGTTACCATGTCTTGCGGAAGGACATTTCTAAATGGGCGTTGGAAAAATTTAAACGTTGAATTAAAAATATGAACCGTGTCAAGAATATATAATTGACTAAAAGAGGTTTCAGAGCGAAGAACGCTTCAGGAGTGCTTTTAATTGGAGATACATGACAATAACATAAATAAGTTTCGCTTCTTGAAAAAAATTCAAGCCAGGTCCTCCTTCACCTAGTCTTTCCAGCGGAGTGGAGGCCTTTCTCTTCTCCTGCTTCCCTCGGCGGGTACTGCGTCGAAAACTTTCAGAGCTGAAGTGTTTTGTGACCTAGCCAGCGTAGCCGCTGTCTCTTAATTCACCGAACTATGTCAAGGTCATCGTATATCTCATATCGCTAATCATTCTATAGAATGCAAAATTCGCCGTGGCCAACGCGCGAAGGACTATACATCTTTTGCAGAACCTTTCTCTCGAAAACTCGTAACGCCGACTCATCAGATGTTGTCATCTTCGATTCCTCTGCACCATATAACAGGATGGGGATGATGAGTGACTAATAGAGTTTGGTTTTTGTTCGTTGAGAAAGGACTTTACTTCTCAATTGCCTACTCAGTCCAAAGCAGCACCTATGGGCAAGAGTTATTCTGCATTCGATTTGAAGCTGACATTGATCTCGCTATTAATGCTGGTTCCAAGATAGACAAAATTACCTACTTCGACGTTATGACTGTCGACAGTGACGTGGGAGCCTAATCGCGAGTGCGACGACTGTTTTCTGGATGACAGGAGATATTTCGTCTTACCCTTGTTCACTGTCAGACCTATTTGCTTTACTTCCTTATCCATTCTGGAGAAAGCAGGACTTACGGCGCGGGTGTTGAGGCTAATAACATCAATATCATCGGCGTACGCCAGCAGCTATGCACTGTTATGAAAGTTTGTACCATCTCTATTTAGTTCTGCAGCTCGAATTATTTTCTCCAGCACCAGGTTTAAGAAGTCGCACGATAGGGAGTCGCTTTGTCTGAAACCTCGTTTGGTATCGAATGGCCCGGGGAGATCCTTCCCGATCCTTACGGATTATTGAAATTCACGGTAAGTTGAAACTCAACGATAACGCAAAATAAAATAATAAATTTTAAGGGAAAATAATTTACAGCCGATCTGTTGTCGGAAAAGGGAATGGGAAAGACTTGGCTGAATTTTTACGGGTAAAAAATGATTAAACTCAATTTTCGCAAAAACTAGAAGTCTTATAGACAACAGTTGCATTAAAATGTTGTATTTAGGTGATAAAAAGGGCTGTAAATCTTTTGTACAGATCTTTTTCACATAACCTTAAAATTCAAAAATGGTCCCGGTGGTCTTGTTGAAGGTAATTTTCCCCGATAACACGAGCTTCAATTTCAGGCATCAAATAGTCAGTTATCTTGGCATGATGACAATCGCTATTGACGGATACGTTTTCACCGGCATCATTTTTGAAGAAATATGGACCGATGATTCCACCGACCCCCAAACTACACCAAACCGTTGTTTTTTTCTGGATGAAATGGCAGCTCTTGAAACAAATCAGGTTGCTCTTCGTCCCAAATGCGGCAATTTTGCTTGTTTACATGTCCATTAAGCCAAAAATGGGCCTCATCGCTGAACAAAATCTTACTCGAAAACGTCGGATATTCTTGGAACTTTACAAGAGAGCATAGAGCGGAGCGATGTCGCTTGAGATGGTTCATAGGCAGAGATATAAAATAAGTATTTCAATTTTCTATAAAAATCAAAGTAATTAAATACAATAATAGAATTTCTTCGTCTTGGTAACAATTAAATTAATTGTCTTCACGTCAAATAAGAAAAGGTGGAACCGAAATGTTTGGACATCAAACACTAGGCATAATTACATTGACAAAAGCAATCACAACTAATTAGACCTGCTTTGCACCCCACCATATGGCCACAGCTCTTAAAATGCCAACAATTGTGGGCTTTGCCAGGGCAATGATGAAATTTGGCAATTAATACGGCGCTCCAGTTGAGTGTCAAGCAAATTGGCAGCTTCAACCAATTCAATTCACACAGCGATTTACTGCCGGTATTTGCATGCGCCTCTATGTGTGTGTTTGTGTAAGTGTGCGTGCATTAAATTGACAAAATTTGCAGCTTATGCCCATCAAATTTAAACTTTCAATTACATAAGTGCTTTGTTGGCGCAAAGCCGGAGCCAGCAGCGACATAATCAAAATTGGAATTGCAGCTTTTCGGGCGGTGAAATGCTGAAACAAAACCGGCATCCTCCATTTGGCAAATTTAACCATTCACAAAATTTACACCCATCAATGTTTTGAAACAGCGCTTTGCTGTTGTTGCTGTTTTTGCATTGTGCTCACAAACTATTTAAATGCTATAAATGCCAATTGTTTTCCACCTCTGCGTGTGTGTGTGCGTATGTGCGTTCAATATGCCAGAATTGCTGTGTAATTAGCAATTGTGAAACTTACTAAAACTGATTAGACAGCAACAACAACAATTTTGTGTGACAGATGGAAATCCGGTGAGATGCTGATAAAAGCACGTATTTCGTATTAATATTCAGTCCATGTGATACAATTTGGCCATAATGTAGCAACAAATCAAACACATTGTCTGCATATACATATATATATGTATGCGTATGTACTTATGAAAGCTTCCGCAGGGGGTAAAAGGCAAAGATGCTTACTTTTTGAACGCAGTTCTGGCAAAGCAGTGGCTAACCAATGCACTTCTTTCAAAACCACCAGCATGCTTTCTCACTATTCTCCAGAAGCTCACACAAAGGCATTCAGTTGTATATGTGTATGCAAAAAATGCACCTGTAGGAAAGCATATCAGTTCGATATTAGCTAGGATTACCACTACAAGGACTCATTTGTCGCCATTATCGGCAAATTCTCTTTTGATGTCATTCGTTTTTTGGTTGCGTTCATACGAGCGACACCAGGACAACAATTTGAGTCGGACAATTTTCTGCATTTTCTTTTCTATAATATTCTCAAAATTGAGGATGCCTGCTCTTAACATGAATTTCAACAGACACTGCGTCCGTACTAACGATGCCTTTCCCAGTGTATCATACTGTAAGGGCATCAAATTCTTTAAGCTTGGCCTTGCCAACGTGACAAGTCCACAAGAGATACTTCATTGTTTCCCTGGTGGCTTGCTCTTAACATTTTCAACACTCTTCTCAATCTGTGGGCCTAATTCTGCAGTCGTGATCAGTGATTATTCCAACAATACCGTTCCTACTACAAATATAGTGCCAGTAAGAGCTTTGATTATTTCCGACCTACGGTTTCACATATGACTTTTGCGGTTTTCTATCCAGGTAGATGATTCCAATGTGTTGCAGGTTCCTGCCCTGATCGTCATACAGACAATACATGGGTTTTCCAATGTACATCACGTTTTCGGGTGACAGCCACACCAATCTTGGTAATCTTGTCCACTACCTCATTGCCTTCGATGCCTGGTTCTGGCGATACTTTTCACTGCTGCCCTGCTTTCCAGGACTACTCGTTATACGAAACGAGGTTAAAGATGTTGACTCTGGGGTTATCTACTGAGACATTATAGACTGAAGTAAAGACCTCTGCTTAAAATATACTACTGTGGTCCGGCAGCTTAAAGGATTTTCAAGCCATCTGAATAAATATTTATTGTGTTGCGCGCAGCTCACATACCTTTACGTCAATAATCTTTGTCTATGTTTACTCTTAACCTTCTTTCCCAAATGAAAAGTTAAATAATGTCTTCGGTGCTTCCCAAACCGCTACTAACCACCGAGTTATGCCTGACAATTATATTGTATATATAAATTATCCAGCAGCCAATAGTCGCCTTTCCGATTTTGCCATGCATCTTTCAAAGAAGCCGCCAATAGTTGGTTCTGAGCGCTGCTGCTTCCACAGCGCAGCGAGTCTCCGAACCCTTTCCTTGCTCTTACAATGAGATTTGTAGGACGAGTGCATTAGAGATAGAAAAAGCAAACAGGTTGCAAATCATATGCTTACATGCATATACCATAAGACATTGGTGACCTTTCTTACTTTCGTTTTTCTACAGAAGTTTGTTGTTCGAGACTACCCCAAGGTATTTGGCGCGGTCCCAAAATTAGAGTTTTGTCAATTTTATCGAACTGAGCATTCATGGATGGATTTGTACTTTAATGAAAACAGTTAGATCCGCTTTTTTCTGGATTCAACCGCAGTCCCGCTTGCGATGCCCAATTCTAGACTGCTAAGATGCGATGTCGTCTTGGGTTTTTTGCTGTCTAATTGCCTTAACAACTGGTATCTCCAGTCTCTTTTTTAGCATTCCTACTAGAATTCGAATGTCATTTATCGCAGTCTAATTGTAGGGTGGTGTGTGCTCTGACTAGTTCAGCTGCTTCACAGTTGCCAGGAATATCAACATATAGTGAAAGCTATTGCAGGTTTATGGTGAAATAAGCTGTTAGATTCACTAAGAAGCTCGATTTCTTAGTGAATCTAAGAGCTTATTTCACCATAAACTTTCATCTTTCTTTCATTCTTTATCAAATCAGAATTTTTTTTTTTTAATTGCTGTGATCCCTGCGTTATGGTAGTTGTCTGCTGGTCGCAAAGCAATTTTGGTATTTAGTTTTGCTGAAAAACTCATCTCTGTGTTATTTGGAACCATTACTGTGTTTGGACCTATCCCTGTGTTCCTGTTCACCTCATGTCTATCTCACTCCTCCGAAAGTGAGGAAAAATTTCGAAAATCTTTAGTATTGGGTAGAAAGGGGAACTTGCTAAGTATCTTAAAATGTTCCTTATTTCAGTCGACTAATAGAGAAGACTCGCTCTATGTAAGAGTTAACTAGCAGTTGGTTCTATAAACGACCTTGAGTAAAGAATTATCGGGTTTTAAAAACAGTAACATTTAGTACTTACAGGAAATCCTATGGGTACACAGAGCACCATGAGAAGCCAAAGAAAGCCAAGTTTTTCTCTAAATATTGTCTGTCCAATTCGTTTTTTTCCTATTGGTTAGCCACTTATTTTGTACACTATTCTGCAGTCCATACCAACATTCGGCATAAGTTTTAGGTGTAAACGAATAAGCAAATTCACTCACTTCCCTCAAATATATGCTCACATCAGCCACAAAATGCCTACGCTTATGTATATTTACATAGCATTTTCACTCAGATCCTTGCTCAACTCAAGATTGAAGAGGATTGGCGCGGCAATGACATGTGGTTGCACCTCTTGTTGGAAAATGATTACACGTCCATCATGTCTAATTCACATGCCTGAATGTCGTGCAGATGTACCGACATTCAAAGCGCTTAAGATTTGGATCCATCCACAGCATTTCGCTATGTCCTGAGCTTGTTTTTTGCTTGCTGAAATACATATGTGTAACTGTGTTGCGAATGCCATGTAGGCAGAGAGGAAATTACTTTCGAATTCAGTTGGCATTCAGTCTCATTGAGCTTCTGTGAAAAAAAAAAATCCAGTTGTGACTGCACATACAAATGTCTTATTTAGATGTCTAAATGCTGACGCTCATGTAAAGCGTGACAATTGGGGGGAGAGCATTTTCAGTGATTTTCTCATTAAATTATTCATGACCGTATAATTAAAGTAGTTAAAGGCCGAGGATAGAAATTAATTCACTGCAGTTGAATTTGAATTTTGAACTAGAGAAATGAAGTTGTGATGGTTTGCTACATAAATACTAGTTAACATATCTTCTCATTATCTCAGCAGAAAAGTAGGCAATTGAGATTTCATATCTTTTTTAAAATAATTATCTACAACAAAGTGATTAGGTATGCATCGTCTAAAGAGAGTGTTTTTACGTTTTATTCACTTTAAGATCGAATTAATTTTTTCGCAGAAATAGAAACAACAATTGGATGAAAATAATAGGATTAGGGAAAGGTCTGTCTGGTTCATTAAATATCGCCCTCCCGCCTTTTTGTCTCTTGAATTTCGCAGTTATGTATAAAGCGCTACAGAGCTCATATCTGGCAATACTTTGCATCTTTGAAAGATCTTGACATAACCTACAAATTGACGCTATGCATGATTAGTTTGGTTACTGCGTTCAACAGTAATAGATGTGTAAACATGGAGTTGACTAACGCCGAAACTCGTGCTATTTTAAAGTTTTCCTTCGTTAAAGGCAAATCCACTAGAAAAACGTTCCGTGAGATTAATGTTGCTTTAGGGGATGGTGGCTTTAGGGGATGGTACTTTATCACTTCGAACTACTGGTTTCCACGATTCAGAGCGAGTGAAAACGACACCATGGCTAAGCCAGCCGGCGGAAGACCTGTGCCGATGTATACCGATTAAATCATGGAAAACATTGAGTTAGACCGGCATTTGGAATCTCGTGACATCGCCCAGAAGATGAAAGTTAGTCACCAAACCATATTAAACCATCTGCAGAAGGCTCGATACACAAAAAAGCTTAATGTTTGAGTGCCGCATGATTTGACGCAAGAAAACCTGCCAAATCAACGCCTGCGATATGCTGCTGAAACGAAACAAACTCGACCCATTTTTAAAACGGATGATGACTGGCGACGAATAAAGAGCAAAAAAGCGGAGGGAAGGTATTTGACAACCTAATATATGGGGCTATGACATTTCTTGGCCCGGTTTCACATATTTTTGGCACTTTTACATATAATGAGTAGATTAGGATACTTTCTGAGCTTCATTAAGGTAACTCATATATATATTTACTGACGGTTGCCTATTAAGTATATTTCGGGATAAGAAAACAAAAAAATATACAAATCATCAAAAATCGATCAGTCGATGCAAATATAAATTTCTTAACTTAAAACACCCAAACAGTCGACCGCTGTTTACTCACGATCTCATACGTGTAAATCCACGATTCATCACCTATCACGATGTCACAGGCCTGTTTCGAAGCACTACTATCGTAATCTTTAACATTCCTCTTTACCAATTTTCCAAATCGACGATTTTTTAAGCGATTGACAAATTGTGTGGAATCCAACGCAAGCAATTCTTTCTATAATGAAATGTTCAATATTATATGTATGCTAGTCCCACTAATGCCCATAGTTGTCTCAATCTCAGCATGGAGTATATGACGATTTTCTTATTTCTGTTTGCGCACAGAAACCACTGTTTCCGGAACAGTAACTTATTTTTTACGACACCTACGTCTTGGAGTGATGTACGACTTCGTTTAAGTTCGCCATATCATCGATAAAGACTAGACCTTGATGGAGCTTCGCCATCAAAAATTTAATAAAGTTCATTGCTGTCACTGAGTAAATGCACGACGAAAGTTGTAAAAGATAATCCCACGAAAATTTTCTCTAATTTGTTCCATTTTTTGTCCAAGACCAATATTCTAAGTTACTGTAAATAACACAAATAACGCTCATATGCCAAACTTTGTGATAAAATTGTGAGTTGCCAGATTGCAACACTAAGGTTGTCAAATCCTGAATTATAAAAGGCAATCTACATATTATCAGGAAACACTTCTATCTGTATTAAAATATATTATATTTCACAATTGCAGATATTTCTGGTAAAAATTTATGCAGTTGGGATTATTTTTGAATGTGAGATGTAATACATATTGTGCGATTTTGATAACGTCAATGATTCTCGATTCGAAAATCTGTAAAGTAAAAGTACCTCAGGATTATGAAGTTTCGATAAATGGGAAGAAAGGGTGGCTACTGTTCGATGTCGCTCATTCACAACGTAACTTAGCTGACAGGATAATGGTTGGCTTTGGTCAAGTAGTTACTGAGATATAAGGTTTCACGTAAAAGTGGGTACTGCCACGCCCGTTGTCCGACATTGACCTTGATTGTACCAAAGCCGTTCCGTATCATCTCAATATAAAATTTAATATTTCTGACAAATTTTCACAGTGTACAAAAAGGTGCTAGGAGGTCTTCCCTTCAGCAAATTTGGTTAAAAAGGTTTTAAAGGTTTAAAAGATATGCATATTAAACTTATTGGAAATGATATTTCAAAAAATGTACATTGCTAAATTGGTAGGACTGTTCTCAATTACTACGCCAAATATGAGCGCGATCGGTTGACCAGTTTATTTACAGCAGCTGCTTAAGTCGGTACGCCTCAGTAGTGCATTTTGATTTTACAATGGATTGAAATATCGAACAAAGAATTTGCCTCAAATTTTGTATTTCTAACCAAAGTTCGTATGCGAAATCGTTGCGAATGTTGGAGAAGGCTAACTGTGATTTTGTTTTATCAAAAACACAAGGCTACCGCCTTCAAAGACTGCTTCGTTCTGGATGACCTTCGGCGTCTTCAACTAATGGAAATATTAGAAAAGTGAAGGATATGGTTCTTGAAAATCGTCAGGTAAGTGTTAAAGAGATGGCAACAGAGCTCGACATCTCTCGCGAGTCCGTTTGAATGATTTTGGTGGATATTTGAGGTATGAAATGGGTTATTTCCTAATTTTTTTTTCAAAAAGAGTATCGTGTTTTGTTCCGGAAGGACAGCAGTTCTATTTCGCGTTTGCGTGAGAAAAGGGCCGAATTGTGGAAGAACATTTCATGGATTTTACGCGATGATATTGTACCATCGCATCGAACCACAATTGTGACCGAATTTGAAGTCAAAAATGCAATAAATACTATCGATCAACCTCCGTATTCACTAGATTAGGCTCCGTGTGATTTTTCTTTTTTCCCTAAACTGAAATTGCCGCTCCGTGGAATCCGTTTTCTCAGCCGATCGAAGAGATGAAACAAAATTCGCTGAATGAACTGAAGGCCATCTCAAAAAGGGCTTATGAAATTATTTCGAGTTGGTAGGGATTACTGCTAGGGCGTCAAAATAAATATTGATGAATATTAAATATTTATTTCATTTTTCACTACTGTCACTATGCACATGGACTATATCGTCCCTTTAGTCATCATAAGCATACGAACTTGAAATCACTTAAGGAATTTTATAAATGGAATGAAGTTTAATACTTTTAATAGAAGATAGAAAAAAACATTTATTAGGAGCTTTTGTCTGCTGATTCTTAAGTACTGTAAATACTTTGTAGAACAATGATAAGCAATAACCAACAACAGAGATCAAATCAACTCCACTGAGGATATTTCGAAATGCATTTAACTGCGAAAGTCACAACTGAAAACTCGCCAAAAACAAAACCACGTGTGCATAGAGTTCATAAGGGTAGGGACATGCAAATGCACTTAGCTCCATTAAGCGCCGAGAAAATGCAAATTTAATTTCGTCACATATCATTAACGCCGAATTCACGCCGAGCAATTCGGTAATCCCAACTGTGCAGCATTCTCTTCAACTAACAAAACTTTGAATGCTTCTCAATGCTTTCAAAACTCGGCGACTCCGTCTCGCATTTCGACACTTTTGTGAAAGTTGCATGTTCCCGAAAACAAAAGCCGACGCCTAAAGAGCAAACAAAACAACAGCAAAGCGCAACTGAGACGCGCCGTAGAAGCCAAGTTTTCGTGCAAATAAACCGAAATAGAAGCTATTATGTGTAATGACGGAACGGCGGGGTGGGGTGCCAGCCAGCGTAAGCAGAGAATGGCACAACATTGCACTAATACGAGTAATTTGCTTGCTAGTAAAGTAAGCAACAGCAATAACTGACAGAAATTATAAGAAACAAGGCGGAGTAGGCGGATGTGTGCAAGTGTTTATGTATGGATGTGTGTGTAAGTAGATAATTTTTGTAAGCAACCCGGCGGAAGAGTGTGTGGCGAAGGCAGACGCTCGTTGGAGGCCCCAGCAAGCGAAACAACTCAATTGCACTCCACTCCACTGCACTTCACTCCACTGTACTTAGCTGAAGAACTGAAAATAAACAGGACAAACTCGTAGATGTCAACGTCGAAAAGTCGTCAACTCAAACTACAAATATTTGTGCCGGTGTGTATGTGTGTGCTGCCTAAATGTTTGTGTGCGACTTCACTTATCCTTGAACGCATTTAATGTTACACACAAATCCCGAAACAGGTCTACAAACATCTACGCACACACCCACACATTAGTTGGTCGTGGTAAGAGCATGTGTGTTTGGTTAAGTAGCTTAGCGGGAAGTCTTTTAAATAACTTTGCATATATTTAAGTGGCAAAGCGCGAAGTATGACGAGCTTACAATTTTCCACAATCTCAAATATCCAGTTGCATAAGTATGTATGTGCGTATGTCTAAATATCACTTTGTATGTGGAGATTAAAAAAAACTTCACTGAAACCCGTCCCGACTTCGTTGTTCTCCAGTTACAGACGCCTGCTTTGATCCTTTAACATTTATTTTGAAATTTATAATTTTTAAGATTTTCTTGAAATTTTGTAAGGGACTAGTGTGCACCTTCAGTACAAGTAAACAGCTGACTTTGCATTAGTTTTTGGTGGCGACTGACAAAATACGAAAATATTGCGATATTACTGCAATGTCAGCGTTGAAGGTTTCTATAATTTGAAAATCTTTAAAAAGAGGGCGTGGTTCCGACGCTCATAGATTTACTGAATATATCTTCAACATCATTTAAGCTTCTTCCTCTTTATTAGCGCTTACGCGATTATAGTTTACAACAGCGCCTCAATCGGAGATTCCAAATGTATCTAAGTATTATGTCAATTTCGTCGTATATCTCATACAGCTTATCGTTCCATCGAATGCGATATTCGCCGTGACCAACGCGCAAAGAACCATAAATATTTCCCAGAGCCTTTCTCTCGAAAACTCGCAATATCGACTCATCGGTTGCTGTCATCGTCCATATCTCTGCACCGTATAGCAGGACGTGAATGATGTGTGACTTATAGAGTTTGGTTTTTGTTTGTCGAGAGACGACTTTGCTTCGCAATTGTCTACTCAATGCAGTAGTACTCGTGGCTGACATTGTTGTTGCTGTTAATTCTGGATCCAAGATATACGAAATTATCTACGACGTCGAAGTTATGACCGTCGTTAGTGACGTGGGAGCCAAGTCAAGAGCTCGATAACTGTTTGTTTGATAACAAGCGATATTTCGTCTTGCTCTCGTTCACTACTAGACCCATTTGTTTCGTTTTCTTTTCTTCACTAACGGCGCGAATCAATTTCATCGGCGCATGCCATCAGCCGTATACTCTTACAAAAGATGTACCTGCTCGATTAAGTTCTTCAGCTCGAATAATTTTCTCCCGCAGCAGATTTAAGTCGTCGCATGATAGAGAGTCACCTTGTCTGAAACCTCGTTTGGTATCGAACGGCTCGGAGAGGTCCTTACCGATCCGGACGTAGCTTTTGCTACTTCTCAATGTTAGTTTACACAGCAGCATTAGTTTTGCATGAATACCAAATTCAGACATCACGGCATAAAGGCCGTCAGCTAGTCAGTTATTGACTTTCCAGGCCTGAAACCTCGCTGATAAGGTTCAATTAGTTTGTTGACGGTTAGATTTAATCTTTCACACAGTAAACTTGATGGAGCCTTATATGTGATGTTGAGAAGGCTTATCCCACGGTAGTTGGCGCAGATTGTGGGGTCTTCCGTTTTGTTGACTGGGCAGAACACACTTAAATTCCAGTCGCCTTATCAAATCTTTGCCACAGTATTTGAATAGCTCGGCCGGTATTCCATTGACCCCGCCATTTTGTTGTTCTTCAGGTGGGTAATTGCTATTCGAACTTCTTCATGGTCGGGCAATGAAACATCTGTTTCATCGTCATCGATTGGAAAATCGGGTTTACCTTCTCCTGGTGTAATGCTTTCTTTGCCATTCAGCAGGAGTGTTCCTTCCATAGTGTTACTTTGCTATGGACTCAGTCACTTTATCACCTTTTGAGGGTTCTACAAGAATATGCTTTTGATTTTGTTTCCACTGCGACACGACAGTCCTTATCTTACCAGCTGTTCTTTTGCCTTTTCTGAAGACCAATGGTTTCGTTTGCAGCTTGGCATAAGCAGTGCCTCTAAGTTATGCCAACTTAAGTTTTAAATTTGTTAAAATCCGACCATACCTGTTGAAGTCCCCAGATACCGAAGATTTTGAACCCAATGCCTATAGCGGTCGGTATATTTTTGTGACTTGGACAGAGTTCTCTTCTTATAGCGATATGCCTGTATGTTTAAAATGGATGGAACCAGGTCAAATCTTCCCTTAGCCCCCATATACCTCATAGCATGACTTTCGGTCTTCTTTTTTAATGATATGCATACTCAGAACTTAAAATGTTCTCCTCGACCAAAAACTGGAATTCAATCGGGAAATTTTTCGCTTTACAACTTTCGACGTGGATTAACCCATCCAGAGTGCGTAGATGAAGTTAATTAAATTTTTGACGTTGAAGCTTCATCTAGCACCAGCGTTTATCGATGGTATGGTGAATTCAATCGAGGTCGTAGATCACACCAAGACGGATTTTGGGAAGGTCGTTCAAATTCAGTTATTATTGCAGAAACTATTGATGCTGCGTGCAAACTGATATTGCGAGAACATCATATGACCTATCGTGAGATTGTGGCAACTATTGGCATTAGTGGTACTACCATATATTCAATGTTGCATGCATATTTGGTTGTAAAAAATACTGTCCACACAATTTATCAATCCTTCGAAAGAGTCCATGACATTGTGAGAGGATTTACGCGTAAAAGCTTGAAAGTTTAGATCAGTCGACTTCGTGGGGGTTTGAAGATAAGCCGTGGGTGTTTGAAGATGAGCCGAATCCTATAGAAGTTGTTCGCGCATGAAACACTTTAAAGCAAATGGTATGGTTGCCTATTGTTATGGGAAAACTGGACATGTCGCGACCATACCACTGAAATAACGCAAAATAGTAAATTCTGAATAGTCTGCCACTATTTATTTGCCAATTATCTTTCAAAAAATCGGAAACACTACAAGCTCTTATATATACGTCGACTGAAACAACTGCATTTTTGAGCATGCAAAACATTGATTTGATGAATCATTCTTCTTGTACTCAGTACATGACACCGAATGAATTCTTTTTATTCCCGTTCGTAAAAAATTAGCTAAGAGATCAACGTTTATCGACACCTGAAGAGGCGTTTGATGCGTTCAGAAAACATGTTTTGGATATAGCTCCGTGAGAGTGGTAAAAAAGCTTCGAAAATTGGTTCAAACACATGCAAAAATGTATAGATCTTAACGGAGAATAATTTGAAAAGGAATAAAATGATTTTCGACGACTAAAATTTGTTTTTGTTTTCTTCCTGAATCACCTATTAAAGACTAACTTATTTCACTTTAATAGCGATTTTAAAGAACTGATTGCAGCACTGCTGAATATACAGACATATGTATATGATTCACATATTTACATGTGTACATATGTATGTATATCTGATATTTGTTTGCTTGTGAAATTTGACGCGGTTGGATCAGTTTGCGCAACCGCTGCTTCGTTACTTCTATTGCAGTCTTAGCTCCAGCTGCCGCTGTCACCACAATCCATCACTTGCACTGCGGGCGAATACACAATCCGCTTTTCGCCTCACAATCCGGCAGCCTTCCAGCGAATAGACCCACGCATAATTCCCTTTTTCCTCTCTCTCTTCCTTGTGCATTCTTAGTGTTTGTTTGTGTATACAGGAAGCCTTTGTTACACTCGTTTGCGAAAACTGCATTTGTGTGCACTTCGTCCAAGCCAGCATGGTTGTGTTAGGTTGTGTGCGGTATTACATTCAGTCTTTCATTACTGAAAATTGACGCCATTTTCACTTTGCCTTTTAACGTTGTCGCTTTGCTGAATCTGGTTTCTTGTTTCCCTCTATTTTGGTGTTGAAAAACTTTGTCTCATTATTTCATAGCAGCTTGTGGTTGAATCATTTGCTTGTAATCGTCTTTTACCCTCCGCCATCCGCCGGTTGAAGTAAAGTGACACACTCGCAGCGCCTTTCCTGTTTTTTAGTTGCTTCCTTATAGCATTTCCTGTGTCCTTCATTCTTATCAACTAGAAACATGCAAAATGCACACAAAGCCATTTGTCGCTCAATGCTTAAACCACCACAAATTTTGTCGCACATGAAGCACTCTCCATCCCACAGTTACTTTCTTCAAGCACTTAATGAATTTTAATATCCGTCATTGGATTAGTGGACTAAGCCTCATAATTTTTGCAATTCGCGATAATTTCAGGTTGCAAGTAATGAGTAACTCAGTTACATTACTTCTGTAAAGACCTGGAAACCTGATAAAAGACACCAAGAGTACATTCGAAATTGAGAGGGAACATTTGTCGAAATTTCTAAATGGCGAAGGCAGTGCTGTGACGAACGAGATCATGCGAAAATAGTTCTAAAGTGGCTTAAGAACAACAAAGCGCCTAGGGCCGACGAATAAACCTGTGAACTGTTTAAAACCGGCGGTACGGAGCTAATCAGGTACATGTTCCAGCTGCTAAGCAAGATTTGGTCGAATAAATACATCTCCAATGAATATGAGTGTACTTTGGTCTATCCACAAGAAGATAAATCCCGCAGTCTACGCTAATTTTCGGGGGTTCAGACGTCTTAACATTTTATTCTTCTGAACTGGACTTAAGCCCATTGCAAGTGTGGTTTTAGACCTGTCAAATCCACTATGTTCATCATCTTTTTGTCGCTTTGAAAACCACCTTCGTCCGCACTGACAAGAGCTGTCTACACGACGCCATGTTTGAATTTGATATCCCTGCGAAATTCATACGGCAACATCAGCTCTATCAAAATGAGAGAGGACCTCTCCGATCTGATCGATAACAGACGAGCTTTTAGATGGGATGACGACGGGAATAAAACACACGTTATTCAATATAATACTGGAAAATGTGATGTGTGAGGCTAATACTGGGGTTTGCAAATAATATTGACATCATAGGCCTCAACAACCGAGTCCTCGTCAGCGCGGTATTTTCCAGCATGCAAAAAGAAGCGAAAGATTATGGTCAAGTAGTGAACGAGGGCAAGACAAAGTACCTGGAAATCACACTCAAAGATTGCTCGCGTCTGGAAAATTCCTTTTCTGTTGGCAGCCATAAACTTGAAAAAGTAAAGGACTTTGCATAACTCGGAACTCGAATAAATTTCCCCAGTAATCGAAGCTTGGAGATTAAGCGTAGAATAAATATTGCCAAAAGATACCACTTTGTGATTGATAGGCAATTGCGAAGCAGATCCTTCTCTCGACGAACAAAAATTACGCTCTATAAGTCTCTCATTACTCCCGTCCTATTATGCAGCGCAGAAACGTGAACGATGACGAAGTGTGACGAAAAAGCACAAAAAGCTTTTCTCCGCAAAAGCTTTGGAGTCGTCCACGTGAGTGATGAATATCGAACTATGAACTGCAAGAGCTCTACAGTGGCATGGATATAGTTAAGCGTATAGGAATCGAACAAATGTCCGCAAAGAACATGTTGGTCCAGCAAGAGCAAGGGTGTCCACACATCTAATAGGAGGACCAAGTGCCAAGCGAAAATATAAAGGCAACTGGCGAAGTTTTGTGATCTCGATCCCGCGCACGGTTGTAGTGCCAAAGAAGAAGTAAAAGAAGAATTTGATGATTTGATAAGTAATTGGGATTATTTCGTTCAAGTTCCTTAGTTCTACACGATCTGTTGCAAAAGAAACAGAACTTTTTAAATATAATTGTTTCTGGTGGCGCCACCTATTGGTGGGTATATGAAATAAAAAGCTTGATCTCTTGTTGACATTTCGTAAAAATTTTAAGACAATTGTATAACTACAATCGATGTTATCGATCAAAAAGTGACAGCAGCTTTTGGTCATCGGTCGTAGAATACATTTTGAACAAAGAGCAAATATCAAATTTTGTTTTAAACTTGGGAAAACATTTACTGAAACATTTCAAATGATGAAAAAAGTTTATGGTGATCAGTGCCTATCCCGTAGTAATGTGCATGAGTGGTTTAAGCGATTCCAAGAAGGTCGTGAGGACATCTGTGACGATTAGAAGTCGGTCGTTTTCAGAAGTCAAACAAAAAGACAATGCTGATTTGTTTTTACGATTCCGAGGGTATTGTACATCGAGACTTCGTCCCACCTGACCAAACGATTAATGTCACGCATTCGTCGTGCTCGACCACAATACCGTGAGGCAGGGTCCTAGTGCCTGTTACACGATAATGCGCCGTGTCATCGGTCGACGCTTGTCACTGATTTTTTGACAAAAAACTCCATATTAACCATTAACTCACCTGATTTTTAATTATTTGGAAAACTTCATTTGCCCATGAAAGGACACTGGTTTCTGGACATTTCAGCTATCCAAAAGGCGACGACCGATATTCTCAAGAACATTCCGAAAAATGACCTTAAACACTCACTTGAAATGCTAATTGACCGGGCTGAACGCTGTATCGAAGCACAAGGAAACTACTTTGAATAAAAAAATATAACTTTTGAAAGATATTAATTTTTTGTTGTTTTTTTTTTTAACAGTCCTGTTTCTTATATATCAAATCAATATTCTTACTGGATGTTGTTCAATACGCATTCATGCAGTAAGGTTAAAAATCGCATCAGACGCAAGTTGTCGATTATTGTAGGGTCTTATGGATAATTTTATACATATATAGGAGTTTTAGGAGCCACAATGAACCGACGGCTTAAGTGATATCCATTTTATATTACTTAACGTAACCTCAATAAAGTACATTATAGCTCAGCTTCAAATGTACAAGAGCTCAGACATCGATCTGCTTGAAATATAAGTATGGCATGGTTTAGCATTAGGAGCCATATAATAGCAGCTCTAACAAAGTATAGCTTTTCGTGCAAATAAAAAACTAACCATAAATCTTTTTAAAGAAATTCAATACCAAACAAACTCAATAAATCCCAACGTATGTAAAGACTAACTGTACTCATATGTTGTTTACTGCCGGTTTTTAAACAAACTTGACGCAGAGGAAAATCAACTTCTCTTCCGGTAAGCGGATGACGGCTGAATGGAGAACATAAGCTACCCAGCTCATTGGTTTGAATTTTTGATTTTCAAATTTTTTTGTGTTCCAAATGTAGTTACCACACATGCTTATGTGTGGTACATCTGCTATAGCATTCACTTCCGCCATCATGGATGTCACATAACGGTATGGCAGCATTTTCAGTTAGCTGTTTATTCTTCTCTAACGAAAAGCTGAAACATATCTGCGTATATACATATGACATACATACATATGCATGTACGTACAGCATGATAACAGATTGTTTGAATAAAAACTGAAGAGGCTTTCACTTACTGTGGGTTCACAAAAATTCCTTCTTTCAATCCGTTTTGGCCAATACATACTAACGTATGTACATACTTAGTAATGGGTATTCTCGAGAGATGCCCAGAGGAATTGTCAGTTACTAGTTTTCAAATGCTACATACATACATGTCTTTCTGTATTGATGTAAACGCAGTGAGACCAAATAGGTGAAAGTCAAATATTCCGAACTTGAGGCCCCAATGTTTTTATGGAGATGATATAATGCTTTGTCTTAACTCTTAGTATTTGTTAACTAAGGAGACTATAAAAATTAGATATTTGGGCTTTGGTAAAAATGTAAAGAAGGATAAAAAGTGATTTTTTATGCATGTGAAACTTGTGCTTTTCGCGAAGGAACAAAACAATCTTCCATAAAGTGAATGGAGCTCGACAGCAATAACAGCTTTTTTGGTGCGCTCTGTTGTTCGAGATAGTAGATTATTTGCTTTTCCTTAATAATAACAGTTATTTTATGAAATCTCGAAAATTACAAAGGATTTTACTGACTCAGCGACCTACCGAGTATGGATGCTGAAAGGTCTTGGTTATCCAGCTTTACACTAGTCTAATTAGTTCCTACTTTTGTTTAGCATTTCTCACCTCACAAACTCATTCCAAATGTTGACACATCCCTTCACCCTTATTTTGCATAATTGTAAGCGCATGTTTGTCCATGTATGTATTTATTTATATGAATATACCGTTATAGAAGGGGAGAATAAAATCGCGACAAGCGCTTTTCAAATGCAGTCAAAATTTGCGACAATTTTCATTTAAATGTCTGTCTAGACATTCAACGAGCGCGCCAACGTTGTCGTAATGATGATGACATTTTAATAACACAAGCGGTGTGTGATGGGCCCAAAATAAGCGAGCAAACAACGCGCTCAAAAGCTATGACGAATAAAACATAAGACTGCGTTCAGACGAGGACGGTTTAGTTGCCCATTAGGTGGTAAATTTTCTTTTTGTATCACTCAATGTGTGAACATGACTATGACATCTTGATTATCTTATTATTTTTTGGAGTAGACTGCGCTTACGCGGTTATAGCCGAGTCAACAACAGCGCGCCAGTCATTCTTCGTGTTCACTGTTTGGCGCCAATTAGAGTTTCCAAGTGTAGCCAGGTTCGTCTTTTTTTCCAACGAAGTAGGGGTCTTCGTCTTCCTCTGTACCCTCGGGTACTGCGTCGAATACTTTTAGAGTTTCCATTCGGACGACACGATTTAGCCAGCGTAGCTGCTATCCTTTGATTCGCCAAACTATGTCAGTGGCGTCGAATAGCCTGTACAGTCCATCGTTCCATCGACTGCGGCAAAATCTTCCGCAGAATCTTTCTCTCGAAAACTCGTAACACCGACTCATCAGATGTTGTCATCATCCATGCCTTATTACCATATAGCAGGAGGAGGATGACATGTGACTTGTAGAACTAGGTCGTTGTTCGTGTGGAGGACCGAAAATTCAGTGTGGGGTTCGTGGTGAGACGGAAGATAAAGACGATTTGATCAAAGATACTTTCAATGAGCGCTTAGAACCACCCATGAGCACTGCTCCAGCCACATGGGCAAAGAAGGTATCTTTGGCACAACAATCAAACCGGTTTGCGCGGCACAAAGAGTCCTAGTGTGAACATAGTCTAACCCAACGCCGAGCGAAACCGTACACCGGATCACATAGAATGGGAAACAAACAAAACATAAGCAAAGAAAAAAGTTTGAAATCAAATGAAATGTAAAATTTATGAATTTTAATTGCACACGCCCAGCCACGAGTGCGGCATTCAGATAATTTTCACACATATGTACTTATGTATGTACACTCACACATGCATCCGCAAATAAATGCGAGGCTTGAAATTAGAATGGAAATGCTACACTTAAAACGATGAAGCAATAAGCACAAAAACACAATCACACAACAACATTTCACAGCAACTAAAGCAATAAAAGCAGAAATAATTTAACACATTTTGAACTTGTTTGGATTTCGCGAACGCCGTTGTGTGCGCAGACATACCCGTACAAGCGCATGCATGCATGAGCATGCTCTGCACGTGTATGAAAGTAGGTATGCGTGTGTGTGTATGTTGTTTTTAAATTGATTTAATTGTTGCTGCATTTCGCGTTGCATTATTCTTTATTCATTCATTTATTTGTATTTATTGTTGCTATTGTTGTACACTTTCTGTTGCTCTCGTTCGGCTGCGCGCTGCTCGTTGTCGTGTAAGCCGGTCGCAATAAATCATCGCCAATGCGCTGCCATTGCGGTTGTTTGCGTTCGGTCAGTTTGTCTGTCGTTTTTCCGATTGTGCACAACACCCACACAATGGCTGTTGTTGTTGCGCTTTCGCCTTATTGTTGTTATCATAGCCGTCAATAGCGCTGACAACAGCGACGACATGTTTGCTGCAGTGCGTAGTTTTTTGCTGCTTTTGTGAGGGCTTGTGTGTGTGTGTGGTTGGTGTTTCTGTTGTCTACTACTTTTCATAGTTTTTGCGCGAAGTGGGATTTATGCGAAAAAACGAACGCTTTATCACATTGACACCACATCGACTGTGGCAGTGGCAGTGGCAGCCACGGAACGGAGCGCTGGCGGGGATCTGTGTCGGCGAATGCGGTCGATGTCGGGCAACCGCCAATTCAAACGGTTGCTGCTGCCGTTACTGTTGAAATTCTCTGTTATTTTGATTTCATCACTTCTTATTTTTGCTTCTGTAGCAGCATTGTTGCTCTTCCGCTATGACACCGCCCAACCCCTCCATTGTAGTCGTGTTCAAAATACACTTTAATCAATTTTCAACATTCATTCATTTTCGCACATTGCACCCCGGAGACCAAAGCGTGGCAGTGGTAATAAATAAAAACTGTAAAGAAAGCTCGAATGTTGTTCCGTTCTTAATGTTTTTAGACGTGTACAAAATGTGAATAACGGTCCAAACAACGATATAAAGTAGTGTAAGGCCCGCAGAACAGCATTGTTTTATATTCTTTGTAAAATAGGTATGCTCGAATCGAAAGGGAGGGTGAATTGAGAAATATTTCCCCCAAACTTTCAAGGCGTTCGTTTAGTTTCTTTGGAGTTGTCTATGTAAAAAAACTGTTTTTCGAATCCCCTCTTAAGAGATGTCCGTATGATATCACCAGCATTTAAGGAAGTGATTCGTATTTCATTCAATAGTAATGTGGTTCACTAACGGATTATTGGATCTCAGACAAGCCATTATTAATCAACTTTAAATAGCTGTGCAGTCGCAAGGTCATTATGGCCCAGAGTAAATCGTAAGAGGTTTTAGGGATTTTTTGCTCTCACAAGGTCTCAATGGTTGTAGGAGTTCTAACTGTATCCAGGTTCGTTTGGAACTCAAGCAGTAAAACTGAATATCTTACCGGATGCCAGTTGCATCAGCTGTTTGGAAGAATGTCATCATCTTCGCAACACATCCACTTCGAATGTCCCGCCTTTGCCAGATCAAAGCAAAAATCTCTGAGATCTCATACTTTTAAACGTACACGTGAATTACCGAGAACAGAAATAAAGGAACTAAGCAGATTTGTGATAGGTTCAGGGCGCTTTGCCAATAGTTAATAACCAAAAACCGAAGGTTTTGATCTGACTTCACAAAAGACTGTACATAATGGTGTAAGTGTGAGCTCCCGCCATGTTGAAAAATCACACAACTAACCTAATCTTATCTAACATAATTTAACCCAACTTAAATTTTTTTATTATCTAGCAACATCCGTAGCGTTTATTTTCTCTTTTCCAATTAATAGGTCATTCCTTCTCTTGAACTGAATAATCTACTTGTAGCTGGTAAATGTTTTCCTCAATAATCGTCTATAAACGTGATTTGACGAATTCTCACACTTGCTTGGAACGTAGTTAAGAGCGCAACAGGTGTCTTTGATTCAAAGAGCATTGGAAAAATGCGAAGCGAATCGAACACACTATACCAATTTTTCAAACAGAACGTCCGCACTTAGGAAGTCGAGCTATCGGTCCTATATCTGCCATAGGACGTAGTCTAAGCTTATAAAAAAGCAAGAAAATAATATCGAGTTCACCTTGTTTGAAACCAACTTTCAGATATTATACAGAGACTATTAGGACACTATCAGGAAGCAAGCATATGGCATGTGTTAGTCGATATCTAATAAAATACATATGGTATGTAATTATAGTGATCCTCCTATCCACTCGATATCATTTTTGTAGTACGATTTGTTCTTTGTTGCAAAATTTTGCTAAAGTCATCACCTCTTCATTTTATGACAATTTCTTCCAAGCGAACACTTAGGTCGCTGTGGGCCAGATTCGTAAACAACTCAAAGGTGATCCGTTTCGAGGTTTCTACTTTCTTAAAGAAAAACCACAGAAACTTCAAATTTAATGGGAAATGTCTTTTGTCATTCGAATGAACAATCTTTGGCATTTGTTCTCTGAAGATAATATCTTTCAAATGTTGGCCGGGGCAACGTCTCAGATGATCCATCCATTGAATTTACTATTCGATGACTCGTTCGAACATTTCGACTTGTAACTAACGCATGACACGCGTGATGTTTTGCTCCAAGACCTGAATTGAAGCGGAATTGTCGAAATAGACTTTAAACTTTAGATATCTCTACAGAAAAAAGTCTAACGGTGTGATATTATACGATCTTGGTGGCCAATCGAACGGTCCAAAACATAGAATTATTGTCTTAAATGTTCTCTCAATAGATCCATTGATTGACGCGAAGTGTAGGAAGTGGCACCGTCTAATTGAAACCAAATGTCACTGAAATCACGAACTTCAATTTCAGTGTCAAATAGTTGTTTATCATGGCGTAATAACGATAACCATTGACGGTTTCGTTATCACCAGTATCTTTTTTTTAATAATCGATGATTCCAACGGCCCACAAGCCACACCAAATCGTTGCTTTTTCTAGATGAAATGATAGCTCTTAAATCTCTTCAGGTTGCTTTTCGTCCCAAATATGGGAGTTTGGCTTGTTTACATACCCAATGACTCGAAAACGTCGGATATTGTTGGAACTTTTCAAGTAATCATAGAGCAAAGTAATGTGGGATGGCCGTGCGGCTTCTGTATCTACATAAGCTGTATTTAGTATGCTTTACGACTCTCCAAAACCAGTTAGATTGTATAGAAAGACATCTTCATGAGAGTTGGCATCGAATAATATCCAAAGTAACGGCGCAACCTCTCATCCATTTACATAGATCTGACCACTATGGCCTGTGGCAACCTTACAAACTGATCAATCAACACCCTGTCTTTGTATAGAATCTTTTGTATTTGCGGAGGGTATTCGCTGCGACCGAAGTTAACATTTTTTTTTTTTTTTTTGTTTTTATGCGCTCTCATCTCGAGTGGAATGAAGAAAGTTGAAAACTCAAAAATTTTCAAATCCAATTTGTATGATATATCACCCTTTATCAAGAATCGCTGGCAGCCACTAGTAACGCCAACTTAAATTAGATGCCTGTAACAAGAGCTACAACAACTAGTGGCTCGTACCATCTCGTCGTTGCCAAGCAGCAGAGTCAATCAATCTGTCAAACGACAAGCCTGCAATGAAGCGCACGGGGCGCCGCTCGCTCAAAAAGTTTTGCAGTATTTTCCGCGTGTTAGGCAACGTCAGTGCACTTCGGTCCAGATGCTTGGAAATATAACAAATTGCAAAAGAATAGTTGCGTAGAGAAGTCAACTTCAAGCCGTTACACACACACACACGTCTTCCAGATGTGAGGCGAATTTCGCAAAAAGCGCTCGAGTTGAAAGAAAATCTCATTTTTATTATTTCGTGACGAGATAAATCAAAATTGTTGTTGAAAAAATAAAGTCTTTATGCGATTCTTCGCACATTGCTAAAGTTTGTATTCGAAAACTTGTGACGTAAATCTGAGTAGCGCATACACACATGAACATACATACAAGCGCAAGAGCAGAAGTGAAAAACATGAAATGGCACTAACACAGTGACAAAAGACTTGAGATGTAAAAAGACGATGACTGTTTGAATATTTTTTTATTACTTTTCTTATTTTACTTAACCGGTGCTTTACCCGTTTAAATGACTTTCTCCATGGAAGGCACATTTTTTCTTGGTTGCCTACAAAACGTGCTTTTTAATGGTGTTGGTAATTGAAATGCGTAAAATAGTGATGTACAGCTTTAAACAAAAAGCCAATCAAAAGCGCTTGACTTTAGAGGTCGTTTTGAAAGCCAAGCAGTTGTGTTGAGATGTTGAAAAGTCGTTATTCATGACTTAATTAAAAGTAAAATAGACTTGTAGAATAAATATGAACCGATGATTACCTCTGACAGCATCACATCCCAAACAGTGACTTTTTTATCACTACAAATGCGAAAATTTTATTTATTAACATACCCATTCAAACAAGAGTGAGCTTCTTTTTTGACCAAAATTTTCCTGTGAAAATCGAGATCTGTGGCCATCTCACAATAAGCCCATTCACCGAATGTGCAACGCACTTGTTGGTCGTTTGGCTACAATTCTGGCACGAGTTAGGTTTTGTATGCTCGCAAACCAAGTTCCTTCCTCAAAATCTTCATATAGTCAATATACACAGCCACGATGTCGGATGAACTCATTCGGGTCTTCTTCGAAACTCTAATCCTCAGTAGCAAGAGTGTCTTCGTTGCGCACTCTCCGGCATCTCTGAAGATGTGCATTATCCACTAGAGTAAATGTGGTACGAAACCGATTCATAGTTGCTCGTATTACCGACCCTGTTGAGCGATTATCTCGACGAATATAGGGCGCAGCTTGCGAATAGGGAATGCAGACGTTGTTCTGGAGTAAGGCTGCTCAATATTTCATGAAAATCACACGTTTAAAAAATATTCATCAATAAGAGCCGTTTAAATATTAAATAAATTTACAAAAGACTGAAAATCATCCATCAAAAATCTTTTAGAATATTATCTTTTACCAACTGATTTCTGAATAACGGTTAAGCCACGCTCTTCATAGTTTTTCTTCGAATATCTGTCGATATCATTGTTCTTTAGCTGCTGCCATTGGACTGCTGCTGAAACTTCTTCGTAGTGAAATAGCTAATGGAACATTAATAGCATCACAGAATTGAGACTTTGATTAGTCGGCTTTTGCTCTCTCATTGATTTCTCTATTCAGCAAGTTGATAGCCGTTTGCAAAGCAAGTAAGAAAATTTCAGGGGTACATTTCATTAAAATAATGCTCAAATGCTAATAAAACAAAGGACCGCTCGAAGTAGTGAAGATATTGCTGTTTGTTTATGCGACTTCATGGCATCTCACCCCTCACCACAACATTCAGCACACAACATAACATTCATCACATAACTCACACTCATCATACAACACAACATTCAGCACACAACATACACCATCATACACGCAACCCCACGCAACAAACCAACCACACTACACACCACACGTTATCGTTTCACCACCTAACCGACCAAAAAGGATTGGTTAGATGGGGGTGAACTCTATTCGATTTCTACGCCCGTACGATAGAGTCACGTCTCGCCAGCTTTTTCACGTTTAATCCGCGTTTCGCTAATTTGTGGTACGAAGCAGAGAAAACCCCTTTTCGGTCGAGTGTGTGTGATTGTGCACCAGCAGCAGCAGTTTAGTGAGATTTTCTGTGGGCAATACCGACGCCAAAAGCTTTTGTGAAATTAAGAAACAAAAAAATATATACAACACTGTGAACCAGATTTAATTGTCCAGAAATACAAGTGGTTGAATTTTAAATTTAACGTATCTTTTACTTTAACATAGGCAACAGGGTTACATAGCCAAAGCTCACAGTAAGTATCCCCAGTGGAAATAAGTGAAAAGAACAAATGGTCCTTCGAGCCTCTCAGAAAGGCACCTAAGAAAAAAAAAACCAAACAACAAACGTAAATTAGAAACTGAAAAAATTAAAATTAAATACATAAAGAAAAAGTGCAAAAAAAAAAAAAAGTGAAGAAAATTAATATTAACAAACAGCATAAAACGGGCGCGGTATAACACCAAACAAAGGTCAATAACCTCAAAATACATAAGCGGGCGCGGTTAATACAAAATAACTAACTAAAGAAACTAAAACGAAAGTGAAGTGACAATAGAAACGATACTGAAAAGTGCTGTTAAAAGAAATACATATATGTATAAAAGAATGCTCAAAGTGCAGTGCTAAAAGAACAAGAAAAAATACGTACATACATAACGTATAAGTGACAAAACCCCAAAAAACATACGGCAGAACAAACAAGGAGTACAAGCAACGTGGGAACAGACTACAAATCCAACACGGAAAACCTCAAAAAGGAAACAAAAACCAAAAAAGGAAAACGAGGAGAACACAAAGTATTGCAAAAAAACCCTTGACGGAAGAAAAAGTGAGTCCATTCCAATTTGATTTTTATAAAATTATGTATGCGCATATGTATGCTTGATATACAGTTGAAGCTGTAAGACGGCATACAGCTATTTAGAAATAACCCAACTGTTCTATACGAAAAATCGGTTAGACAGTTCGGTATATGCATATGTATGTATAGGTACCGAAATAAATAAAAAAAAATTGCGGTACCTGCCTAACGCTTATTTTGTGTTTGCAAACACACTATAATTTTCAAAAATCAAAAAAAAAAAAAATTTTTCAAAGTCAAGTATTATTACTTGCATGTTCTGGTGATACCCCTTGGGCTAAAAAAGCAACAAGCAGGATCGCCTATAATAAATAAGCAAAGGCGACAAAAAAAAAAAAAAGAACATGCAAATGCATACATATGTACACAAATAAGTAAAGGTACTCGATCATGTAAGAGATACATACATACATATGGGCATATACATACATACAAAGATTTATGGGCAATCAAACTTTCCGCGCGAAATTTTATATGCCGTAATTAATATACATATATTCATGGACATATGGTACATACATAAATGAACTGAAAAAATTTTTGGAAAAACTGTTGTTACATAACTACCTGCCTTTAAGCTTACTTCGTGTCTCCAAACACACTACAAAAAAAAAAATAAAAATTTTTCAAAGTCAAGTATTCTTACTTGCAAGTTCTGGTGATACCCCTTGTGCTAACAAAGCAACAAGCAGGATCGCTTTAAAAATAAGCAAAGGCAGAAGGAAAAAAAAATATATAACAACAACATAACAGTGGATATTTGTGTATGTACATATGTGTACATATGTATATCGCGATCCAACTATTCTCGTTATCTCTCTCACGTTGTCTCTCTTCGTAATATAACGTACCAATAAAAAGGTTACAAATACAAACATATCTACATACAAGTAATAATATATAAAATATATTTATTACTCCGGTCAGTGAACTTTAAAAGAAGAAAAAAGAAAAGCGGAACAAAACGGAACAAAACGGAATCGAAATCCATGTACAAGGAGGATATCCATAGCAACAATTAAAATTAACTAACATACATATTTATGTATGCGCATTCTTATCGAGTGTTTATCGCAATTTCGTTTTCGCGTGCTTTCTGAGCAAACGCAATTAACAAAACATTTACATACATACTCATATATTTAACATTAACATACATATATAATATTAATATATAAAAAATTGTATACTTGTTTTCCGTCATTTCGTTATATATGCATATAAGTTTACATACATACATACGTATATTTTTGCGTCATTTTTATTTTCCTTTTGCGTTCTTATCGTACTAAGGAATAATATACAAATTAATCGCGAGTATATCGCAGATACGTTTAAATAATACACGGTAAAAAAAAAAAAAAAAATATTTAATAAAACAATTGCATACTAATACATACATATATAAAACAAAGGATTAATCGATTTATGCGGTGAATAAGCGTTCGCAAAGTCCTAAAATATATTTCATTCATCATAAAATTTATTATATTTACAAAATTTGGTTTTTTTTTCAATACCAATTTTACAATTGTATTTCACACGAAATACTGACAAACATTTTTACAACTCCAATTATACAATTCTATTTCTAACGAAATATTTACAAAAAATTTTGTATATAATTTCTCATCATACCAATTATACAATTGTAGTATTTCAAGCCAAACATTTTAAGCTCAAAGCTTCCAATTCAATTTAATTAATGCAATCTGACAAATCAAAAGAGGTTAAGCCAAAAACACCTCTATCATTAGAAATTCCGAAAATGGCTGATGAAGATAAACTACAAGGCACACCTGCTGAAGCTACACGCTCAAAGCAGAGTATAAAACAAAAAAGATCAAAAGATCAGACAATATCTAGATTCATCACTGAAAGTGACAGTTTTATAAGATATTGTACAAGATTTCAAGCTTCCCCTATTACTGACATCACAGAATCAGTTTTAAATATAAAACTAGAAAGTGTGAACAATCTCTGGGCTCGCCTTCTGGCAGCGTACGATACAGTACTAGATACTGACGACGCAGAACTCCCAGAAAACGCAAAAGCTTCGGCGACAGCCAAGTGTGATAACTGCCGCGATCAGTATGAATTAACTAAGGGAATGATAACTGAACAAATAAGTTTAGTAAGGCCAAGTAGAGCCACTACTCCCCCTCCCAGAGTAGTTACAACACCAAAAGAAGACCTAGATAAAGGCATGTATCTCAAAGTACCAGCTTGTGATACTGAAGTTTTTAATGGATGTTATGATCAATGGCCGTCCTTCCGGGACATGTTCACTGCCGTTTATATAAACCATCCTAAACTATCACAAGCACAAAAGTTATACCATCTAAGGTACAAAACAAAAGGGGAAGCAGGCAGTATCGTCAAGCGATTCGCTTTAAATGACGAAAATTTTAAGCTGGCTTGGGAAGCACTAGTCGAAAGATACGAAAATGAAAGGGTTATGATAGAAAACCCAATAAAAACTTTATTGCATTTGCCAAAGATTCAACAAGAAACTAGCAAGGAGTTTCAAAACTTATACTCGACAGTGACCAACTGTTTATCAGTGTTAAAAACACAAAATATCTCCACAGAATCGTGGGACCCTATGATAGTAACCATTTGCGCAGAAACACTGCCTGATGCTGCTTTGCTACGATGGGAACAATCTCTAGTGGAAAGAAAATAATGCCCACCTGGCAACAGATGAAAACATTCCTCACTGCTCAATACGAGATAGCTGAGCGAATAGACAAAAAAATTATAAATATAAAAAGTCATCAAAATGACTCAAGTAAAAACTTGTTTAAACCTCAAGCCAGCAATAATATGCCATACAATAGACACGTTAATAAAAGTCACACTTTCGTGTCAAACCAAACCAATAAATGGCAACCATTATGTGAAATTTGTAAGGGAGGTCATAACATAAGATCTTGCGAGAAATTCAAAAAATTATCCGTTTCTGACAGAAACAATCTTGTCAGACAACATAAACTTTGCATCAATTGTCTGTCGAATGCTCATACGACAAAAGACTGCGAAAGCAAATTTAGTTGTGTGTACTGTCAACGAAGACATCACTCACTGCTTCATATTACGAACTTTCAAAATATGAAGCAAACTCAATTCCATAAAACCACCGGGTTAGTCACTACAACCAAAAGTGATAATCCCGAAATCTCAAATCCCGAAAAAAGGGAAGAACAACCATGTTGCTCTAAAGCAGCAAAATTCAAGCTCTTCATTCAGAGAATGAAAGCAAAATTCTTTACCCACCGCGGTCATCGCTATTGAACATAGAGGAGAATTATTCAAACTAAGAGCATTAATAGATCAAGGTTCTCAAAGATCCTTTATATCATCTAAAGCTCAAAATCGGCTAAAATTGCCTGTCAAAAATTCAAACTTCCAAATTTCAGGAATGGGCGGAAGAATTATCCAAAATTCGAACAAAATATGCCCAATTACCATAGTATCTCCAAATGCGGATATTAGAATAGATGCGCAAGCCATCGTTCTACCGCAACTTACAAATTTGCTTCCAAGCTGTGAAGTAAATAAAAAGCAATGGGAAAAATGCTCATATCTCAAATTAGCAGATCCCAACTGCCATACCCCATCACAAATCGATGTGTTGTTAGGTAGTGACTTAATACCTCAAATAATTCTTGAAGGTATAGAAAAAATATCCAATAAATTGTTAGCCCAAAATACAATCTTTGGGTGGATATTAAGTGGCCAAGTCACAGAAAAAATTAATTCTTTTACAACTGAAGTTGAAAATATTTCAAACGAATATTTAAATAATGAACTCAAAAATTCTGGGAAGTAGAAGAATTGCCTCAGACTACTCAACTTTCAGAAGAAGATCAGGCATGCGAAGCCTATTACAAGTCCACAACAACAAGAAACGAATATGGTCGTTATGTTGTGCGACTACCATTCAAACCAACTTTTCCTGAAACCATAGCTCTAGGCCACTCTAGAATATCAGCAGTCCAGCAATTTCTAAGCCTGGAAAAAAGCCTGATGAAAAAAGTGAGCTCAAATCAGCATATGATAATGTGATGGACGAGTATCTAGACCTCAATCATATGGAAGAAACTGTACCATATGAAAAAGTATCTAAAGGTAGATATTTATCTTTTTATCTGCCACATCACGGGGTAATACGTCCTGATAAACTCACAACAAAAGTACGAGTGGTTTTCAATGCCTCAAAGTGTACGAGCTCAGGCAAATCACTTAACGACGTACTATATACTGGCCCAACCTTACAACCTGATCTCATGCTGCTAATACTAAATTGGCGCATGTTTAAATACGTTTTTAATGGGGATGTAGAGAAAATGTACAGACAAATTCTAGTACATAAAGATGACCAAGATTTCCAGCGTATAGTCTTCCGCAAATCAAGTAATAGTCCAATCAGCGACTATAAACTTAAAACCGTCACCTTTGGCATCAATTGCGCACCCTATTTGGCGATCAGGACACTACATGAAGTGGCAAAAACAAATGCAACAAATTTGCCTCTAGCATCTTCTGTGTTGCAAACACAAACATACGTGGACGACATACTATCAGGTAGCCACAGTATCTCATTAGCGTGCGAATCACTATCTCAAGTGATCAAAGCACTAAATTCAGCGGGATTCCCTTAAAGAAAATTACAGCAAATCATCCCGAAATAATAAAAAACATAAAAAAGGAAGACTTATTAGATACAAATTTCCTTAAATTTGAAACGGCCAGTACAACAAAAACCCTAGGGATTCAATGGAATGCGATAACAGATGAATTCTCATATACTATTGAGTCAATATCTGCAATGTCCGCTAGTACAAAACGCCAAATACTTTCCTCGGTGGCAAAACTTTTCGACCCCGCAGGATGGCTTTCGCCAATAATGATACAAGCAAAAATCCTCATTCAAGAATTGTGGCAAGATGGCACTGAATGGGATGAACAGGTAAAACCTGTACGTTTAACAAAATGGGTACAATTTGCTAACAATTTGCATACTATAGCAGAAATTCGAATCCCTCGATGGGTAAATTTCACCCCTAACATTAACACAGAATTACACGGTTTCTGTGATGCCTCTGAAAAGGCTTATTGCGCAACAGTTTACGTACGCACACAGTACGATAACAAAATATCTGCACACCTCTTGGTAGCCAAAGCCAAAGTTGCACCTTTGAAGACACTCAGTCTGCCACGGCTTGAACTGAATGGTGCTCTTCTGTTAGCAAAATTAATTTCAATAGTTCAAACCCACCTGAAATTAACCGATCATAAAACATATCTTTGGTCAGACTCAGAGATAGTTTTGGCATGGTTAGAAAAACCACCCTATTGCTGGAAGACCTATGTATCTAACCGAATATCTCAAATCTTGGACTTAGTTGGCCCAGCAAAATGGCAACATGTTGCAAGTGCAGATAACCCAGCGGATCTTGGGACAAGAGGTTGCAAGCCACTGCACCTCACCAGCACTACACTCTGGTGGAATGGTCCAACATGGCTAACAGAATCACAAGAATTCTGGCCAAAGTCTCCCGCTCGTAATATAATACCGCCGGAAAGTCGGAAAATTGAAAATTTTCATATCACTCCAGAAGAGGATGATATTCTCCACCGATTTTCTTCATTTCCTAGAGCACTAAGAGTAGTCGCTTACTTGCACAAATTCACTCAAAGACTTAAACAAAAAATGAAAGGGATACCAAATGATCCTTGCGTGCAACTAACGCATACCGATTTGCAACACGCCAAAGTTAGTCTCATTATCTACACCCAAACTCGCTATTTCAGTCGAGAGAAAACAAAGTTGGTCGAAAGACGACCACTCGAAAAGGGGAGCTCTCTTCTCGTTTTAAATCCATTCTTGGACGCTAAGGGATTAATAAGGGCAAATGGAAGATTAGCGAACTCCAGCCTTAGTTATAACGAACGGCATCCCATTATTATACCTGAGAAATCCCGTTTTACTCATTTATTCTTAATATACCTTCACCAGCTTACACTACATGGTGAGCATCGCTTGATGCAGCAAATGGTCCGACAAGAATTCTATATACCGCGACTAAAGCCACAACTTAAAAAGACGGTTTTTATGTGCAAACAATGTACCTTGTACAAACATAAAATGCGTACGCAGATCATGGCAGCTTTACCACCTGAACGCTGCAATTATGCTCTACCTTTTACTATTACTGGGGTTGATTTTGCTGGACCTTTCCAGATAAAGGCCTCGATGTTAAGATCTTCTTCCTTTAGAAAAGGGTATGTGGCTGTTTTTGTATGTTTTACGACAAAGGCAGTACACCTAGAGCTTTGTTCAGATCTGACAACTGCGGCTTTCCTCGCAGCATTTGCACGCTTTGTCGGACGACGCGGATTTCCCTCAAAGATTATGAGCGACAATGGGAAAAACTTTATCGGAGCTCAAAGAGCTACCGAGAAAGAGTTCATAAACTTTATGAAAGAAGTATCCCCTGAAATAGTCAAAAAATATGCACCCCAAGGGATCGATTGGCAGTTTATACCCCCATGTTCTCCACACATGGGCGGACTTTGGGAATCAGCAGTCAAAAGCTTTAAGTCCCATTTAAAGAAAACGGCTGGTAATCATAAATTTAATTATGAGGAGTTTACTACACTACTCACTCGTATTGAAGCCGTATTAAATTCAAGACCCATATCACCACTCTCGCAAGATCCCTCCGATTTCACAGCTCTTACACCTGGACATTTCCTCAGAGGAGCTCCTCTTCTCGCCATACCTGAGACAGTCGGAGACTCACTCACTTTAATAAATCGATGGGAAAGAATCAAGATTCTCCATCATGAATTCAGCCACAGATGGAAGGAAGACTATCTAAAAGATCTCCATAAGAGATATCGATGGAAAACGATCCAGAAGGAACCCAGTACAGGCGAATGCGTCATCATACAGGACGAATGCCTTCCCCAACCGAATGGCGACTAGGTCGCATTGAAAAGGTACATCGGGGACGAGATGGTCATATAAGAGTAGTAGATGTGCGAACACAAACTGGCCTACTAACTCGACCACTAGTAAAATTGTGTTTTCTTCCAAATACCGAAGAACCGATCACCGAAAACAAGCGAACGCAAACGCAAAACGCAAACGCATAAAATAAAACAATAATTAATTAAAAATATACCGTTTTACAATCCGTACGTACAAACCAAAACCATAATGAACGCGATTAATAATAAACAACAAAATCCATATCTAAATAATATATAATACATATAAATAAATATAAGCAATATACAATATATAAATACATACTTCTATATATAGTACACACATATACATATATAATGCGTAGCATCTTTCATACTACTACCAAAACCAAGTTAATATACATATTCCTATTCCACTAGAAATGGACGTAGAAGAAACCCGCAATAACCCCCAGTCGGTGAGGTCCGCAAGCAGTGCCAATGCAGCATCCGCTGCACCCATCGCCGCACCAAGGAGGCAACAAGGCACAAGCCCGCCCAGCCAATCATCCGGTCAACCAGTGAGGGAAGCGGTCGAAGAGCAGTTCGAGGAGTATGTGCCGCCGCGATGCAGCCTGTGCCATCGACCCCATGTCCTGAAGCGGTGTACAATTTTCAAGGCGATGACGCCCGCTCAGCGCCAGCAGATCGCTAGAGCCCACGGCCACTGCATGGCATGCTTGGCAAACACGCACGCTACGTTGGAGTGCATGTCCGACGGGTCGTGTCAGTACTGCCACCGACCGCATCATACCCTATTTCACCGCTTCCCTCGACGCTCGGTTCAATCAACGCCCGCCAGTCAGCGGCATGGTCAACAGCGGCACCATCAGCATGGGAGTCATGTTCAACGCCGACGAGCCCATCGCTCTACGCAACCCCGAGGTGCACGTTCGCAGACGCCACCACATCATCATCATCGTAACCATCGAAAGGCGACGAGTTTCAGCGCTGTAGTAAGCACCCTCCAGAAACTGCAGCGGCTTCTAGGCAATTAACTCGCCTAGGGGCCGGGATGTTTATGCGACTTCATGGCATCTCACCCCTCACCACAACATTCAGCACACAACATAACATTCATCACATAACTCACACTCATCATACAACACAACATTCAGCACACAACATACACCATCATACACGCAACCCCACGCAACAAACCAACCACACTACACACCACACGTTATCGTTTCACCACCTAACCGACCAAAAAGGATTGGTTAGATGGGGGTGAACTCTATTCGATTTCTACGCCCGTACGATAGAGTCACGTCTCGCCAGCTTTTTCACGTTTAATCCGCGTTTCGCTAATTTGTGGTACGAAGCAGAGAAAACCCCTTTTCGGTCGAGTGTGTGTGATTGTGCACCAGCAGCAGCAGTTTAGTGAGATTTTCTGTGGGCAATACCGACGCCAAAAGCTTTTGTGAAATTAAGAAACAAAAAAAAATATATACAACACTGTGAACCAGATTTAATTGTCCAGAAATACAAGTGGTTGAATTTTAAATTTAACGTATCTTTTACTTTAACATAGGCAACAGGGTTACATAGCCAAAGCTCACAGTAAGTATCCCCAGTGGAAATAAGTGAAAAGAAAATGTTGCTGAAGACCGCAATTTGTCGATTCAAAGACGTTCTCAAAAATTCGGTCTGTCCTAAGCCACAACATGGCGGATTGTTAGAAAAGCATTTGGGATTTCATACGTATATAATTTTTCTCACTCAAGAACTGAAGCCATTGGACTACCGTAATCGTCTTGACTTTCATCTGAGTGGTGCGGTAATGGTAAATAAAAAAAACTGTTGATTTTTTTGCATAAAAAAATTAAGAAATTATTAATGAACAACCGTTATATTCACCTAAATTCACAAATTAATGTGGTTGGTTGGTCTGGTATAATCATCGGTAGAATACCCTTACAGGGGGCGGTATAGATAAATGATAACCAACTTTTTTGGCCGCAATTGCCAGAAGTTGATCTTGACATCTGTTTCCAACAAAACGGAGCTAGGTGCCACACAGCATGTGCAAAACTCTAATTATTGCGAGAAAAGTTTGGAGATTCGATTATTTTAAAAAATTGTGATATTTGGCCTGCAAGAAGTTGTGATTTAACACCATTAAACTACTTCTTGTGGGGTTATTTGAAGTCATTGGTCTTCAGCAATAAACCAGAAGTCAATATTTACTGTCAGTATTTACTTGTATGACAGTAAATCAATCGCAATTTAGTGGAAAAAGTACTCGAAAATTGGGTTCACCAAATTTTTTCCTGCAAAATAAGTCGTAGTGGCCATTTGAATGAAGTTATATTCAGAACTTAATTGTATCAACTGTACTTACATAAAAAAATATGTGAATTCCCTCAAGGGGGTATTCTAGTCTAGAAGCATGAATTTCAGGTAATTTTTAAAGTGTCGTAAAAAAAAGACAATTAATATTTTTACTATCCATTTTTTTATTAGTTATTTGTTAATTTTGGAAGAGTAGAGAAAAAAATTAAAAACTAAAAAAAGTAAAAAATAAAAAATTCCAAAAATTATGAGCTGACGAAGTGGAGGGTCTCTAAAAATTTCCACGTGACCATATCCATGATTTCAACCCTCCTAGTTATCTGAAACTAAAAAGAAAAAGAGATTATTAATCTAGAATAATGTCGCAATGGCCGGAACTACGGAAAAGTGGGAAACATTTTTTTCACAAAATGGCGACTGCCTGAAAAAAAATTTTTTTTTCATCACTTTTTCTGATTATTTGGAATTTTTAAAAATAATAAAAATAAAATTTTTTTGATGGGGCTAGTTCCAACCATAGGCAAGCCTATAAAGAAGACTTTATAAAAATTTCAAGTAAATCGGTCCAGTAGAACCTGAGAAATCATGGGCATCGTTCCGAAAAAGTCAGTTTTGAGAAAAACGCATTTAAAGTTTCGCATTCCGGCCGAACCAGTTTAGATGCCGGGACAGAAAAATGCCTATATCTCCGAAAATAATTTGAATTTTGAAAAATCCTCTTATACACATATTCTTGAATAGTTAAACTTTGAAAATATATAAAACAAAATTCGATTTTTTTAAATTTCTAGACTAGAATACCCCCTTAACAATTAGTAAATTTTTTCTGAAAATAAATCATATCACTCTTATTGGAAAATCTTTACACATTTTTACTGGTCACATTCAACTCCTTTTTTATTACTCACAGCAAGTATGAGAAATATAATGTTGTCCAGTCGGCACTTTTTCCTTAGTCTTATATGTTTGAATTCTTGATGATATAATTGGAAGTCATTGTTGACCATAATTAACCAGCGCTGTCAGTTAACAAAAACCTTTACAAAATGGCGTTGCACTTTAGTCATTGTACTCCTGACTTTTCTCTTTATGTCGCTTTACACGTCTTCATCTGATTGCGTACAGTTTTGGTCAGGTAATTAGACCACAACTATATTTTTTTTTTTAATTTTTATACCGAATTGTGTGCTATAGAATAATTAGCAAAATTTCAAAGAAACTTCAGCATTTCAACTTGGTTTTCAAACTTATAAAAGCCTACAAAATTATATACTGATTGAGATCAGGAATGTCTTTAAAAAAAATTCATTTAAGAAAGTCCTTTTTGTTACTTTCCGTAAAAAAAAATCAAGCATATTCGTGTTACGTGGTGATTACGGACATTTTTCTGACGCATGGTTTTCAGTAAGACAACTCGTTTTTTATTTTTTTGAAGCTAAATTTTTTAAAGTTGTTGCATGTTTTATACTATTATTTGGGTTGCCATTTCATAATGAGCAGACTTACTACGGAACAACCTTTGCAAAGTGCGCAAATTTATTAGCAAAATAATGGACTGGCTGCGTCGAATAATCAACAAATGAGTACACAGCGAGATGGTCACCAATTCCAACATTCAGAAGAAAATTTTCTTCAGCGCTGAAGTTCACATTTGGTTGAATGGCTACCTTAATAAACAAAATTGTTTCATTTAGAGTGGTGATAATCTATTCGTATAACCATTGTTTAGACACCGTTACATCCACAAAAATTAACTATCTTGTATGCTGCATAGGCGGAGAGAATCATTAGTCAATACATCTTCAAAAATAAATTGAAGAAGCCCTGAAAGATATAATTAATAAATTTGTCATGCCAGATTAAAAAAATGTTAATGAGGACGACATTTGGTTGCAACAAGATGGCACTACATGCCAAATAGCCTAGAAAATAATCAATTTATTGAAAAACCCTTCTGGTGAACCTTTATCTCGCAACATAGGCCTGTGGCTTGTCCTCCAAGAACGTGGTATTTAACACCAGTGGTCTATTTTTTGTGACGTTATGTGAAGTCGCTTGCCTACGCAGTTAAGACCGAAACGAATGCCGCCTTGGAATTAAATATTTGAAGTGTTTGTGCAGATACGAGGTGTGTTCAAAAAGTATCGCGAATTTTGTGTTTTTTCAAAAATTGTTTATTTATTCATGAATATCTATTTTGTCCCCTTCAAAGTAATCCCCATGAGATATTATACACTTGTGCCAATGGTTTTTCCAATCTTCGAAGCCCTTCAAAAAATCATTTTTTTATCTTCTTCAGCTCCTCCTTCGATGCCGTCTTTATCTCGTCAAGAGAAGCGTAACGTCGTCCTTTCAGGGGCCTCTTCAGTTTAGGGAAAAGAAGAAGAAAAAGTCACTGGGGGCCAGATCTGGGGAATACGGTGGCTGCGGCATCATTAGTGTGTTGTTTTTGGCCAAAAAGTCGCGCTCAAGCAAAGATGTTTGTGAGCAGGGGCGTTATCGTGGTGCAAAAGCCAATTTTTGTTCTTCCACAAATCTGCGTTTCTGGCGGATTGCTTCGCGCAAATTGCGCATAACTTGCAGGTAATATTCCTTATTGACCGTTCTTCCCTGTGGCAAGAACTCATGATGCACCACGCCCCGTCGAAGAAAACTGTCAGTTACGATTCGCGATACTTTTTGAACGAACCCTTTTATACGATCCCAATTGTTGCATAAAGTGGTTGAAAATTTTCAGGAAAATATTTGAGGCTCATATGAGCATATGAGAAAAATCTCAAATATTACATCGGTTCATTTAAATATCTTATATTTTTACAAACATAAACGATTTAAAGTCAATTGGGAAATCTGATTTCTTTATATCGATTATTCATTTAATTATTTTTAGGAGCACGTCTGGGCTGATTGCATTAAGCCTTGGTATTACTCAAGTATATGTACATATGTACTGTTCGCATGCAATCTCATGAATATAACTCATACCCTGACCCAGATACAAGTATTTAGCTTAAACCGATTGGAAATCGATTGATTCGAGGACTGTTTTCATACTTTTTCAGTCTAAAACATACATACTATACGATATCATACGTGCAATTTTGCTAAATTATAATTAATATTGAAATTTGTATATATATCACTTAGGTACTACATGAACACCTTAGACCCTTTGCCTTTGGTGCTTCAAATTTAATTTATTTCACCCATTTTCACTGTGTTTGATGAGAAGCTAGAAAAATTTGTGCTAAGAAAATTTTATTAAGTGTCAGAGCATAAAAATCATAGAACTACATCAATTTACAGTTATTTTGCGACTGTGACGCTAGTGGCTTTTTTTTTACAAATTTTGGGTTGCTGAACCGAAAATGGTTTCCTTACACTTATTTTTTATGTTGTAGGCGTCAAACCACCACCATTTACTAAGTAAAATGACAAAAAAATTTAAAAGGTTTGAATTAAAATTCGTAATCAGGTCGCTTCAAAAGCCCTAAAGACCCTCATCTTTCGCAACTTGTTCCTTCAGATTTGTTGAGTGTTGTTATTAGAGGTTATGTTGTGTTGTTCAATATACATACAAGTCAAGGACCCTGTTAAGGAGTAACATGGGTTTACGGGTTTCAAAAATTCGATTTTTTATTGTCTTATTACATTTTACAACACCTCTAGAAAATTGTGCTTAATTTGCAAATTGATCAGAGTAATAGTTTCGGAGATACAACCTTGAGAACTCGTGCGCTCTACGCTGGCTGGTTAAGTGCGACGTCTTGAAACGCGTTTTTCTCGAAACTTGTTTGATGAAGTCGGTTGGCAAGATTTCTCTAGCACTAATTAACCGATCTTCAGGAAATCTTACACAGGTCTATGAGACATAATTCTTAAAGACTTGGACAAAGGATTTTTTTCGATTACAGCTATTTTAAAAAAATCTAAATAAATTTTCATTTTTTTGTAAAAATGTAAAAGATTTGTTTTTTATATGAAAAAACATTTGTTAAAAAAAAGCTGTTTTTTACCCGAGGAAACTCATGGAACCCCTTAAGGTTGGGGGACTATATGATAGGCTATAGTAATATAATTGTTGGATCCAAGTAAGAATTTATATTATCCCTTCTGGGTAAATGAGTCTGTAAATTTATGTAATTTTTGAGAAAAAATTTTTGCGACTTTTCCCTTTTTTGTTTGTTTTACTGAAGCATAGAACAATAATTGCGCTGTTTTACGATTCGAAAAGGTTTGACCTTATGACATTCATTATTATTTATTCCATATTTGTATTTCCAAATTGCGTACAAAATATTAACAATAAATAATTTAAACGAATTTTAGTAGCATAATTTCCATAAATTTTGAAAGTGTTGCCACTTATATGGAGGAGACTGTAATAGTGAATGTGTATATTTATATTCACCTGATGTTGTGAAGACATGATATATGATATTAATATATGATGGTGAAATGCTTCACGTCCAAGCTTTTATATAGAACACACGCACACATACAAACAACACATACACATACAGCCACACACACATATGCAGTAACATAAATTGCATTGTTTTAATTTTTACTCTCTTTTTGCACTTGCAGATGCAATAATGTCGGTAAAATGGCGGCAGAGATTCAAAAGCAAAAAGCGCTTAAAATCCCCGAAACAACAACAAACGGAAATGTACAACAAAAACACCAAACCAAGCACTCAAGCACTCAGCCAGATGCTGAACATTGCCGAAAATCACAGACACTGCCCCTCGGTCAGCAGTGATAGCAACAAAAACAACAAAAGCAATAACAACAATAACAAACAAAACTCGCCGCCTTCGAAGAGCTGCCACAGCACGCACGTGCAACAGCGAGACTGCAATCAGCGCACATGTGAGAAGCAACATGCACTGCCACCAGAGCAGCAATGTAAATTGGATGCTTTCAAGGATTCCACATACGCTCCGTGGTCCCGCGACGGCCATGCTGCCAGTGCGCGCAAGAACGCCGCTGCCACTATAAAACGTGCAACTGCCACAAAGCAAAGCGACCCCACGCGCACACACACAACAGTGTCAATTCAAGCAAAGGCAACAACAATACCAACAACAACAACAACTAAGAGCGCAGTTCCGAAAACAAAAGCGGCGGCGCTGCAGACGATGGTGATGCGGGCGCTGAAGCTGACGGTGCATACAGTCCCGGCGACTCAAGCTGCAACAAAAGCAACCACAGCCAATGGCAGTCACTTGAAAAGGCCGCAGTTCAGCTGCTTGCCGACTTTGTACAGCAGTCTATTCGCTGGTTTTCGCTTACCATCAATATCAACAACAGCAACAACAACAGCACCAACAATGAAAGCGAATCACGCTCAGCCCATTAGCGGCGACGCAACAACTACAAGAGCAATCTTTAATATTAACACTAACCACCCCACCACTGCCCGAGCCTTTGTGCCATTACTGGCGTTGTGCTTCCTCTGCATTGTCTCGGCAGCGACCACAACAGCGGCAACAGCCACGTCTTCCACCTACAACACAACCACTGCCAGGACAGATGCAACATCGCCGCCCTGGGCGCCCGTCGTGGCAGCAGTGATGGCCACCGCCACCGCCAAGCCGGGAGCCAGTGGCGCGCAACAGCAATGCACACTGTCCGAGTTCACCTGCGCGAACATGCGCTGTGTGCCGCTCAGCAAGTACTGCAACAACGTTAACGACTGCGGCGACGGCAGCGACGAGCCACGCTTCTGCACACGTGAGTACCTCCGAGCACTTTTACCGCATGTCAGCAGATAATTGTCAGACTTGCAAACACACCATATGTAAATGTAGGTGTATTTGATTGGGTTTAATGTGGGTAGCCCCCGAATTCGGGCCAAACGACGGTCATTTGGTGGATCGAAGAGCGAAAAGCGCGCTCTACCGCTGATTGGGCGGAATTGATGACGCTCGTTAGCGGCGGTAGACTTGACGAAAAAGTAGCTAGCAATTAAAAATAAAGTGGATTAAATTAATGTCGTTAGCACGCGTCGCGAATAAAGGTCGGCTTGTGTATGCCACACTACAAAAGAGTGGAAGGGTAGAATGGCAATGTGATAGCGAAGTGTGAGTTAAGCCGTTGGCTTGTTAGCGGGCTTATTTCGTAATTTCGATATGTGTATATGCCTGTAACGGTATTTACATATGCAGTTAAATGGCTCTGTGCATATCTTTTTCACTGCATAAAATTCTTTAAAATCTGGCAGATATGCGTTAAAATAATTACTTAAGGGGCTATACCAGTGTGACACTTTCAAAAAAAACATGTTTTCTTGTTTGCTTCTTCGATAGATTATGTTTCCATAAATATCCTGTGAAATCGGGAAGGTCGTATCTTGAATAGTTTTTGGATGGCAGCGTTCTAAAGAGCGACCGCTCGGAGGTGCAAACATACATAAGTGAAACTTTAAACGCGTTTCTCTCGAAACGACATTTTTTAAAATTGCTGACATCTTAACTAAACGAGAAATTGACCGATCGACTTCAAATTAAAACTGAGTATTTTTTAATACATTTTCCATACAATGAACTACGATCTTTTTGATTGGTTGAAAATTGTCAATTTGGCATTAAAAAAACGACCATTTTTTACTTGAAAAAAAAAAACGATTTTTTTTATTACTTTATTATTTTTTAAATTACGCCATTTTGTTAATTTTCGATATTTTTCAAAGATCGTAGTTCATTGTATATGAAATATCTTTAAGTAAAAATATACTTTTGAAATTTTTTTTCTGTATTTGTCGTAGTCTTGGTCAATGTGGAGCTCCTAGTTCTCGACTTAAATTAAAAATCAAGAAAAAACGTTAACTTCGGTTGCTTTGAAGCTAACTTGCGTGTTATCCTTCTCAAATAAAATATATTTTTAAAACTTGATTCTAAAAATTTAATAGCTATCTGCTATGGTAGTCCGAACTGGAAAATTTGTTCGAGAATTATATCATAACTGCGGATAATAGCCCGTACGCAGTTATGGGTAGATATATTGTGAAATAAAAAAACTTTCCCCACAAGAACTTGAATCCGATCGTTCAGTTTGCATGACAGTTATATGCTATAGTGGTCCAATAACGGTGTTTCTGACAAAGTTGTACCCATCAACTTTATGGAAGATTTTGTCGGAAGGATCTTGGTTTTCAGTCCTTCAAAATCATCGTGCAAGAATTGAAGCCGAACGACCATCAAGCGAAACACGATGCAACTCACCTTTGGTTGAGTGGATACCTTAATAAACAGAATATCCGCAAACCATTGTTTAAACGTCGTTACATTCACTATTTGGTGTGCTCTATGGGCAGAAGGAATCATTGGTCCATATTTATTCAAAACGAAAACCGGTCATAATGTTACAGGCAACGAATGAATTGGAGGATGTTGATGTTGTCAAGCTCTGGGTCCAACAAGACCACGCTACATGCCATACAGCCAACGAAAGAATCAAATTATTGAAGGAAACTTTTTGTACGCGCCTTACCTCGCACCATTGGCTTGTGGCGTAGCCTTAAAGATCGTGGAATTTACACTGTTGGACTATTTTTATCAAAAAAATGGAGGACGCTTGGCTACGCAAATAATTTCGAGTCTAAGAGAAGCCTTTGAAGAGTATATTGCTAAGATAAGACCTCAATTGCTACAAAAAGTGGTAAAAAATTGGGCCTCTCGGCAAAAATTTATTCCAACTTGCCGCGTTCAATTGCCCGATATCATCTGTAAATCATACCGATAAACCGTTATTTTTATGAAAAAGCAAAATTTTTCTTGAAAATCACATATCTAAAAAATACTCCTGACTATCGAAATAAAAATATGCTACTTTGGCTTATTGTTTGCTAAAAACTACTTTTGGGATCAAAATCGACTATAGTATAATCAGTATTATAAGTATTCTACTCCGATATCTTGCAAATTGTGTAATATCTATCACCAATTCACTGATATGGTTCGATTTCGACAATTTGTAGAGTGCAAAATTGTATTCCGAAAACTTCATTGGTAATTGATTGAGTATATTCTGTAAATTGATAGAACTATATATGGTATTAAAAATTGTGATGTATGGGAAGTAGGCGTAGGTTCAGTCCATTGTAGCCAGTTTCATAGTGTCACATAAAAATATTAGGATAATCTTATCTAACAAGTTTGGTATAAATTGGTGGAGGAGTTCCTGATATAGAGGACTTTACTTAAGTGGCGACGGTGACAAGTCCCTTGCTAACTTTGTTACTAACTTATATGAAGCGCTTAGGAGCGAACTCACCTGTAAAATTTTCTTGTAATTATTGACATATTGCACTATAAGTATTTTACAACATAACCCTTATGCAAGCTAACGATTACATGGGCAGACGGATGGACAGAGAGTCACACAGTACTCAGAAGTGAGCTTGTCTCGTCATCATGATCATTTAAATATATACATATGTATGTCCAAGTAGGGATACCTTTTTCAGCTTGTGTAAGAACTGAAGCCTTGATAACCGATGTTTGATGTCTGAAATTGAACACGATGGCGCCACTTTCTACACATCGCAGCAATCAATAGATCGATTGCCACCAAGATCGTGTGATATCACACTGGTGAACTTTTTCTTGGGGATATGTAAAGTCTATGCGGACAATCCCGCCTCGATTCAGGCCTTGGAGCAAAACATCACTCGTGTCATTTTCCAGTTACCAGTTGAAACACTCGAATGAGTCATCAAAAATTGAACTCAACGGATGAACCATTGGCGCGGCTAACTTTTGAAAGAGATAATCTTCAAGGAATAAATGCCAAAAAAATATTCTTCTGAATGAAAATAAACATTTCCTTTAATTTAAAAAAAAAAAATGTAGGAACCTAGAATTGGATCACACTTTACATATACATACATACATATTAGGGTGATTCAAAAAAAACTTTTTTTTTTTTCAATCGGTACTCGGAAAAATAAGTTCCTAGACACCTCTAAGAAGCCTCTCCAAATATGAGGTTTTAATTGTAACGGAAAGATCCTCCTACATAAAGTTTTCTATTTTTTCTTATTATCAGATAGAAAAATTTATATCTCACTTCCAACTACTTGAAAAAATATCTTGTTCCTTAGATTTTGTAGGAAATTGAATACCCTAAAAAAAGTTCTCCTATGATTTTTTCGTAAACCCAACCGTTTAAAAGATATTAGTAGTTAAAGTTTGATTATTTTTGAGAAATTTTTTTATTTCTTATGGATTTTATAACTCAATGAAAAAAATCATTATGAATTAATACTAATGATTGCGAGCCCGCTTTCTTCCATTATCCCGTCTTAGTATAAAATGACGGTATGTTAAACAATATGTTCCGTTGCATTGAATTTGTGAAGTTACGGCGACATTACGGTTACCAATACACCAACTTAACAACGCAACTGATAGTTTTTTTAAAATAAATCAACAACACTGATGAAATAATTAATATGCTTATTAAATTTTGTCATTACATTCTTTCAACAACAGCGCTTCCCACATAGAATTCCGCCTTTGTTATTTACACGCAATTATTTTGCGTTCGCCTAACGGACGCATTAACAGGCACGCACACATTGTGCAAGCCATTGATCGAAGTGTAATTAAAATTCTCATAATAATAAATAAATTAAACACATGACTTTCATGTGAGAGCACACAACGGCCATCCTTTGTTTATTGTTGTCGCATTACGAAGTTGTGTTGCCGGCGCGCGTTGTCACATTAAGGAAGTCACCAGCCAGCCGGCTCAATGACTACGAAACAGAGACGCATTATCCCGTTAAATTAATGCTGTAAAAGACTAAAGAGAACACGGCAGCGTTGATGAAGCCCATCATCCTGTCTGACAGATCCTTTAAACCCATGCAGCTTACCCATTCACAGGAAGTGGAGAACTTTAAGCCGTCAGAGTAAATAAATAGTATGTTGTAGCAACTGGCAACTTTTCGATTCAGCTCATGAACACACATGCATACTCGCGCAATCATACATACACATATAATAATTATATGTCAATATATATATAATATATGTATGTATATTACAAAAGGATCGAACAGCTCGCAACTTGAGGATGTAATTGACTTTTGTTGTGGATACTTGTGTGCTGTCAATTAAATTGGTTATTTACAAGCTCAACATTTACCAACAAATAATTAATGCCGTAAGTAACGGCGCGTAGTTGTGTAAATATTGTGAGATAATTACATTTATACATTTCGTCGCCTTTTTTGACTTTAAAGCGATTAAGACCTCATACGAGACCTCATTGGAGAGAATACATTTCCAATACGTATAAATATCGAGGGAGGATGGAGTCATGCGTTGAAGTTCACGCAAGTGAGGAAAGTTCTCTGATCGCTATTCACTTGGGAGTGGCCAGAAACGATTCTTTTACATATGGCTGAAGCAGCTCACGACTTCTGGTCTTTGACCAAGTATCCTATGGGTAGCCTAAGAACATCCGTTTAAAGACGAGCTAAAATAAGAAGGCGAAACTTCCCCTCCGCAGGGTTGTAAGCTGGGTTTGGGACCCGCCTCGTAAAAAACGTCGTTAGAATAAAGGCTGACATCACTGCCGTCCAAGAAATGCGATGGACGGGACAAGGACTGAGACGAATGGAAGAGAGACTTCATCGCCGAGTACTGTCATTCACCCCGTTGGATGAACGTTTAGCCACAATCCGCATCAAAGCGAAGTTCTTCAACATATTGCTGATCTGCGCCCACGCCCCGACGGAAGGGTAGGGTGATATGACTAAAGATGCCTCCTATGAATGCTTGGAGCGCACTTATGAGAGCTGCCTGCCACGATATCAAAAACATGCTTGGGTTCTTTACCGACAGGGTGGGCAAAGAAGGTATCTTTGGCACTACGGTCGGTAAATTCAGCTCCCACTATGAAACATCCCCAAATTGGTTGAGGCTGATCGACTTCGCCGGGGCCCGAAATATGGTTATCTGTAAGAAAATTCATCAAACCATCTGGCTGACTCCGGATCGAAAAGCCACCAACCAAATCGATCATGTTGAGATAAATGGAGGGCCTAAAATCAACTCGGACCACTGTCTTGTTGCAGCCAAGATTCGAACCCGCCTCTGTGCAGCAAAAAATGCACGTTGTTAGACGACAGCATGCCCAAAGATTGGAATTTAAGTGTGCTCCGCCTAATCCACAAAACGGGAGACCCCACAATCTGTGCCAACTATAGTGGGATAAGCCCCCTAAGCATGGCATATAAGGTTCTATCGAGTGTATTGTGTGAAAGATTAAAGCCCACCGTCAACAAACTGATTGGAACATATCAGTGTAGCTTTAGACCTGAAAAATCAACAACCGACCAGATATTCACCCTAGGCCAAATCTTGGAAAAAACCCGTGAAAAGAGAAGAAAGACACACAATGTCTTCGTCGATTTCAAAGCTGCTTTCGACAGCACGAAAAGGAACTGCCATTATTCCAGTATGTCTGAAGCTCCATCAGGATCGGGAAGGACCTCTTCGAGCCGATCGATACGAAATGAGATTTCAGATAAGGCAATCTTCTACTGAGTGTACAACTGCTGGCGTTCGCCCATGACATCGCTATAATTGGTCTTAACAGCCGTGACGTTAGTTACCACGGTTGACAGCCATAACTTCTAAATCGTAGATAATATCGGGTATCCTAGAACCAGCATTAACACTAACAACAACGCCAGAATCGAAATCCAGCGCAGAATAAATTTTGCCAACAGGTGCTACTTCGGACTGAGTACGCAATTCAGAAGTAAAGTCTCTCGAAAAACAAGGACAAAATTATACAAGTCACTCATCATTCTTGGCATACTATGTGGAGCAGAAGCATGGACGATGACAACATCTGATGAGCCGATGTTACGAGTTTTCGAGAGAAAGCTTCTGTGGAAGATTTATAGCCCTTTGCTCATTGGCAACTGCGATGAGCTCAACGAGATATACCACGACATTGACTGGCTAGGTCATATCGTCCAAATGGATGAAAACACTCCAGCCCTTAAAGTATTCGACGCAGTACCCGCCAGAGGAAGCAGAGGAAGAGGAAGACCTCCACTATGTTTGAAAGACATGGCGGAGAAGGACCTGGCTGCCCTTGGCATTTCCAATTGGTACCAAACAGCGAAATGCTAAAACGACTGGCGCGCTATTGTAAACTCGGCTATAAAGAAGAAAAACGGTACATTCTCCAAAGAAGGTATCTCGGTTCAGATCGTACCACTATAGCATATAGCTGCCATACAAATTGAGCAATCAAAATTAAGTTCTTGTATGGAATCTATTGTGTTTTCTGATTATATTTACTCATATCTGCCTCTTTGTTACGTATACGCCCGGACCAACTGCCCGAAAATCTCAAACTAAACCTAAACATATACTTTAACTGAAACAAACTAATAGTGTAATCCTCCAAAGTATTTACATGCGTCCGGCAAGCTGCCTGCTTGCGCTTTGGAAATTAGGAAAAATATTCGTAATTTCTAGCAGTAATGCCTGCCACAACTGAACGAAGCTTGAGTTTTAATAAAAATTAATTATTGTTTGTTTTTAACTGCCATGCAGCATAATAAATGGTGTGGTGTATGTGTGCGGCACAGCAAGCGGAGCGGCATTACCGCTAAGCACCAGACACCTGAACTCACCGCACAACAACACTTCACCGCAACAGCCACTACTAAACACGCTGAGTTGGAACTTCGCTCCTGCCACCCGCCGCCACACTTCCTGCGCTTGGTGCGAATAAAATGCGCCCTTCGGCAACAATGCCACACCTGCCCGGCACACTCACTGCAACACCAACTGGCGAACAATAGACATAATTTCATATATGTATTTGTCAAAGTATGTGTTTGCACACACGTACGCATTAATGTATGTACATATGTATATATGTGTGTCCTAATGTTGCATGTACATATGTGTTGCTGTGCTGTAATGCGACATGTGGCAACGTTTTAGTCACCTGCCACAATGCCTCGGCATACTTTTGGTCCATCGTTCGCTGCTAAATACTTATTCAACAAAGCATTGTTGTTGTTGCTGCTGCTGCCATTTATTTAGTTTGCTGCCGCTTTTATGTTTGTGTGGGTTAGTGTTATTTCTGTTTCTGTTGTTGTTGTTTTAGTGTTGTATAAGTGAAAATAATTTAAATTTACATGCATTTTGTTTGTCATGTACACTTTGTTTGCTCATTTATTTTCGCACTTGGCTGCCTGTTGTTGAATTCCGCCTGACTGCCTGCTTGGCTGGGCGGTTGAGCGGTTAGCGCTAAGCCATCCGCTACCCTCTCCGTACCACTAACGGCTCAAAGCCCGTGCACAGCTGTTAAATGTTTAAATAAATTCGCTGCTTTTGCTCTTGTTTCTGTTCACAGTTTGTCGGATTTGTGAGCCGCCTATCTGTATGTACGTGTGTGTGTGTGTGTGCACAGATATCTTTTTAATTTATCTGCATTTGTTTTTAATATTTTCTGTTTGGTTAGCGCACATTTACTCGTATACACGCATGTGTGGCATATGTTGTTGTTTGTTTTTGCCCACAAGTGCTCACAAATAATCACAAGTTAAGTTGTGTACCGTTGTTTGCCTCAAATTAAACAGCAACAACAAGTTTACAAATACGAAACTGATTAAATCTTTAATTGTTTATTTTATATTTACGTCAAATGTTTATTTTCGTTCCTGCAGGCGTATGCCACTCGAACTAAGAGATCCTTGACAGCTGTTCATGAATGTGCTAGTAGACTGCTAGACAAATGTCAAGGAAACAAATGTTAAAGATTTCAGAGATAGCGCTGATTCATGAATAAAAAACAAAAAAAAAAAACAAGAAAAAACAAGAAAAAACGTTAACTTCGGTTGCACCGAGGCTAAATACCCTTCACAGGTGCATTTCTGTTAGTAACTATGTGTCCAGTTTGTATGGAAGCTATATGCTATAGTTAACCGATCTGAACAATTTCTTTGGAGATTACATTGTTGCTTTAGAAAATAATATATACCAAATTTCGTGAATATATCTTGTCAAATGTGAAAGTTGTCCATACAAGAACTTGATTCCGATCGTTCAGTTTGTATGGCAGCTATATGCTATAGTTAACCGATCTGAACAATTTCTTCGGAAATTACATTGTTGCCTTAGGAAATAATATATACCAAATTTCGTGAATATATCTTGTCAAATTTGAAAGTTTTCCATACAAGAACTTGATTCCGATCGTTCAGTTTGTATGGCAGCTATATGCTATAGTTAACCGATCTGAACAATTTCTTCGGAGATTACATTGTTGCCTTAGGAAATAAGATATACCGAATTTCGTGAATATATCTTGTCAAATTTGAAAGTTTTCCATACAAGAACTTGATTCCGATCGTTCAGTTTGTATGGCAACTATATGCTATAGTTAACCGATCTGAACAATTTCTTCGGAGATTACATTGTTGCCTTAGGAAATAAGATATACCGAATTTCGTGAATATATCTTGTCAAATTTGAAAGTTTTCCATACAAGAACTTGATTCCGATCGTTCAGTTTGTATGGCAGCTATATGCTATAGTTAACCGATCTGAACAATTTCTTCGGAGATTACATTGTTGCCTTAGAGAATTTTCTATACCAAATTTGGTGAAGATACATTGTCAAATGCGAAAGTTTTCCATATGAGAACTTGATTCCGATCGTTCAGTTTATATGGCAGCTATATGTTATAGTGGTCCGATATCGGCCGTTCCGACAAATGAGCAGCTTCTTGAAGAGACAATGACGTTTGCAAAATTTCAAAAGGATATCTTAAAAACTGAGGGACTAGTTCGTATATATACAGACAGACGGACAAACGGACAGACGGACAGATCGAATCGACTCAGCTCAACATACTGATCATTTATATATATACTTTATAGGGTTTCCGACGCTTCCTTCTGGGTGTTACAAACATCGTGACAAACTTAATATACCCTGTTCAGGGTATAACAAGAAAAGAACATTAACTCAATTACACCGAAGCTATAAATACCCTTCACATACAACGAACATTCCATAAAAGGACTTGAGTTTGATCAATGAGTTTGTGTGATAGCTATATGCTACCGCTATCCGATCTGAATAATATCTCCGTTGTCCTTGTTGTAGCGACAGAAATCTTCCGAGTTGACAGTGCTTGACCGATTAAAAATCCGGATACGTTCCAATGTCGTAGACCCGACTGTTGTGAAAACGGTACATTACAATGCTGCTTTAGGCAATAACTGCTGCCGAATTCCGTGAAGATGGCTTGTGAAATAAAAAGGCTCTCCTTATAAGAACTTGAGTGGGATCGGTTGGTTGTATGGCAGCTATACAGTTCCAACAAATGAGCAGATTAGCAGATTTTTGGCAAAAAGGCACATTTTTTCGTACGATATCCTAAAAGCAGGGAGATTAGTTCGCGTATGGCGGAGAAATGGACAAACAGACATAACTAAAACGATTTTATTTACAAGGTGATCCATTTCAAGGTTCCCTTCCCTTTAAAGGATTGATACAGAAACTGCAAATTTAATGGGGAATATTTATTATAATTCAAAAGAAAATTTTTTGGTATTTGTTTTTAGAGCATTAATTTTTTCAAACGTTCCCGGTGACTACGTCTCAGATGATCTATCCGTTGAATCCAATTTTCGATGACTTGTTGCAGCATTTTGACTGGTAACTGACGAATGACACGCGTGATGCCTTGCTCCAAGGCCTTAATCGAAGCGGGTTTATCAACATAGTTTTCATATCCTCATATAATAAACACGATCTTGGTGGCCAATCAACCGGCCCAAAACGCAAAATTATCTGATCATCGAAGTGTTCTCTCAATAAATCCGTTGATTGATCCGATGTGTGGGAAGTGGCGCCGCCTTGTTGAAACCACGGCGAAATCACTAGCTTCAATTTTCACATCAAAAAGTCCATTATAATGGCAAGATAACGGTCGCCATCGATGGTTAAATTTTCCCCGCATTATTTTTGAATAAATATGGACCGTTGATTCTACTGGCCCATAAACCCCACCAAACCGTTTTTTTCTTCTGAAGGAAATATCAGCGCTTGAATCTCGCCCCAAATGCGACAAGCCCGGTTGTTTACATACCCATTGAGTCAAAAATGGACTTTATCACTGAACAAAATTTGGCTCAAAAACATCGGATCTTCTCGGAACTTCTCAAGTGCCCTTAGAGCAAAGCAATGTCGCTTAGGAGTTCGAGCAACTTCGTCAAGTCAAGTCGTTCCATACATCAGTCCAAGTTGCTGTGAACGGCGCCGAATCGACTCTCCACTGTCTTCCTGTACATTCTCAGTTACGGCCGCTATATTTCCTTCACTGTTTTCTGGACTAGGTATATTCGGTCGAAAATTATACAGTAATGAATGCAGGGTCTCAAGATGGGTAATGGTGTTGCGAATAGTAAGATAGTAGTACTTGGAGTAGTAGGGCGATTATGTTGACCATAAATTGAGCGAACATAACATAACGTGACATAAGTCTTTCCATAATGCAATGCCAAACAATAATGAACAAAAATAACGTGACTTCTTGACACGACATACACATAATCTGTCAAAGAAAGAATATTAAAAAGAGTACTTCTATTTGGATCACCCATTATATGTACGTATGTTGTCTTTTATATTTCGAGAATAGAGTACAAAAACAAATACTTATCATCGAAAATAAGATTTCAATACCTTTGCATGCTTTTAAACCACTTGTCGCAGCACTTTCGCACTGATACCCCAAGTATCTCCAAAACATGCGTTCTGGACGCATTCACCGCCTGTTCATGCCTTTTCGCGTGTCGAAAGACATTGATCTCTTAGTTTATTTTTTCGTAAAAGAATAAAAATATGCCAAGTCGCAGCTTTTCGGTGGATGACTCAGCACATCGATGTTTGGAGTGCTAAAAAATGCTTTAGTCGATGTGTTAGAAGAGTGATCCGGCTTCGGCGGTTGGTTTTCTAGATTTCTTGAGCAACAAATCTCAAACAAATGGTTTTATATCACTCAGAATTCACTGCTCTGCGTTGTTCTAATGGTATGGTTGTGACATGTCCTGTTTTTTCCAACAAATTCCAGCAACCATTTTCTAGGAAGTGCTTGGTTCGGAAATAACTTTATCGGGAAACACCCATGTAATCGAAGCACCACTATCGTCATTTTTGAACCATTTTTGAAGCGGTTTACAAATAGTATGCGATTGAACATATATCATTTTTGTAGTCAAATGTTCTTGCAATATTGAATGTATGCTGGTCTCACTAATGGCTATAGTTGTCTCAATCTCAGATAAGGGTATATTACGATCTTGTAATATCAGTTTTCGCACAACATCAGTAATTTTCGGAAAAACCACTGCTTCTGCACAATCTACATGATCTACGACCTTGAGTCGAAAGTTGTTTGTTGCCAGAGTGCACTTGGATTGCCAAATCCATAAATATAAAAGGCAATTTATGTATACTTTCTAGGGTATCCGATGTTTTCTTCTAAGGCGAGTTCACAGCTCAGTTTAATTGATTAAGCAATGCAAGAAAATCGATGAAGATAATAGATCAATTTTTTCGAGGGATATGGTACAAACGATTCAGCGAACAGTCGATTGGACTGAGGCGTCCATTTATGATATATCCATGTTTCAATTGCCGCATTGACTCAGAAACTCGGGTTTATTACGCTTGAACATCTCCAAACACTACTCCGATTTATCAAGTCATCGTTGTTTTTGGTCGAAATTGAGCTCGCGCGGCACCTACTTTGCCCAGAGCTTTTCATATCAAAATATTTATAAATGATATAACATACTCGTGCCTGCTATCTCGAACAAATTCACTTAACGGTTATCAAAATAATTTGGTGGATTTTTTTGATGGTTCGTCGGTAACAACCTCTTTTGGACGTCCACTGCGTTCAGCGTAATACCAATCCTTTGGTATTGTTAATTGTTGAATTTCATGGTACAGTGTTCGGAAACTCGCCACGAAGCCAAGATTTTGTTTCAACTGTATTTGTGCTCTACAAAAAGCAATTTTGATCAACACGCGAAATTCCTTGTTATCCAGTTTTTCACAATGACAAAACCTGCTTCTCTTAAAATGATATAATCCACAAGCTATTGATCCGACAGCTGTCAAATTTATACATGCGCCTTTCGAAGGTTAGTGCTAACTTAAAATCGTATGAATTTAACTCTAGCAGCGCTCTTTATCTGTCATGGCGAGGACTTTTCCATAGATCTGTTATCTAAGTGGTCTGTTCCTCGGCTGCCGACCGGATATTGGAACATTTTTTTTATCGAGAGTTTTGAAAATATCAATGCTCATCGCGCAAAATTCAATATCTCCTTAACATATTCTGTGCCAATGGTTTTTCCCATGTCTTTGGATGGATCTTTGTTGAAGCACATACATAACCTCTATTCTAGTGACGCCTTATTATTATTGTTCCAGTGCTTCCGACTACAATAAACGCGTATTTTTAATTTTTGCATAACAGAGTTCTGTTTAGTTATAGAAAATTTTTTCAATTAACTAAAAATTCGCCAGTTTCAAGGTTGTAAAAGTTATGCCTTGGATTTGTGCAAAAGTTTCGTAAATAATTCAATTTCGAAATTTGCAACGCAGTTTCGGAATAAATGCAACAATGCTTTGTCTCCCTTCATGTTGCTTCATTAGGTCTGCTGAGAGCATTCGTTCGTCGTTCGTCGTTGTGTACGGTTGTTTTTTTCATATCGTGCGCACATATACTACGTACTCGCTGCATAACTTCTCGTTACTTTCTGTACGAGCAATATAACCTAGCTTTGACATTTTGTGCTTCAGTTCGTTATACTTTCCGCGTGTTTTTTTATACTTTTCATTATAAAGTTAAACCCACAATTTAATCGGGCAATAATTTAATTTCTTTTCGCAATGCCCCCTGGGGCCAACAGGCTGGGGGATAATAGGTTTGCACTATTATCCCCGGGTCCAAAAAACAAGAGAAAAAAGCCAGAAAACTCAACGCTGGAATTCTTCCCGGAATTACCTATTACTAAGAAGGATGATCCCAAGTACCTTGTAATCAAATCACAGTACGTCAGGAAACCTATTGCATCCACTTCTTGCTTTGCAGTACATAAAGGTATTCAAGCCATAAGCAAAGACATCAACAAAATCACTTCGCTTCGTGACGGCAGCCTACTACTTTTGGTCAAGAACCAAAAAATCGCGGACAAATTTTTACAAACCAAACATCTTCCCGGAGCTGGTGCTGTGGTGGTATCTCTTCACAACTCTTTGAACTCAGTAAAGGGTACAATTTACGCTCCATTTATCTGTCAGCTTACTGATGACGAAATAATTGATGGTCTAAAAGAACAAGGAGTATCTGATGTTTATAAATTTACCAAGATAAACAATGGTGATCGTGTGCCTACTGGTGCTTTATTGTTAACTTTTGATAAATATACTTTACCTAGTCGTATTGAAGTTGCTTGGTGTACCCTTGATGTCCGTCCGTACTATCCCAATCCCATGCGCTGCAAGAATTGTCAGTTGCTGGGTCATACTGCTAAGCGTTGTAATAAGTCCCCATCTTGTTCTATCTGCAACCTTCCCCCAAATCATACCCCTCCCACTGAATGCGGTAGAGTCAAATGTGCTAACTGCGATGGTGAACACCCTTCTTCCTTTAACGCCTGTCCAAAATACGTCCAGTCAAAAGAAATACTCAAAATTAAAACTATCCACAAGTGTTCGATGCGTGAAGCCATCAATCTATACAAATCTCAATTGCCTTCTACCCCCTCACCATTCTCTTATGCTAATGTAACAGCTTCCAACAACAATTCTCACTCAAAAAAATACATCAACAACGTTAAAACTTCAAACACCATAGATTCTAATGACATCATTAAAGCTACAACTTCAAAACATAACGCTTCATCTCCTACCAACATACATTCAATCCATAATGATTGCCCCGAAACCCCTTCTCCCTCCGTTTCTTCCCTTTACAATTCTCCTTCTCCACCCTTCTCACCCCTTTCCACTACTACTTCTCCTACCACTATAACCTGTTCCACAACTTCACCTGTACCCCCTCCCATCCACAATCACATACCCAAGTACCCATAGATACATAATTCTAGATATTAAATTCCAATTAAAACTTACATTTTTCATACTTTGTATATACTTTAATTTTCTTTATTTTTGCTATGTTAACTTTCCTTCAATGGAATATAAACGGATACATTAATAACTACTTTGAACTTGAAATTTTAATTAAAAAATATAACCCCTCTGTAATATTATTAAACGAAACGCATATTGCAAACAATATATCAGCTTATACCCCAAAAGCATATGCTGGTCATTTTTATAACCTTCCTTCCATCACATCAAGCAAACAAGGTATTGCAATCCTGATTAAGAGAAGTATACCGCATAATATTCTCCCAATACCTCCTTCGAATATCTCTTCCGTTGCCATCGAAATTTCCTCCCCCAAAAAATCATAATCATCTGTGCATATTCCCCTCCTCACCAAACTTTTACTTCAGCAGACTTCTTTAACCTTCTCCCTTCTTGCTCGACTCCTTTTTTACTGGCTGGTGACTTCAATGCCTGGTGCCCTCTTTGGGGTTCTTCTTCAACCAACTCCAGAGGCCGCATTATTGAGGATGCTGTCCTCTGTTCGGACTGTGTTGTCCTTAATGATGGCTCCCCTACCCATTTCTCCACCCATTCCACCTTCACCCATATAGATCTTACAATTTGTTCCAGTTCACTCTCTCCCAAAGTTGTTTGGCACTGTATAGACAATTTGCATGGTAGCGATCATTTCCCTATCATAGCCAAAATCTCCTCCCATAATTCCAATTTCTTCAAACCCAGAATATTTTTTAACACCGATTCAGCTGATTGGCCCAAATTTCAAGATTTTTGTTTACGTTACTCAGACACCCTCCCTCCTGCAGATACTATTAATCAGGAAACTGCCATAATTCAGAAGATTATAAGATCTGCTGCCAACCAATCTATATCTCAAACCTCTCCTAATCCTCGTAATCATAACCCTCCTTGGTGGGATAGTGAGCTATCTTCTCTCAGACTGCATAAGCAACAAACATGGCATCATTTCAAACAAAATCGTTCATCATCAAACCTTGTTGCTTATAAAAAAGCTAATGCCATCTTCAGAAGAAAAGCGAAGCAAGCAAAAGTTAAATCTTTCCAGAAATTTACCAGCAGCATTAATTCCTCTTCTAACCCTAAAATGATTTGGTCAAATATAAGAAGACTATCTGGCAATATTTCTTTCTCTCCTATTCTCTCACTCAACTCCTCTCAAGGCAATCTACTACATCCACAGGATATAGCTTTAGAATTCGCCAAATTTTTCTCGTCTAACTCCTCTGATTATAATTTCTCCTCTGAATACTCGTCTAATAAGAACTCTTTACTTGCCTATAATTACGTTTCATCTACTTTATCCCCTTCAGCTGAATACCTCGACTCAGATATATCTTTAATAGAACTCAATATAGCTCTTTCTACGGTTAAAGGTAAAACGCCTGGGTTAGATAAAATTTCCTATCCTATCATCAAACATCTTCCTCCTCACCTCCTCAAACGACTTATCAACCATTACAACAATATTTATCGAACTGCCACCATACCCCAAATCTGGAAAACCAGCGCAATCATTCCTATTCTAAAACCTGGCAAACCTCCGTGCGTAGTTACCAGCTATCGTCCTATTTCCCTTCTACCCTGTCTAGGCAAACTTTTAGAAAAAATTGTTGCTACTAGACTCTCTTGGTTTCTCCATTCCAATAAACTCATTCACCCTAATCAGGTCGCATTCAAAAAAGGACACAGCTCTATCGACGCTCTTTTACACCTTGACCACTTCATATGTGACGCTTTAGCTAATAAAAATCACGCTTCTCTTCTTTCGCTTGATTTCGAAAAAGCGTTTGATCGCGTGGGCATACATGTAGTTTTAAGACAATTAATCAAATGGAAGGTTGGCCCCCGTATATTTAGTTTTGTTAAATCCTTTCTTTCTAAACGCAAAATCAAAGTTCTGATTTCTGGCATATCTTCACCGACTCTTCCCTTGGATAACGGCACTCCTCAGGGATCACCGCTATCAGTTATTCTGTTCACCATAGCATTTGATGAAATCAGTTCTATCCTTTCTTCCTTCCCTAATATTCAGCATCAATTATATGCTGATGATCTCCTTCTATTTTCAAAATCTTCTGACCTTAGTGCTATATCCTCTACCTTTAAAGAAATCCTTTCTCAACTATCCCTATGGTCCCTTTCCTCAGGCGCTTCAATTTCGTACTCAAAATCCTGTCTACTCCACATTTGTAAAAAACATAATTGTAATTTTCCACCGATTTCTTTCAACAATGTAAATATTTCATGTTCTCATACTCTTAAGTTTCTTGGATTAATTCTAGATAGTAAATATGCTTTCAAACAACATTGTGAATATATTAGAAATAGAATTACTAAAAACTCAAATATTGTTAAGTACCTAGCATGCAAGCGTTCGCTCATTGGCCCGTCTTTGTTAATTAATGTTGTCAAGGCACTCATACTCTCCGTCATCAACTACGCTCTTGAAATATATGGGCATCATTCAAAAAGTCACCTAAAATTGTTGGCCGCACCGTATCACTCAGCTGTTAGAAGATCGCTTCGAGCATTCCCCACGTCACCAATCAAAAATATGTTAGCAGAGTCCGGTCTTCCCTCTCTGATAGACAATATGGAAGACACCACATACAAATTATACCCGAAGATCATCCTTGGTTCTAACCATGTGCTTCAAGATGCCTTTTCTTCATCATCAACTCGTATCCGACCTCCAAAAGTTGAGTCAGCTATATATAAATGCACCTTTTTTGCCAAAATAAACAACTTACCACTAAAACCTGCTAAACTTCCTAAACGTCGTCATCCTCAATGATTGATTCCAATAAACACGTTTATTGATAACCTAGCTCGTTTGCCTAAATCCACCACACCTAATGCGATCTATGCATCAGAATTTTGTGAAATTATGAATACTCTGAAACATGGCAGTTGGAGATTTATATTCACGGATGGTTCAAAAAAATCCAAACCTCTTTTGCGGTCGTTAGCGAGAAAGGAAAGCCAATCTCATATGGACTACTTTTCCCTTTTGTTCGATATTCATTGCTGAAGCCACTGGGATTTTACATGCTGTTCTACATGCCACAAAAAGCCCTGGAAAATATGTCATATGCACCGACAGCTTATCATGTTTCCAAGCCATTCAAAATTGCAACAACCACACTAACATCATCACTGCAATTAGAGAATATCTTATTAAATATGAAAATAAAATTAAGATAATGTGGGTCCCAAGCCACACTGGATTATCCGGAAATAATTACGCTGATTTACTAGCAAAGAATGCATCCAACACGCCCACAATTACATTCAGTTTCTTCATGAAATCTGATATATTCCGACTCATACACCAAAATAGGCTCTCTAAATTGGCACTCGATTGGGTCTCATATAACCACCATTACTCAATAGTTAACACAGCCAGAATCAAACCGCTATACCCATCAACAGTAGCAACCAATTTTATAACACCTTACATTCGCCTACGGATTGGACATACTATACTGACGCATGCGCACCTCCTCGGAAGAAACAGTACCATCTGCTGCCCGTTCTGTAACTCAACAACAACCGTGCTCCATATATTAGAATTTTGCCCAACTCTGAAAGAAAAGAGAGATTGCCACTTCAACACAGATCCGATTACCCTCCTTTCCAACCCTACGGAAGAAAATATAAAAACCATCTATCGTTTCCTTAAAGATTGTGATCTATTGAGGAGAATATAAAACCAACACATTCTTCAACGGACAGCTGATAGCCTTTGAAGCTAGCGCTGCATGCCTTAGGTTATACATATAGTATTAACTTTGTATAAGCTTTTATAAATAAAAAAAAAAAAAGGTCTGCTGAGAGAAAGCTACTCCAAAACAATTTCCTGGTTTTGACGCTCATTGCTTCGTGGCAAGCACTTCAACCCACGACTTGATGGCTTTAATTTAGACGCTAATAAAAGAGAAGAACTGCAAATTCAAAAAGCGTAGCAACAATAACATTCGTAATTCGGCAAATTATGACAGACACCAGAAGCCACTAGCACCACCGAACCAACTGAAATAAGACAATGCAGCAGAAGTGAACAATCGCATAAAACCGCATTAATGGCACAGACTGTTGCGGCTGTGGCTGCTGTGAAGTCGCAGTCCTTATAATAAATGCGGCCATAACTGCAGGTTGCAGACCAAGTCATCTCCAATGCATAGTCTTTCACTCCATTTCGTAACTTCCATGCCGCCGAGACAAACTGACTGGAGCGGTAGCGCACGAAGCGAGATTATTGCTAGCTTTGCGGATGCAGATGACAAAGCAGCGAAGCATCTAATGAATGTCAACAACTTTAGTCACAATGAAAATAGCAAGCGATAACAAGAATGCGGGAAGTGTGTGGTGTTAGCATTAATTCCCGTATAGCACAGTCATCAACTGAAATATGCTCCTTTTGTTGGAATGGAAGTTTTCAGATAAAAGGCAGATGCCATTTTTCTACTAAGAGTTTTTCCTTGAATTTTAGCAACCTGTAATCCGCTTTACCGCTCAGCAAAATACTTCATGTAAAGATAAGTGAAATCTGATATATTTATACCTTAAAAAGTAAATTCAATTTATTGAATGGCTGCAGAGAAGATATATGATCGTAGAAGAGAATTCAAACAATAATTGAGCTGGGCTTTCAAGTTTTCCATTTTTGCTTTCAATATTTGGTCAATGGCAACCAATGATCAGTTTCACACCATGCTTACTCTGGTGAATAATTTCCTCAGAGACGTCGTGAATGCTGTGATCCAAAGTTCCGAAAAAGCTTCGAATGACCCCATTAGCCATCGCGCACAAAAAATGAAGTTGTGCGCAACCACTTTATCAAAAATTTTGCCGTATGATCTTCGCTATAAAGCTTACAATTCCAACTGGTGCAAGAGTTCAAGCCGAACGAGCATCAAGCGCGTCACACCTTTGGTTAATGGGCCTTAAACAAGATGGTTACTGATACCGTGATAAGAGTGATAAGAATCTTTAAACTATTGTCATACATTCTCAAAAAGTCTCTGTTTGGTGTGCTCTGTGAGCAGAGATTATCATTGGTCCACATTTTTTCAACACACGTAAGGGTTGGGGCAGATACCAGGAGTTGAAGAGGAAAGCGACAAACAAAAGCAGAGAGATACCAAAATGCGTGAGTAGGAAGAGCTTTACAAGCTGGCTGACAGAGGTAATGTTCACAAATACTACGAAAAGCTTCGGCGACTAACAGAAGGTTTGAAGACCGGAGCATACTCTCTTAGAACCTTCAAAGGTGATCGTGACTGATGACCATAGCATACTAAAATTATGTAGGGAACACTTGCGGAATGGCATAACACCAGGAGATGGTGAACCCGATTCCCCAATTGGTGGTAATGGAGCAGACGTATCATTCCCCAAACATGAAGAGTTCCAATAACAATTACCAATTAAAGAACAACAAAGCAGCGGGGACCGATGGATTGCCGGCCGAGCTATTCAAATACGGCAGCGAAAAAATTATAAGAAACATATATCAACTTCTTTGCAGAATATGATCGGAGGAAAGCATGCCCAAAGATTGGAATTTAAGTGTGCTCTGCCTAATCCACAAAAAGTGATCATATCGCTCATTTGCTGCAAGACCGGCATAAGTCAAAAAAATCGATTTGCCGCGTTTAAAGTTTTCAACTGACTATAACCTTACACGCGGACTGCGGAAAAAGAGGAAGACCTCCACTTCGTTGGAAAGACCAGATGGAGAGGGACCTTCCTACGCTTAGAATCTCCAACTGCCACCAAGCAGCTAAAAGAAAGAACGACTGGCTCTCCAATGAAGAAGAAGATATTTTTTCAAAAATAAAGTCTGTCGTAGCGTCACAGTCAATGAGGAAGGCTATAGAGCCATATTAGTGACTTTTTCGTACCTAAACTGGGGGATGTTGACGTGGACAAACTATGGTTCCAACAAAACAGCACTATATGCCATACAGCCAACGAAGAAATCAATTCATTGAAGGAAACTTATGGTGAGCACATTATCCCGTGTCGAGGATCTGTTGCATGGCCTCCAAAATCATGAGTTATGTGAAGTCGCTTGTCTTCGCAGATAAGTGTGGTAGACTGACGTCTTGAAAGATAATATTCGGCGGCTTAATTCTGATTTATAACCTCAAATGCTGTGAAAAGTGGTCGAAAATTGGACCTCTCCACTGACATTATTCGATATAATTTTTGAAACATAATGGCAAACCCTTATCTTTTCAATAGAACTAAATTTTTGACCATAACATTAATTTATGAGCGTTTCCTTTCTTCTTGAAAACCATATCTTTTATACAAACACCCTTTACATTTCATCCCACTTACTAATCCATTACTTATTGCAGGCTGCAATCGTACCTATTATGGAGACATCGGCCTAACCTACTCTCTGGAGCTGTACCGACCCAAGCAGGACCGGCTACCGTACGTGTGTGTACTCACTTTCACTGCCGCTGGTGGTCAACATGGCGACGTGGTTCAGGTCTGTATAAAAAGTAGTTTAGTGGTAAATTCTAATGTTTATTGGGTAGTTGTTAAGTGAAAGGATACACGTAAAGGCAATAATACAAATATGTTTATAATATTTACTGAGAATGCCATCATCGACAACAAAAAACACAAAGTAGAAAAGAAGCTCTGCTCTTATGCTCTCCGTTATATTATTTTAAAAATTCCAGCCAGCTTTAAAAAATTTAAGATTTTCAAACCAAGCGGAAGCTTGCTGCTTTCCTTGTCATTTTTATCCTTCGTACTTTGCATGCTTTTGCCCAAGCAAATCGCTCCGGCGCCAAACAACCGCTGAAATGCGCGAATCATAAGCGAGCAGGGTTGAGCTGGGGTGTATGAGTGTTTTATGATGTTCCACGAAAATTTGCATGTTCCACAAATTTTTGGCAGAAAAGTGTGCTGCAAACAATTTGAACGCATACAAGCTCCCGTATTTATTCGCACAAATTTTTGCATGCCAAAAGTTGAGGCATTACCTTTGAGATAAAATTATGCAAATCATTTTATGAAAATTATGGCGCAAAAAACTTTGGGGAGACCACAACAAAGAAGGAATTTTTGCGAGCGATTAAATGTATTTTATTTATTCATACGGATGTATGTGTGTGTGTGTGGAGGCACAGGAAGGAAGGAATCCAATAATTTATGGCAAAATATTTGGTAAATAAATTCAAGTGCAATAAAATTGTTTTATATTTCCCATGGATTTACTTGTTTTGATAGAAGAATTTGATACTAGATTACATAATTGTGTTTACACCCACATGCAGATTAAATTATTGTTTTTATTCATAAATTATTTATAGTATTATTTATAAGAATGTTCTTTAGCACCTTGGTTATGGCTACTTGAATTGCATGGTATGCGCATGAAATACTCCGTTCATGTTCGTTTTTAGATTTTCAAATAAAATATCGTCACTTAGTGCTAAATCAGATGAATGCGGAGGTTGGTTGATGGAATAAATCCGTTTTTTCATCAAAAACTCGTTCACATTTTTGGTCTTCATTTAACTCATGTGAAAGAAAATTCGAAAAGAATTGGTGTGTGCTTTTACCCACACCTTCAGTACGGTTAGGTTAGATTAAGAGGTCAATCCTACCAGTTATCTCACTTGGACTTTTTAGAGGACCGGTCCCTTGTAAATCCACAAAGCGCTTTGAGCCTATCACAAAGGTTTTTACAATGGCTAACATGAGTTTCTGCTATGTTTACTGGTTGACCGAATGGTTACAGTTGAAACACAACTTCAGTCTTGCAAAGGCTGAAGCATGGAGCAGAAAGTGTCTGGATGTTTCCACCTCACCCTCATATAAACAACCTTGCATCCATTAAGATTTTTAGCCTTGCCGCTTGAATGCCTATTGCAAGCAGTTCAGAAGATCTTCTCTACTGCGCCTGCTAAGCGAACGCTAGTTTCATTGTTGCAGTGATAGATCGCAAGTTGCCAATGAGGACTCAACTCGGTCACATTCCAATGTGAGCAGGGCAAGAATGCATAATGCGGATACCCCGCTATGACCATGCACCCCAACGAATTTGATGTTGGGTTTTCTAGTGAGGCCAGAGACTCCTTCACCAGCTTTGGGCACACAATTAGCGAGCCCACCGATAGTATCATTGCTGGGCTGTCGAAATAAGTGCTCACCTCTCAGAAAGAGGATGCATTTCGTAGCCGTACGTCTATTGAAACCTTACAGGCAACCATTTATGCCTGAAAGACACTACAGTGATCTGGTGGTCTAAAGTTTAAAATAACAGAGAGCTCCATACAGAAACTATCCTCGAAACTTCTCTCTTAGCTTCGACCCATCTATGAAAAAGCTCACTGGGCCTATTCTATAGCGGCTTCTTCCTATCCAAACTTCGATATGTGATCAAAAAAAGCAGCGAAGAATAGCCTTTGCGACGCAGCAATCCAAATTTTCAGGTATGCTATTATAGGAGAAGAGAATTTCAGCGTATTATTTGTCGAACCCGTACATATGCCCAGCTTCCCTGAATCTTAGCACACACTTTGCTGCTGGCACGGTCCACATTCGTCAACGTAGGCTGTTACCCAACAAACTCGTTTTCCAAGTTCTTTAAGTAGGTGGTTAACTACTTAGATCCAAAGTGGTGGGGAATGCACTCCACCCTGCGGGGACCCCTATTAATCTTTCAGAATTTGTGCGAAGCAATTTCGACCGTCCATCCTTTGATAAAGTTATACTCGGCATTTTCCAATGTTTCCTAAAACGTTTCCTACAGATACGAGGATAAGTTAAAAAGCCTGAAAACTTTGGAACCGACGTTAGAGCTCTTTCCGGCCTTCATTATAAGCGATACCTTAACCAGTTTCCAGAGATTCGGAACGTAGTCTAATCTCAAAGAGTTTGGGTAGGTGGGAGCCAGTCAACTGCAAGACACCTTAAGTCTAAATGAATTCAACACCCAAGTAATGTGCCTTCTCGAAGCACTCCCAATGGCACTTTTTCAGCGAAATGGTTCAACGGAAGGTGAGCATTCAGGAGTAGGTTCAACGACTCCTCGTCTCTCACGATTCAGCCACTATCATTATTTCTCAGATAACCCAGTGAAGTAATCCTTGAGGACTCATGAAAGCCCTTCACTTCCGTAGAGGGCTCTTCGCGAGGTTCTCTTTTCTTTCTTTAACTCGGACTTGCAGCCCTGGCTTGTACAGTGCCCAATCGTCACTAAAGCCATTTCTATGGGCTTTGTTGAAGTGTCCGCTGCCCCTCGTCGTAATGCTTCATAAAGGCCAAAAGAAGCCAGAGTTCTCCTGTCAATTTTACCATAAACTATTAAACAATCCCGATATAATTCTCATTGCAAAAACTTTTCCAATTTGCGAGTTTCTTATTACTAAAGTTTGTTTTATAGATGTAAACGAGATAATTTTAAGGCCATTTTCACCAAGATGTTAAAAATAAAGGCTCATTAATCATTTTTAATTAAATTTTTGCTCTCACTCAATCTCACTGATTAAGGGCTAAGACTTGAATAACTTCTTTTGATTGTAAAGTTAAGTTTGGATTTCTTTGAGTCCAAATCAATCTGCTGCTCAGGAGCTTTTTGCAGCCCCGAATTGAGTTCCACATATACTTGGCAATCACATATCGGATGAATGGCAGTTTTATTTTGACTAGTTTCATAGACCTTTGCGTCTGTTGTATGTGATTCTAATGCAAAAACCGTAGTGTTAGCTTTCAGAGCTGTAGCGATATATTCGCGCATCGTTTTTTTGATAACCTCGACTCGTTGTTCAAAAACATTTTGTAATGCGACCACGTCACAACGATCTACCTTAGTATCTAATATATCCTGCAAATCATCCATAGCATCCATAAACTCTTTGCGATACATTGTCAACTGTTCATCCATTTCTAGAATACGCATCATAACGGTGTCTTTTTGACTTATAGTTTTCAAATGTTGTTCCATGAACTCCAACCATTTCACGAACTCAACTTCGAAATCTTCCAATTTTTTGGACATGGCTTGTAAGTGCTTGTATACAGGTAGAATAGTGTGTTCCAAAATTATATGCTTGAATTTGGTGTCAGCAATAAAGTTGCATATATCTTTCATATCTGGATCACAGGTGGAACAAATGTGTTCACGGTTGAATATCGTTGGATTGGAAACAGAATTATTGGAGCCTTTTACCAACTTATCCTGCTGTACTTCTTCCAAGTGTTTGTCTATTTGTTCTTCCAAATCCTTCACCGTAATTTCTAGTTGACTCAAGCAATCAAATTGTTTTATCGTCTTCATTTGGTTACTTTCAAACGCAAGCGGTGAAATGGAGCACTCTTGCAGGAGCCTTTCAACAACCATTGCGTCGTGACCACTGATCGACACCTTTTCGTTTTCACAGCCTAATTTCTGCAGCACCAAGTCGAGCAAACTATGCAGCACAATTGTGTTCACCCCTGTTATTGAGTCGGTTCCCAAGGCGATTTGAAGCAAGTCTTCCAAAGACAACACTAATTCTGTAGTTGTATCCATTTATGCGAACGAAAACTTTGATAAATTCGCGAATGATTAGATTACTAGTGTTATGTGTCTACAAACAAAAAAATATTGAAAATTTCAAGAGAACATGTTCCATTTATTTATTTTTTTTAATGAAAGTATATGTTGTCATCTAATGTATGATTCTTGACTTTTATGCTTTATAAAAGCAAGTACTTTGCGGCGATATTTGCTGTTAGGGTCTGTACTATACAGTCATTATGAATTTCTGAGAGAAATCATAGTCATGTTTGTACTTGCCCAGACATCGAAACCTGCATCAATCTTCTAAATGTCACGATACCCATACAGATTTTTCAATTCTCAAATTTTTTTTAAGTACAACGCTTTATATTTAGTCGCCTCGGGGTCATTTATAATAGGTTTTTCTAATCGCAACATTACTTTTCCGATCTCCCGAAAATCCAATCGTTTTTTTTCGTTTCGCTTATAAAACATATGATCCATATTGAACAAACAGGAACAACGGTTAACTTCGGCTGCGTTGAAGTGAAAACACCTGATAACTATGAAGCTGATGAACTTGCCGAAGCAGGCACAACCGAAATATAAGGAATTTATATGCCTCTTACTACTTCTAGATATTTAATTTTGTATATTCTCTAGTGGTCTGTTCGTCATCAAAGTGGAATATCTCACCTGAGGCTGTTTACTTCTCTTCATTGGGATCTTTTTTATGTGACGGGTTCCAAGCACAGCGCATCACCCTGTATGTTTCGCCTTCTCACTTTAGCTCGTCTTCAAATGAATGTTTTTTGACTCCCCATGAGATATTTGTCTAAGACCGGAAGTCGAGAGCTGTTTGAGCCACATATAAAAGAATCATTTCTGGCCACTGACTTCGTCACTTGCTTGAACTACTACACATGGCTCCATCCTTTATCTGATATCGGCGGTTCGCATAAATGAGGACGTTTGGAAAATTTCAGAGCGATCTCTCAGAAACTGAGGGACTAGTTCGCGGATATACAGAGAAACGAAACCGAGTAAATCAACTAAACTGGTCATATACCGTAAGAAGGACCAGATTTCAACAGCTCGTGGTAGACAGGTTTCAGCGCGGATTTGCAACAAGTTTTGTCAGTATACTCACTAAGGTTTACCATTTTATCCTGTTAAGTTTTTCTTTGGCATAATGCTTGACTGTTCTCCAAAGATTATGAAGCGAATCCACGTTCTCGAAACAAACGTTGCAAAAATGTCCAAAAAGACCATCTTCTGAGATGGCGCCCATTTCTTACATGTTTTGGCATAACATTATCTGTTTAACCCAAAAAAACGGATCAGATGTTTACCAAATCTGAGTTCTTTTCAGTTTAACATCACGTCGTTCTTGCTGATTGGACCTGATTGTTCCATTGTTTAGTTCAATTTTCGTTGACTGGCAACTGGTGATTGCTCCAAGGCGTGAATCGAAGCGGGATTGTCCGCATAGAATTTAAACTTTACATATACCCACAGGAAAAAGTCTAACGGTGTGATATCACACGATCTTGATGACCAATCGACCGACCCAAAGCGTAAAATTATCTGCTCACCGAAGTGTTCTCTCAATAAATCCATTGATTGATGCGTTGTGTGAGAAATGACGCCGTCTTGTTGGAACAGAATGCCGCTGAGATCACGAGCTTCAATTCCAGGCAACAAATAGTTGATTATCAAGGCGCAAAAGCGGTCGCTACTGACGGTGACGTTATCACTGACATAATTTTTGAAGAAATATGGACCGACAATTCCACCGGCCCACAAATCACAACAAACTGTTGTTTTTTCTGGACGAAATGGCAGCTCTTGAATCCCTTGAATGCTCTTCGTCCCAAATGCGGCAATTTTGCTTTTTTACATAGCTATTCTGGATGTTACAAACTTTATGGCACACTTAATATATCCTGTTTAGGGAATAAAAAGACATTAAATTACAAAAAATATTTCAACCCATGAGAAATAATTAAAGATTAAAGAACTATGCGAAATTTCGTCGACGAACTAACATTAGTTTGCAAAGCGGTAATATTTGCAACACTTTTTTCTGTCTAATTAGAAGTTTTAAAATACTAGCCACTTAATTTCACCTAACAAAAGAGGTGCTTATGTGAAAAACCACAACTTGCAGAACCCACTTAAAGCGGCAATGATACCAGCCATCAACCAAGTGTAACACTCCGTTGCAAATGGCGAACGTGCAACATACTGACAGATGGGTGTTAACATCAAACGCCAGCAAAGCTAACAAACGAGCTGCTCTCCCAGCAAACGCCAAGTGCCACACACATGCACATACACGTGGTTCGAAATTATCTTTGAGTGAGCGTGTGTGTGAATGTGTGTGGAAGTGTAATATTTTCCAGAATGCTGCACTTCAACGGGTGAATATTTCACTCAATGTCCGATTGTTTGTGCAAGTGCTGCACGCGTAGCCGCAGATATGCTGCAACACGTCCACTTCGTACTCACTCAACATGCTCGCCATTATTCACACCTAAAATGGGAATTTATTTGTTTCGGCGCGGCGAAAGCCCCTCAACTATTAGGTACTCCATAGTACTACCTTCGTACCTGACGTTGAGTTGTTTGCCTTTTTCAACAAACTGCAAAGTGTTCTAGCACACACATAAGTGGCTACGTCCCAGTGTATCATTGCCGCTGCCTTCGGTTTATGTACCCTGTTTGCAACTAGTCCCATTCTAGCTTTTATTCTTGCAAAGTCTGCAACCTTTTCAATAAATAAGATACTTGTTTTAGCAAACAACGATGAATAATAATAAAGTATATATGTATAGTTGTTATCGAGAGAGGATTATATGGATCATCCATTTTTCAACAGCCTCAAACACCTTATTGTCAGTCTTCTGCAACAGAGTAACGGCGACGGAATGGAGTATCGCACCTGATCGCCGACAAGTTGAGTTCTTTCTCTTTTTCTGTGGACTTTGTTCCTACTCAAAAAAACTTGGGGATTGTGACCGCAAGATGATTGCCTTTGCAGGCGATGTAACACTCATGGTCAAAGCAAAGTTCTTGAGTTCCATCTCCATTTGACGCAAGGAGAGAGCAAAGAAGGTATTGATTGACTTGTGCTGATGCAGAGAAGCCATTGGCAAACTAGGGGCCACTCACCGAAAGTAGTCCAATGGCTCTACGCTACCATAGTCAAGCCCATTATATGGTGGAGGGCCCTAGAAAACACCACACTTGCAAGGAAGCTCGAGAGAGTGCACTAAAGCTTTGCTTATAGCTTCGACTAATAATCGCGCGAAGGTGAATGGCCGCTAAAGTTGCTATCAGACTCAGAGAATATGGGTTTTAATGTGAACCCATGTCTAATAATTTGGTTATCTTCTTACGCCTTGATTTAATACCGGATCTTTTAAATCATGTAGTCGCCAAACCCAAATCTGGCGACTTCCCTCTGTCCACATACCTGCGGGGAAGCTACTGGTGGGTAGAAGCCGTTGGAGGAGAGGAGCAGTGAGCTTTGAGGGGTAAGGTTGATGGAGGGGTATATTTTCAGGAACTCTCTATCAACTTCAGTATCGGACTTTTTGAATACCCACCCTCATAGCAGGACGACTATACTATTCTTGAGCTCGCTGACAGTGCGTTGAAGGCTGGTTAAGAAACGCCTAACCTCATTATCAATGACAGCGAGTCACTTTGTAATGATACTAGTGGAATGCGAGGCTATTGGGAAATCGTTCGTAACTGTAAAGCTGAAAAGACAACAAAGGAGAGGCATCCTACGCCATCTATCAGTAGAATAGGAACGGATCGGTGCTCACTTCTCCCCGTGTTCTATGTGTACTGGATGTCTGAGCTTTGCGAGAACTCCTCTAGCGCTGAGCTACCATCGGTTCACGCGCTTTTGCAAGATCTTTTTGTACCAAGGTCAATCAGTGAGCTCTTTGTTCTAATATCCTCTTAGGGATGTTTTCTAACAGACCATTGCCTTATCGGAGTCTATGCTATAAGATTTGAGGATCTTACCAGCTGCAAAAGCTGTATAGACGAAGACGAGGTGGAATCATCACAGCACGTCTTTATTGATTGACCCGTTTTTACGAAATCAAGCCTTAAACACTTGGGAACTCACACTTCCAGAGGTCCCACCGAACTGATGGAAATAGGAATTAAAGGGAAGAACAAATTTATATTTTTGGTAAGACTTATTTCTTCTCAGCTGCAGTAAAAAGCCTGCGAAAGCGGACCACATCTAGTTCCTACATGTCCTATACTGGCAGCTTGGTTTAGTCGTACACCCTTCAGCCTAAATGGCTCAAACTACTTTACGCACACCTTCCTCATCAATTTTTGTTAACTCACATGCTTTGTTTTGCAGGTAACACTTGATAGCTTCACAATTGGACGCTTCACCTCGTATCTGCACGACGGTTGTCCGGATGGTTACATGCAAATCGCCGAGTCGGCGCGCACGCCCATCGGCGGCATGTGGTGCGGCACATCCTGGGGTCCAGTGCTATTCTACAGCGAAACCAGATCATTGATTTTCACAATCAAATTAAATAAGTAAGTACACATTTTTCTTTTTTTTTTTACGATTAATGTTAAAATCTCTTCTCGGGAGCCTTTAGCGACATCTACCGCGCTCTCTTTCTCGTCTCTCACTTTTCATTTAATGTACTTGAAATCATTTGCAATGAGACAAATTGAAATTACAAATGCAACACTAATTTGTACTAAAAACTTTTCGCTAACAATCCGAACAAACAGGGAACTACCAGTTACTCGATTGCATTTCATTTCGTTGCATTTCATTTTCATCTGCCTGTATTCATTTTCTTACTATTGTAACTAGGCTGTTTTTTGTTCGAATTCCATTCAATTCTTTGCCATTTTCATTCTCTTATTTCCATATCTGCGCCACGGACAATGCCAACGTTGTTGCTGCCACCACCACACGAACCGACGCCACTGCAAATCCCCGTACGCTACACGGCCCATTGGCATACTACCCAACTGTCGTTGTCACTGTCGCTGCATCCGTATGTCGCAGGCTGGCGCGGGACCAGAGCGGCTACAATTTCGACTTTCGCATCAGATACAAGGTTCTGTCGAAGGACAGTTCGGTGACGCGCTATGGCGGCATCAAGCTCGAAGGTAAATAGAAACAAATACAACAGCAATAATATGAACACTTTGTCGTCTGCGTTGCCAACCAGCAGCCGACATAACGGCCCACCCCAACCAACGCTCAGCTGCTTCTCATCCGTCTGCGCTTCCTGCATTGTTTTGCTTCCTCTCCACTGTATTTCTCCAGTGAACTTTTCTCCACTTCGCTGGTTGGCTGCGCGGGTCTCTATGGGTTAAATGGATTTGAAATAAGCAAACACTGAGATTAACAAAAAAAATTAAAATAAACCTAATACATTCAGTTGGGGAAACACTGTATCACGTACCCACTCACTCACACGAACAGCAAAAAAAAATACTCAAATAACTAACAAAAGTTGAAAATAGTGAAACTTTTAAAATGTGTAACTTTTAACAACATATTTGGGCTACACAAAAACGAAAAGCGTTGATAGTTGGTAAACAGGACGACAAACTTTTTCATAGAAAATATTTCGTTTTATTTTTTATAGAAATATATTTTCGTATTGCTATGCTCATAGTTTGTTATAATAAGTCTGTCCGTATGTATAGTTTATTAAAGTATTAGAGGGCTTAAGCTTGAGAACCAAAAATGAAGCGAAATTGCTGATTGACGCTGTTTATGTGGGAGCAAAGCAAATATTTTACTTTTTAGTTTTATTTTTACCCAAAGAGTCTTACAATTATAAATACGCGACGGAAATAAATCCTACTGCACGCAGTCGGCAACGAACGTTAGGCGAAGACGAAGTTTGAGTCGATTCTAATAAGCCGAGTCTTTGAAAACCACTAACAACAGTTGCCGATATCATATCTGAAATAAAGATTTTGGCAGCAAGCAAGCAAAGCCTAAGGGTCATTATCATTACTGCTAATTATGCTTAATCACGCTAGATATGTGTTGTAATGTCAGCTATTTATCGATAAGTCCTCCATTTCGAAGTCAGAAAAATAGCAAGCAGCCAAAATCATGCCAAGACATGGTTGACTAGGGTTAGATTTTACACGAAGATTAGAGGTTAAAGAAAACTGTATGGAAATTTAGAAATCGATTCGGAATACAAAGCTGACTTAATTCATTACTGTGATCGAATTGAAAGGTGAATTTTGTCCATTTCATCTCCTTCAAAGTAGTCCCCTCCCGCTGCAATGCACTTACGAATTTTCCAGTCATCATAGCACTGGGAAAATCCTCCGTCGTGATGGCCATCAGAGCCTTCTTCGATTCAGCTATGTATTATGCCCTCAAATGAGTCAAAACGGTGTTCTCAGAGTGGTCATGGGAATTTGCTGAATAACCCGAAGTTACACGAAGGTAATCAGGTGGTTGCAGTACAATATTACTTGAAATTGTGGCGAAATGATCTCGAATCACCAATGCAGTATGAAATAGTGCATAATCGTATTTCTTTGTTCAATAAATTCAGACATAGTAAAATCGAAGAATTCACTTTAGAACCTCACAAAACGACGCGTATCTCAAATACTAGTGGGTATTTTGACGTGAAATTTAGCACGGATGTCACTAACAGAAAAAAGAATTTACCGATTCGAAAATCACGCGAAGAATAAATTAAAAATTCACCCTTCAATTTGATCATAGTAGTAAAACCAAATCTTTTTGAATCAAAGAACAAGAAAAACATTTAACTGCAGGTAATATAATCTTCACAAATACAAAGAATTCTTACAAGAACTTGATTCCGATCGTTCAGTTTGTAGGGCAGTTATATGCACTACTGATCCGATCTGAGCAATTTCTTCTGAGATTACATCGAGGTCTTACATCGGTTTCCTGGGATAAAAAACAGCCAAAATTCAACAATTTTTTTTTCATATAAAAGACGAAATATTTTATTAAATTTTTTTTTGTTACAAACATGCACTATTAATAAGAAAATTCTGAAATTTTTGGAAAAAATATTTTAAACTCGGGCATTGCGACGTCATTTCCGATGACCCCTCTGAAAAAGATGTACCTGGACAACTCCTTACAGTATCATCCAAAGTGAAAAATAAGTGCTTTAGTTAAAACCGTAACTTAGAACCTGGACGAAGGGAAAAAAACTGAAAATAGAAATTTTGGCAGACGTTATTACAAAAAATATCAAATTCAGTGAAATTTTCGCGACATTATTTTTTCAAGTAGTTTAATAAAGTAGTTTAATAAAAAAACATCCTTTAGCCAAGTATTTAAGACTTCTATCTCAAAGATCTATAAAATCTCATGAAGATCGATCGAATCTTGCCAACCGACTTCAAAAACACAATTTCGAGAAAAACGCGTTTAAAGGCGACGCACTTTGACTAGCTAACCTCAAGCACACAAGTTCTGTATCTTCGAGCTATTAACATCGCGAATTCATGTCTAAGCCCTAAATTAGATCAAAGTTGAATATCAAAATAGTTTTATATCGCAATCGTCGACGAAATAAACCTCTGATCATCTTCATCTTCGGTTTACAAATAAAACCAGTCGGAAAGTGTTAAGTACGGGTGAAACCGAACTTTTTATACACTCGCAAGGATCTAACCAGGAGAAATAACTGCAGATGTTATTAAAATTTTATATTGAGGAATGTTGCGAAAGAATTCAACAATCACTATTCGATGAAAGGGTGAAAGCATTACCATCATATTTTGTATCATATTAAGCTATTTTATAGTTCGTATACTCACTTAACTTCATTAATATATGCATTTAGATATCTTGATGAAACTTCGTAGGCTCGTTCGCTGGCAAAAAAAATACAAGTTCGTAAATGGGCGCAATCGGACCACAGCCACGTCCATAAAACGCCATTAACAGAAAACATGTAAAGTGTCATAGCTAAGCACTGAATTAAGCTTTAGAATTGTAATATGACACAGAGGATCATAAAAGCAAGGGGAACCTGAGGGGAAAAACTTTTGAAAAATGGATGTGGCAGGGCCCTCTAATAAGTGTAATGTAAATATCTCTTAAACCACTAAAGCTTCAACAACCGAATTCACTAAGCGCAAATATTATAAGAACTCTTTCGAACATAACCCCACTCAGTCCCAATATAACACTTCTATTAAAAACTACAAGAAAACCGAAATAAATCAATAACTAAATACGCCAAAATATTTAATTTTAGCCTCGAGAAATATGAAAATAGGAATATTTATCAACAAAAATGGTTTTATTGGTTTTCAAAATATTCTCCATCAAGATTTATACACTTTTGCATGCGCTCAAACCAATTTTCTAAGCACTTTTTCCACTCCGACTGAGACACCTCCAAAACATGGTTTTTGAATGCTTCAACAGCATCTTCTGTCGACGAAAATTGTTGACCGCGCATTATTTTCTTGATGTGTGGGAATAAAAAGAAGTCATTGGGTGCCAAGTCAGGGCTGTACGGCGGATGACCCATCAATTCGGCTCAAAGGCGCTGGTTTGAGCCGATGTGTGAGAGCTCGCATTGTCATGGTGCACAATGATTCGTCTTCTCTTGTTCGTTTTTCGAATTTCTCCGAAGACCTCAGGCAAACGAATGGTGGTGTATCACTCAGAATTGACCGTCCTACGTTGCTCAAGCGGAACAGTCGCCACATGACCAGTTTTGCCGAAGAAACAGGCGACCATTTGCTTCAAAGTGCTTCTTCTACGAACAACTTTCGTTGGATTTGGCTCATCTGGGAAGACCCACACGGTCGATTGCTGTTTTGTTTCGGGCTCATACGCATAGATCCATGATTCGTCACCTGTGACGATCTTATAAACGTCTTTTGAAGCACCGCGATCGTATTTTTTCAGCATTTCTTTACACCAATCCACACGAGCCTTTTTTTGAGCGATTGTCAAATTGTGCGGGATCCATCGAGAACAAACCTTTTTTACGGCCAGGTGTTCATGCAATATCGAATGTATGCTGGTGGGAGAAATGCATAGGCATGCCTCTATCTGAAGATATGTTACATGAATTTTTTAATTCCCTGTAAATAAAACAATTCACTAAACTAAAAAAAGTCAAACTTTCCAATGGAAATGTCAGATTGCACCTGGCAACACTTAGTGTTGCCCAGTCCAGAAATTATATATAGCAACCTATGTATATTCATTGGTGCTTGATTTGTTTATTGTAAAACGGAAGAATCATATGGAATTTAAAATTTTATTATATGGGAGGAGGAGTGGTTGTGGTCCAATTTCACCCATTATCACACCGTTATATGTAAATATCAGGAATTGTTAGATACTGAATTTGGTTGAAGTTTGTCGAGCAGGTACTGAGATATGAGGTTTTACCCAAAATAGAGTATGTCAGGCCCAAATTCCAATTTTGATACCGGCTCTTATGAAACCTTTCTGACACCTTTGTTATGAGATTTAATGCTAATGGCTCCTTTTTTCATTTAGTTATTGCATCTTTAGTGGTTTTCAGCATAACCGTGATATTAAGGGCCCGACTTATATCTAATTTCACCCATTTTCACGCAGTCGGAGTGTATATCGAAAGTATTTGCCTTGAGCGAATTTGGTCTATTTAACTTGAACGAGACGAGTGATATGTACATACTTATATTGAACTTATTATGGGGAAGGCTCCGTCAACATTTTCAGAATTTTTCTAATCACAGATGACCCTACCTAAGCCTGCAAGTCGTGAAGTTGACTTATCATATGGTATAAGTTTTCCTTTAGTGGCTATATTCCAATTATTTTTGGATAATACACACAACAGTTAGTTAAACAAAACTATACCCATCACTTGTAAAAACTTTATCAGGTGCATTTTCTACTAAAAACATTCTAAAATTCTGTTAACTAAAATTGGAAGAAAGAATGCTCCGAATATTTCAGCAAAAAAGCTCCAAACTTCACTTAACTACACACACACATATTCACTTTATTAGACGCATTCTTAATATAGAAGAGAAGGAAAGCACTTTGCCAACTGATAAAATCTCGCAGTATTTGCCAAATTGATTTCATTTTACAAGGAGTGGCGCCGAAAACAGAAGTCGATTTGAATACTAAATTTTTTACGAAGAAAAGAAATATTAAGAATTTGCATCAGCTAACGATTAAGCACCAGAAACGGTTCATGTGTGTATATGGATTCCGTTGTGTGTACATGACACGAACAGCTTTTCCCTAGCTTTATCGAACTCCTTAGTCACTTAATGTCCTTTTGTACTCCCTTTACAGAACTACGGCAATGGTATAATCGCAGCAGTTTTCAGAATCAAAATGCAATCGAAGATTTCACAAATTCCAGCGGCGCACATTCGGATCGCTATGGCCAGGATTTCAGCTTGTTCAGCGCCTATGCCAATAACAAAACCTTCATAAACTCGCTGCAACCAGCTGTGGATAAGGACGCACTCAACTACACGGAGCCAAAGTACTATCTGGGTGAGTAAGAAACTTTCGCACAATTTCAATAAAAAAAATTTTAGTTTTTGATTTCAAATTATTTAATTAAACATAATTGTTATTGTTCTAATGCCTCCCCCACACAGGCGATCTCATACCGGGCACATACTGTTCACGCATTTTCAGCGATTGCGACAGGAAAGCGTGTCGCCTACAATCGCCCAACTTCCCCGGCATTTATCCGCGCAACTTGACCTGCTACTACGCCGTTCGACAGGTGAGTGTGTATTGCAAATCGAATATGATCCGTATACCGAATCCAATATACTCAATTAAAGCAATTAAAGCAATTAAGCATGCAATTTAGCGTGAAATTCCTAATCAGTACTTCTGATTGGAAGACAAGAGTTTGATGAAGCAATAAAAGCATTTTGATTTACATACTTAATCACTCAGCTTCACTGACACCGCATCGACGGACTAGCGAACCACTTTGCAGTGAATGCATGGCCATCACCGAGTGAAGCATACAAATTTATTTTAATTCGACTCAGACAGTAATTTTCAATGGATTTCGAGCGCTTTTTTGTTACCATGGCAAACAAAACTTCCGCTGAGAAAAAGCGAAAAAATAAAATCTTACCATTTTCGGTTTTTTTTTCGAGCAAACCTCGAAAGCATGTTAGCAAACATGTTAAATGAACAGAGAAACCACATTCAAAGAAGAACAAAAGTGCGCACTGCGGCAAGGAGAGACGGTACGCGAAAGTCAAATGGCGGAAAAATTGAGCACGGAAATCTCGAAAAGCACTCAATGTAATGAACGCCACTCGGTGCTCTGACTAACGATCAGGAGTGTCAAATAAACGGAAAAGGCACTAAAAGGCAGTGGTCGGTTAGGAAATATTTTGAGAGATTTAGGCAAGCGGCTTTACGCGTAGAATATTTTAACTGAAATATGGGAAGAAATTTTAATAAAATTTTAATTTATTTTTTTTTTTTTTTGTATTTATACTAATAAATAAATAAACAATACACATTTGTTTCAATCGAGCACTTTTTGACATTTTTCCGCTAGAGACATTTTTCCAACAGTGTAAAACTCTCATCAGTGTAAATCGAAATTTCAAAATTTCCAGAAAGGAAATGCTGAGCATTGTTTCCGAAAACTTCACAAATTTCATTAGTGACTTTCGTGGCATTCTTCCCTTTTTATATACAAAAATTTCACAATATAGCGAATTTCTTCACTATTTTCACTCATTTTTGAAGAGCTGTAACTTTTTTTCAACTTCCCCGGATTTAATTGTTTTTTTGGTTAAATGAAACTTAAAATCTCACCTTTCTAACACTATATGATATGACACAATGTGATTGGTATAAGGCTCGCTGTCATACGAATACTATAATGAATTAATTTATTAAAATTAATAAAATTAAATACTCTAAAATAAAATAATCACTTTTATCTGAATCAAGTCCTCGCGCCTTTACAACTTGTCATTAGCCTTTACTCTCCTTCGGGCACTCTACATACACTATAAGATCACGTACACGCTCAGGTGTGCCAATTTTAATGACCTCCATCAAAGCTTAGTGTTATATTTATATCTTCGTCGTTTCTTGGCTTCCATTTAATGTTTATATAAATACTTAGGCGCATGTCTTACTTGTAAGCCCATTTTCATTCAAAGCAAATAATTTTTCAAATAATGAGATTGAGGATTATTTTCCTCATGTGCTAACCAGCTGTGCCCAATATAGCATCATGGCCAAGTGTTTGCTGCTATTTTCACTTCACAGTCCAGTAATATCAGGTCAGAGTTAAATGGAACAACACACAAATACAGACAGTCATGTTTTTGCTGTTTGCAGAAGATTCTATAATCCTACAGACTTACATGAACGCTCGCACAAACAAATTTTCTGTCGGTAAAATAAGGTTATAAGGCCGTTCGTTGTCTGTATTTAACACAAAAAGTAAATGAGTAAGTAAATAAACGAATGGGCGCAATGGGCACATAAAGAGAAGTTTAACGAATGCTTGACTCCTTTCCAACTTAATGCCGTTCAAAGCTCACAATCACATTAGCAGGACATTTTCTTTAATTTCTCCGTAGTGCAGCCCACCTTTGCCTTCGTCTCGTTCGCAGTTGAGTATCTGCGGTGGCATAGCAATGCCCGCCGTTTACTCATGTTCATGTAGAGCGTTAATGAGTTTAGTAAACGTCAGAGTTTTTCTCGCAACTGACACCGTAAAGCAAAATATCTGTCTAAAGATTTGTCTCTTTGACATGTGGTAGATATAAGTGATGGCTATTGAGTTAGTTGAGTTAGGATGTACGCGCTACAAGTGGCTAAAAAATAGGGAGCACACTTGTGCAACTTACCCAAAGCTAGATGATGCCTTAGTTGAGGCAGTATACGTACATACTACACGTATATATATATATAATATAGGGAGATCCATTTCGAAGGTCCCTAGTTTAAAGAAAAAACAGACAAACCTCAAAATTAATGGAAAATGTTTATTATCATTAGAAAGAATATTCTTTGCATTTATTTTTTGAAGATTATGTCTTTCAAATATTAGGCGCGGCTATGTCTCAGGTAGTCCATCCGTTGATTTCAATTTATAATGACTCGTTCGTGCATTTCGACTGGTAACTGGCAATTGACACGCGTATCCAAAGCCAGAATCGAGGCGGAATTGTTCGCATATACTTTAGGCTTTATATTATTTATTGTCCTCACAGGAAGAAGTGTCGACAGGCCCAAAACGTGAAATTATCTGCTCACCGAAGTGTTCTCTCAATAAATCCATTGATTGATACGATGTGTGAGAGGTGGCGCCGTCTTGTTGAAACCAAAATGACGGGCTTCACTTCCAGATATCAAATAATCAGTTATCTTGGCGTGACGGTGACATTCTCATCGGCATCATTTTTAAAGGAATATGGACCAAAAATTCCACCGGCTCGCAAATAACACCAAACTGTTGTTTTTTCACTTGACTCTCTTCAGCAGACATGGGCCTCATCGCTGAACAAAATTTGGCTTGAAAACGTCGAATCTTCTTAGAACTGTTCAAGATCCCATAGAACGAAGTTATGTCACTTGGAAAAGTCCAGCGGCTTCAGTTCTAGCAAAAGCTGTATTTTGTGAGCTTTCAATTTAATATGTCGCCATAAAATGCGCCGAGTCGTACAATAAGTCAGTCCGAATTGCCGCGAAAATCGCCGAGTCGACTTGCCGGAGTCTTCGTGTACGATTCGATTTGTAGTTATTCGGCCGCAAGTCTTTCCATAATGAAATGCCTATACTGAAGAAAAATAATATTTACCGCACTACTACCTCCGTAGCTAGTACTTACCGCGTCCTTGCAACCTGGAAAGTGCACGCTTACTAGGGCTTCCATTGAGTCCTGGAAGTTGTCCGGCCACTTTCCGCTACTTTTGCGAACTACACCGGGCGAGACGGGGCTTTGGAATAATATTTTCTTAAGTCTCGCCACCTCGTGGGTCTTTTCAAATCCACTACAAAAGTTTTTCAGGATTTTCGCTTAATCCTGTGCACCAACTGCTGTAGTCCCTTAGACGATATTTATATTCGGGCCAACAGTTCTCGCTTTCTGCTAGCTTGGCCCAGTTGAAACCTTCCCGTACTTTGGGTCTGCAAGACCCAAGTTCCTTGTTTCAGCAAGGAGGCCCTTTTTTGTCCTTGAGTCGCTACGTAGGGCATGCGTAATGAAGAGCTTTTAGTGTATTCGTAAATACAGTCACGCTTTTTTCAAGCACTTCGTGTAAGTTATACACGCAAGGTCGAAGTCTCTTGACTTATAGTATCTGCCTGTAGAGATCCCAGTTTGTATTCCTTATATTTTTCCTAACCTCGTTTGTGATCTTTGCTTCCGAACTAATGGATGTCCGAAGAAATAGATGTACCTATGGTCAGAGAACGACGGTGTGCTTAGCACCTTTCAGTTTACTTTCAATGCATCTCAACTTGCGTATAGTGTTATGTCTGGAACGTTTCTGGAAGTTGGTCCTATGTATGTAGGTTCCTCACCTCGATAGAATTTATTCGGTTTTTTTGAAATTTCAATTTACTTTATACCTCATATATCGGTAAATATGTAAGAAATCTTAATGAAATTCAGTAGATACATATATCTTTCGAATTACGGTGCATGCTCTTGCCAAATTTGCATGGGATCTGTGTTATATTTCCCCTGATTCTCATATCCTAATATATTTCCAAACATCCGCTTGACTTTATACCTTATATACTGGTGAATTTCTAAGGTTTCGTAATGAAGTTCAGATGGGCTTCATTTCCATCAAGAAGATAATGTTGAGGAATAAATCAACATTTTCTCAAAATATTCATATCATACGAATGATCAGGCAACCAGGACCCAAAAATCGGTATATAGCTCACAAAGACTGGTTGAACTACCTGCTAAACTTTTAAGTATTCTGCGAGAAAAGAGAGCAAAGTCTTCCATTTAGAAATCGCATTCTGTCATTCTTTTTTAAGAGCTCCTCAAGAGAGGCACCCTTAACACCTCTCAACTGCCAATGTGGATGCCACTGGCTTTAAATATATTATAAGTACAAACAACTTTATAAAATTCTTTCAGAAACATTATTCTCACTTGTCTACTATACCTGCGCATGTTTTATATAAATCTCACACATAGTTGAAAATTTTAAAGTAGTGGAATGTACAAAGCTTTCTAGCTAGCCTCCACTCTTATTTTGCTTCTCCACCGCTTTTTTAGCATTTTAATTACATTTCATTGTAATTTTTTTCATTTTGCATTTTCTTTTTCAAATTTATCATGTTTCTTTTACTGTCAATTCAATGAGAGCCTTTCAAAGCGCAACATTATTCTGCTTCTACTCACTGTTATCATCTATCATTTTGATGTCATTTCGCTCCTCAAATTGCCTCTTCATTTTATTTGATTAAGTTGCCTGTCATGTCCTTGTCCGCACAAAAGTTGGTCGGTTTGTAAGAGTGTACTTTGTATAAAAAACAACAAGTACATTAGCACAACATTCTTAAATTTCCAACAACAATTTAGTCATTAAAAATAACTTTTTTACACATTGTTGTTGCGTTTTCTTATATTTTCAGTTCATTTATGTAGGCCTTCCCTCTGACAAGTATATCATTAACTTTCCTCGGTGTGGTCAACCTTCGTCAACGAAAATAACAGCAGTTTTGTTTACGAATGGTCAGAGGTAGTGTTATTAAATTAGATGCATTAACTGACCTTTCCACCTAATTTGATGAAAGGTGTAGCTTAGAGGAAAGGTCAAATAAATTTAAGGTAGTATTTTTAAATAATTTATCTGGCTTTCCTTTGTGCACATCCGCATGCAATATTCTGCTGTTTGGAACTTCTGTTACCACTACATATATCTATCAAACCATGTCCAGAAGTTTAAGGTAAAGATTTTGAGTGGCAGAATTCCTTATTATTATGGGTTTGCGATATCCATGCAATTCTTTATTCCTGCGAAAGTTCATTCGATTCTATTATATAAGGTGCCCGATTTTTTTTTATGGCCATCATGGACACTCTTGCAGAAGTCCAGACACTGAACCCAATTTTCGAGGGTTTGCAAGCATAAATCGGAAAATACTGTTGCAATTTCACGTTTGATATTCGTATAAAGTTCATCACTCGTCTTGTTGGCATTGACCATAGACTCGACGTAGCCATACAGGAAATGTTTTAACGTCGCCAAATCGCACGAAGCCTCGATCATCTGGACTTGATTGGGCCATTGCACGTTCACCAAACTTGGTTTTCAATAAATCGATAGTAACATTCGCTGTGTGGCTTATGGCGCCGTCTTGTTGCTCCATCCAATTCGGGCTAAAAATATTCAGTCATCATTGAGCGGTAACGATAGCCAATACGGCCCAATAACTCCGCCGGTCCATAAACCCCACCAAACATACATATTTTTCGGTATGCAACGGTAACTCAATAACACATATTATGCTTATGCCATTCGGCCAGAAATGAGCCTCATTGCTGAGGATGATTTTTCGATGAAAATCCAGATTATTTTCAAGTTGTTGCTCAGCCCAATTTACGAACATACGACGACTCTGGTGCTCAAGCGACTTCAGTTCTTACGTCAATCTGATCTTGTAAGGAAGTAGAGAAAAATTCGACGTCACAGAGATGCCCAACGCTTGAGTTTTCTATCCCTTTTGGTTTACTTTTGTAGCGTCGCTATGGAAAAATCCCATATACAGCATATAGCTGCCCTACAAACTGAATGATGAAGTCTCTATAGTAGAAACTTTTTTATTGGACGGGGTATCATCACGAAATTTGGATTGGACTATTGTGCTAAGCAACTGTACAATCTTCTGAGAAAATACCATATTGTTCTTGTAAAAAATTTAGGTGTTTTGGAGCGACTCTAACATTGACACATTTCCTATCTTTAACCAAAATGTGTTTAGTTGATTTACACAAGTTATTGGGATCCTCTGCTATCTTTTTGATCCCTACACGGGGATATTTAGAAACTGTTTCAGCAAGTTCTCGATAGCTTCACTGAATGCTTTATGCAAATCAAATGCATGTATTCGTGATAAAATGGGCTCCTCAAAACAATTCTGTATAATTTTCAACGATTTCGTAGCCGTGATTCCCTCCAATTCATTTCATTGAAAACACATAATTTCCGGATGACCTCAATAGTAATAGCTTCAAGTTATGCCATATTAGACTTGTATGGGCGCCCGATTACAGCGGAATCGCCGAAAACTGTAAGACCGACAAAATTGCTGGGCACGCTTACCCCAATTTCATTCGATTGATAGCGAGGCTGTTTTCCGATGTCATCTTGCGTTCTAGCGCCTGACCTATGGACCTCCAGTAAGCTCGACAACACTGATCAACAACGATTACTTGTGCGACTGTGAGATCCTTTTGGCACAGAGTGAACCATAAGATGTTCTCCGAAAAACTTCTTTGTAAAGTAAATCTTGCCTCAATCGTTGGTATTCTCACTGTTCACTATCCAATAGGTGATTAAATATTTTGTAGAGCGATTTTTGAAAAATATGTCTGGAGGAGGACGAGGTGGAATCATCTTGTCACTTTCGCCTCTGTTGCTTGACTTTCCCCAGACGGAGATTGAAATACTTATCTTGATAGATACAGCTTTGACGTATCTAGCAAAGCGGCTGCGACTGATATTAACTGCCTCAATAAACTTGTGGTAAGCAACAAAAAAAATTTATGAAGATTTGGTGAGCCCTTGTAAGAGCTTTGGGTATCAAAATTCACGAATTCATGTGAGATCCATCGGTTTTGAATCAACATTGCGACCTAACTTACCCTAGCCACGATTCCATTGGAAACACAAAATTTAAAGCAAAGATATTGTTCAACTGAGAAAGTTATCAGATAAACTTTTCGCTATCTGATCGAAGGACCGACCCTTTCCCACCTTAATTCTTATTTTCTTGTTTTATAAAAATTATTTCAATGCATTTTTTAACCTTTTTAAATCTTTATAAAAGTTTATATGAATTTAATATTTTAAATCCTAAAAAACTGTAAGAAGGCCTTTCTCATATGAGTGCAAAAACTTTCTCCTCAAGTTACAGCAACACTAAATAAAAGTCTGCAATATGAGTTCAATTTTTTTAGTTTGCAGTCTAAATGCGTATCATATTTCTTTTTTCACGAAATTCTTTGAATCAAACTGCCGTGATGCGCAAAGACAATACTCTCGCCCGTCTTCGTACCCACGAACACTGCCTTTTCGGTTTGCCAAAGGGCAAAATCGCTTTGTTTAACAGCTGGCAAAAACTATTGGAAAAACAGCAGCAGTAATAAAACAGATAAATCACACGCTGATTACGAATTGCTTTCGAAGCACACGAAACTATTTATATTGCAGTCAGCACTTGGACTATCGGAATCGCATTGCTGAAATGCCCGCCTCGGCGCAAATCAGTGCGCTTAGACGATTCTGTGTTGGCCGAAGCATCTATCAGACATTTATGATTTCACGACGATTCGCTTTCTCTCCATCCCGGTACAAATCTATGCACATAAATAGCAAGAGCAGCAAAGTACTCTTAATACCTGCACTATTTCGCGCATTTAAAGAGCCACGATACAGTATTGCTTTGATAAACATAAGTATGTATTTAATAAAGTTTCCAAAGCTTTTAACCAAAAACTCGCGATTTATTTAATCAAGGAGCGCGCATGAACATGGCATATTTATCTATGGAATACTGTATTTACGCGAATAGCAATTGTGAACTTATTTTGAACAAAGCAAATATCCTTGCAGGTGCACAAATGAAGTCGTACAGTTTGGAAAAAGCTCAACTATCATTTAGAGATGAATGGTTTTTCTGCTGCGAGCCAAAAGGACCAAAATATATGGTACATATGTGAGTTTGTATTGAAATGTGTCGGGGTTTGGCTGTGAAAATTTATTGAGTAAAATAAATTGAAATTCCACCAAAAGAATTTTCTGCTGATTATGGAGAAACTTACATACGACAACTCGCTTTTTTCGTTTTGTTAGAATAGTGTGGTGTCATCATTGCGTGATTTATGACAAGATTCGTTTTGGTTGAGGGAAAGCAAATGCGATTTTGTACGTATGTGAACTTCCTCATCAAAAACTCTAGTAAATGGAAATTGAATTATTCATTCATATTCAATACTTAAATATGAAAAGTTCCAAGAAGATCCGACGTTTTCGAGCCAAATTTTGTTCAGCGATTACATACCCATTGAACCAGAAATGGGGGCTCAATGGGTATGTAAACAAGCAAAATTGCCGCATTTGAGACGAAGAGCAAACTGAAGAAACTCAAGAGCTGCCATTTTATCCAGAAAAAAACGGCTTTGTGTGGTTTGTGGGCCGGTGGAATCATCGTTCCATGTTTCTTCAAAAACGATGTCGGTGAGAACGTAACCGTCAATGGCGGCTATACGGTTTCAACAAGGCGGTCCCACTTGCCACACATCGCATCAATCAATGAATGTATTGAAAAAACACTTCGGTGAGCAGATATCGTCTTCGATTTTTCACTAAGATCATGTGATATCACACCGTTAGACTTTTTCCTGTGGGAATATGTAAAGTGTATGGTCTAAGCGGACAACTCCGCTTTAATTCAGGCCTTGGAAAAAACATCACGTGTTTCATTCGCCAATTACTAGTCGAAATGCTCTAACGAGTCATCAAAAATTGGATTGCACGGATGCACCGTCTGAGATGTAGCTGAGTACAGCATTTAAAATAAATAATCTATAGCACATAGCTGTCATACAAACTGATTGAACAATATCAAGTTCTTCAAAACTTTTCTATTTGACAAGATACCTTCACAAAATTATTATGATCGGATTTCTATAGCATACGTATATACAGGGTTTGTCTGGAAAGTAATAGGACTAAGTTTATTCCACCGCGACTGGCTTTCCTAGCCAACGAACGAGCGGCTGGTCAGTTATCTTCGAACACCTGGAGAGTCAGGACAAGCATTTTCGTGCGACGTGTTTCTGTGAGTGGGACAAGTCGACAAGCAAAAGTGCGCAATTAAATTCTGTGTGACACTCGATAAATCTGCGACTGAGACATTTGATATGATCAAGCAGGCTTACAGCTGTTGATTTAGCAACAAGTGGTATGCTTCGGTGACACCAGACTTTTCCGGAGGACCGGGATGAGGTCACTGATGAAGACCGTACTGAAAGACCTGCGACTTCGACAAATACCGACAATTTTCTTTTTTGACATCAAAGGCATCGTATACCATAAATTCGCTTAAATCTCCCGCTTATATGAAAGACAGGTAAATGACGCCAAAAATTAGTGCGGTCTGTCAACCAGTGTGTTTACAGCAGCTATTTATGTCAGTCGAATTTTACAATGACCGAAAATATTGATCAATTTGATCAATTTTGTGTTGCGAACAAATTTTCGTGTGCCGATACATTGAAAATGTTGCAGAAGGCTTTTGGTGAATCTCTTCTATCAAAAACGCGCACTTACGAGTGGTACGGAGCAGCGCGTTGCTGCAAGACTTATTCCGATAAAGCTGAATTTTCTTATCGAGAGCAGGTAGCTGCAGACATGTTGGATCGATCCAATTCGGATTCTACCTTCATAGAACGCATAATTCCTGATGCCAAGACATGGTCTACGAATATGACACACTTACGAACCAGCAATCATCCGACTGGCGGCCCAAAGGCGCGCCAAAGCCGATCGAAAGTGATGGTAATGCTCATTCTTTTCTCCGATATCGTGGTGTCGTTCACTATGAATACGTTCCAACTAGTCAAACGGTCAACAAATAGCATTATCTTGGTATTATGAGGTGCTTACGAGACGCTATCCGTCGTAAACGTACGAGTTTTTGGCCCAACAATTCGTGGATTCTTCGTCAAGATAACGTATGAGCACAAAAAGCCATCATTGTCAATGAATTTTTGGCCAAACACTCAACATATATCATTGAGCCAGCACCGTATTCAACTGATATGGCCCCCTTTGAGTTTTTTTTATTCTCCACACTGAAATATCCACCTCGGGGAACACGCTGTGACTCAATTGAAGATATCAAAACAAATTCGACGCGAGAGCTGACGGCCATTCCGGAAAGTGTCTATAAAAAATGTTTTGACGATTGGAAGAAGCAGGGTGTATATGCACCTATATGTATATACATACATATGAATACTACATAAAAACTCTACAGCTAGTATCCAATCGAATAAGATTAATAAAGTTTACAGTTAAGGATATTGCTCCAAATTAGAAAAGGAATAAATAAATAAATTAATTGATAAAATGTTTATCGAATATATATCCCTTAAATGTTATAACAGTGTTGCAACCTAATAAAAAAATTAATGTCATTATTATATTTGACTTTCTTTACAGCATGAAGTGCCGCATGGCAAACACGCAATGATTCTGGTGAGACAATCAAAAGGAAATTTAGTCTGGATATCCACACAAGACACAGGAATCGGCAGCAAACCACCGCCTAGCACTAGCGAAAAGGATAAGAAATTTGAGCCGCGTCTAAAAACATGGAGTGAATGCGATAACGTGCAGGTACGAAAATTAATGCAGAAATAAGTACGCATAGGTTAAAGGGTTTACAGAACATAACAATAAAGTCTAGAATATTTTTGATGTCAGTAAAGTGGGTTATATATCATGTCAGTCATCGAAAGGCGCAAACTTGAAAATCGTAAAACTTGTTAAAGCAAATGCAAAGTTAGTAAAGAAAAACTAGTTTCATACTTCACAACAAAATTCAAACCATTAGTCAGCGGAAAACTATAAATTATGAGGCTGAGCATCGATTTATATAAAATGATGATACAGGGTAAGAGTTTATGCCAACTGACTTTTTTTTCTACAAAATGCGCTCCACAGCAAATTGCAAAGGCGCTGCCTTTTTCTTAAATTTTCAAAAATCGCAAGAACACTATGGCTGGTTGCTTTCATTTATACTTCTAAAGCTGTTTCGCGTATTGCGTTGAAAATTACCTTTCCATTTAGCACTTCGGCAGTTCTGTAATGCTTTTCGGTAGCTTTATTCTATGCCAGCACCAGTTTTTCCCAAAGGATTATCCGCCTTTGCTTTTTGTGCTTACACGTTTGCGCTCTCCACAGCGCCAGCACAGCCATTTGAAAAGATTTTTCTAGTAAAGAATTTTGCTTTCACTTGCTCTCCTTTTTTTTCTTTCAAATATAAAGAAGTTTCTGTGTATAATATTTTGCATTCTGTAAGGCTGCTGCGCTTTATAATTAAAGAAATACCAAAAGGATATTATTTAAGCTACTCACCCAAAGGCGAGTGCTGGCAGCAAAGCGAAAAAATTGAGAATTTTCATTAAACTTAAGAAAAGCAGAAACAAAATACCAATCGCCAGTGAAATCTACTTTATTTTTCTTTCTCGTACCTCCGTACACTCTTTCGTAGACTCCCTTGCATACATACTCGTACATGTAAATTTGTAGCCTCGTAAATTTGTCGTTATTTAATTATGCGGGCACGTTGTTGTGCTCCACTTTGAGGCGTTTTCATATGCTGCACACGAAATTTAATAAAAGTGTCGACCAAAAATTTCAATCACGAAATTATTGAATAACATATTAATGGTTGCGACGCAGCAAAACAAAGTGGAACTTGTGCACAGCTGCTCTAGTACTCCGTATAAATATTGATAAATGTATGCAGGTGGTTGTTAGCAGAACTGAGGTGTCTTTTTTATTTTTTGTTTTTTTTATGCAAATTATACTGGGAGCTGTCAAAGAGGATTATTGAAAGAAAATTCTTTCATCAAAATACAAAGAAGTAATCGCAACCTTAAGGTCACAAAATATGTAGGATAAAGAATAAAAGAATTTAAAGAAATGCTTCTATAAGTAATACCCACAAAATACCTTCTAAATGTCTGCATTGTATAAGCTTTCTGCGATGCTGAGCTTTATTTTAGATTTAGAAAAGTAATAATCTTTTGGAGTTTATGAGCTGTTGCCCAATAAAATCCCTGTTGCTTTTGATGAAGAATAAGAAATTATGCCTTCAGAAGATAAAGCCATCTTTATTAAGGCTTAGAACCAAAATATTTTTAAATGCATACACAGATATTCCACAAAACACTACCAAACTCTAATATAGCCTGAATAGAGGTTACTAATTGGTGGTGGTTTTCTCATAGTATTTACTTTACAATTATCATCTAGCTGAACTTGTATCAAATATTATATTTACGTGATGATATAAAGGGTGTTTTTTCAGACATGTGATTTTCAAGCTGACCTAAAATTTATACAATTTAGTGTTCTGGCCAAGAATTTGGTTTTATTATACAATAAGGACTTGTCATTAAAAATGATTTCAGGCAATTGATCTCCAAGATATGCAGCAATTAGCATCGTATGACAACTATAATGCGTCGAATATTCTCTTCCAAGACGTCAATTGTCTTGAAGTTAGCTGCAAAGAAAAGTTGCTTCACATAGATAAGTAGATAGAAAATACTTGAGGTACTGAGGCACTTTATCCTATGGTTTCTTGTGCTCTCTCTTATATTACATCGCAATGGTCCAGCAATTTGATTAATTCTAGGTGCTTACTGAGCACGATGGAGATACTGTGATCCCTGTCTACGTAGATAAATTCTAGGGCCCTGAGCCTGATTCTACCAGTTGCTGAGCAATCTAAAATTTGGTGTTCTGCAGTTTCCGGCAGTTTGTACAAGAGACTATGCCAATGTCGAACAAGTGTTTCTTGAGCCTGCAGTGCCCAGTATAGAGCGCAACATTGAGGCGGAATTTCCCTCGGGGGAGGTTGATAAAATCTATAAACCTTACTAGGTTGTAACATCTTAATAGTAATTTAGCGTGGCACATTCCTGTTGCCTGCTTCCAGTGTCGTTCTCTCCCCACTCTCCTTCGTGCGGCGAATCATTGTTCGGTCCCTATCATCCTGGAAACCGCCGCAGAGCGGACTAATTCATCAGTCAGCTCAATGCCGACTACAGATTTATGCTCCGGCACCCAGTTCAGGTGTATATATTTGCATACTTATAGGCGGTTCAGCCTTTCTATACACTCCTCCACTAAAGCGATTTGACTACATAAGTTGAGATATATTTTAATGTCGCCTGACTATCGCTGTGTTTAGTGATACGCTGATTGCGATAGTTGCTTTGGAGTTTGATAGCAAAGACTTCAGCTTGAAAGATGCCCGAAAAACATCCCATTGGTATGGATTGTTTACTATGCGGTCTCGCAATGCCAGCTCCAATTGCTTCCGGTGTCTTCGAGCCAGTCGTGTGTTTTCTCCTAAGGCCTTCATTTATTGAGACGACATTACCTGCCCTCTGCCAAAACCCTCTGCTGTCATGAACAGCATGGTAGGCTTCGCTGCCTATTTGATCACTAGATGGAGCGGTGTGAGCTCCAGCATAACTTCAATTGCTGCGGTTGGCCAAGTGCGCATTTACAATGAAGTGCAGACGCAAGCGAGATGATACCTGATTTGCAGAATCCATCCGCTACGCGTCTGTATATCATGAGTGCCTTGATGGCTAGTTCTATATGCCTTATCCCAAGGTTGAGTCTAATTTTCGTTCCCGAAATTTGGTCTCTTCAGACACCTCCAACACCCATTTCCACCAAGTGTTAGAGGCCTCAAGCCCAGAAGAGATAATCGCTTTGCAAAAGAGACGATAATTATTTTTGACGGGTTGATATTTAACCTCAACGTATTGTACCATCCCTATGCTAGACTTAAGCCGCTTCGCCGAAAGTATTCTCAAATTTATCGCATGCCATTATGACAATGTCATCGGATCCCATTGTTTGTAAGCAACTCAAGGAGCTCATCTACTACTAGACTCCATAGTAAAGGTGAGAGAACTCCACGCTGTGGGCAGTCCCTCATAGTACCAGGATGAATCTTACTCTCCCCCACAGTAGATTCAGCTATCCTAGTAAGCAGTACAGCCTCTATTCATCTGCATACTAAAGCCGCCACATTTCTTTTCTCCAGTGCCTTATAGTCTCTGCTTGTTATTATGCAACATTAATTCATTTCTTAATGCCGATTAGAAAGTATGATATACTCGTATTCGAGCCAAGGCTGCTGTACTATGGCAAAGAAATCTTCGTTTTATTATAAAACCAAATTACTACATTTTTGAAATCGATATTTTTAAACTTTTATAAGAACAAAAACCACTCGTTAGTACATAGTATATGTACATACATAGTTTACTAATATTTTACATAAATAACACCCTACCATAGTCTACTCTGACTACTACAGCATGTTACTCATACGCCACGTCTGCCACTAAACAAATAACTCATAACCATTAAGCGTCAATTTTAAACTAAATATTTTCACACATTTTAATGTTATGCTCAATTAGGACCACTTGAGGCCCAAATGGAAGTCAACGGTAAGCAATAGACCATATAGACTACCTATCGAAGACACTTTTAAGTAGCACTTGTAGAATAGCGCTGTAAACATCAAATATCAAGATTAATTCAAATAATTTAACTATAAACACTAAATACACAACTAAAATTAATTTAAGTAAGGACTAGCTTTGCTCTCTTCTATATTGTATTACAATGACCTGAGCAACACTATATCCTAAATCCTATCTTCAATATACTGCCTCCGCATATACTCCACTTCCCTTTATTCACTCCATTTACGTGTAGTTGTGCACATGAAATGCCGAATAAGTATTTATTGCAATTACTCTTTACACATATACATACAAATGTAAACAGTGAAGCCTCGTTAACATGAATCTTAATACAATAGAAAAGTAGTTACTCTCACAAATTCGATACCACGTACGTTCTACATATAAATCTTACAAAAAAAAAAATCTTACCAAAAAAACAATTATTTTTAAAACCACTACTCCTCTTCAACCGCATGCAAATAAATTAAGGTACGCTTTCTATTTACCTGTAATTAATCAATAAAAGCATTTAATTACGTGACACCTGAATGCCGCCAGTCACACCCCCTGTTTAAACACTGAAGTATCCAATGCGGGTGGCCGAACCACCCCTAATTAAATATGCGTATCGCATACGTACCACAAAATGCCAGCAAGTGTAACCGAATACTGCGAGTGAGGTAGGAGTATTTAAAGCGCATCGATTAGTCGAAGACCCCCAAGTTCAGTGACATTAGCAACAGTTGTTAATGCATTCGGGGAATATCATTATATATTATACCTGCAAATGCATTTTTTAAATGTAGATTAGTAATTAATTAAACTAAACTAAACAAAATGAATAATTAATTTTAATTAATAGGTAATTAATTTATTACTTAATTAATTTAAAATTTATTTAATTAAAATTAATTAATTAGTAAGTAATTGATTTATTTAATTAATTTAAATTTAAATAAAATAATTAAATTTAATTAAAATTAATTTAATTTAAATTAGTTAGTAATTAATTAGTAAGTAATTGATTTGTTTAATTAATATTTAAAATTAAATAATGAATTAGTTACGTACTAATTATTTACTAATTAATTAATTTCGTAGTACTCAATATTTTGTAAAAAAGTTTTATGTTCATTGGAAATTGGACAAATTAAAATGAAAACAATATTTGATGTATTCGCAACAGTTAAGAGGCTGACATTGAATTAAGTATGGTAAAGAGGTTGATTCCTAGTAAGGCTACAAATTAGTCCACTTTTACAGCTAGAAACGCTAGTCGCATATCGACAAAACGCGAAGAGCCTGCCACAAATTTATTGAGGTGGCTAATACCAATTCACAGGGACCACAAAAACTATGGTAACCGAGATGTTTCAACCTTAGGCTGGTGAAAGCTAGAGAGTGGAGGAGAAAGTAATTAGATGTTTGCACCTCATTTTCTTTATTGCAACTTTATTAAAGTTAAACCTTTCAAAATATTTAACCATACAGCGTTAGAACAAAAGGGACAGTGTCCAGTTAGAACGCCTATAATTGCGATGTGAACCGTGCTAATGACTAGCAGTTCAATGGAGCTTTTACGTTCCATCCTAGGGCAGAAGGGTTTCACACACACACACATCAAAAATGCTGATTGCTGACCGCGCTTATTTTGGTCGTGCGAAGCCCACAGATCCATCGCTCGTTCCCATCCTGATAGAATTTTGGTACGAGTACCTTTTTTGTAAGCTCATCTGCTTTACAATTTTCGACGATTCCACCTTCAACCAGACAAGATTAATATGGAAATAGCTTATTGCTACGGCCAGTGAAGACATATACTTCTTAACTAGCTTTAAACTCACAGTCCGCGAGCTCAAAGCTTTTATAGCAACTCTACTATCGGAGTGGATTCCTCTCAAAGAAGCCACACTTTGGAGAGGTACATCTACTACTATCTTGATGGCTGCTACTTATGCTTAAAAGACCTTACAGTGGTCTAGCAGTCTGAAAAAATAGTAGATTGAGAGCTCAAGACCTCCTTGACCTTTAATCTATCCATGAAAAATCTCACCGTATTTCTTCTGCAGCGACTCCGCCCCCACCCATATATATCTCAGAGGTATGTGGTAGGGGAAGATGCCTTACATAGAAGTTCCTTGGCGCAGGAAGCCAATTTATCAGGGATGCAGTGAAAGTGTGATGGATTTCAAGATGTCTCACTCTGGAACTCTTGATGTGTTCAGTTTCCCAGAATCTAATAGCAACCTCCGCAGTATGCATCGGCCGGCTGTGTGTACTGGTGATATATGTAGAAAGGCATAAAGTGCCATCTTTGGCGTTGTACTCAGTGCACCGCTAATGCCATTGAGAGCCACTTGTTGAACGCGTTCCAGCTATTAAGCGAGCGTGGCCGAGCACACGCCACCAGACAAATACACTATAGCACAGTATTAACTTAACCGCGGTTTCGTAAAGCCAAATCATAACTTTTGGGGAGACCCACCTTGCATTCAGGAAAAGCTGCTTTTTGTGAGGTTTTGCTTTTTTTGAAAGATGGATGGATGGAGAAGAAGTGTTACAGCGCATGAACCATCACTTCAATCCGACGAACTTTCGGAAATTTGACCACATTAAACTACTTTGTTGGGACTTCATCAACGTAAGGCAGCCGTTGAGGAGGAATATTTACAAATTAATAAAGTCAAAATATTGATTTCATTCATACTCATGGTAAGCGACATGTAACACAGTGTAAAATTTTCATATATAATTATTCAGATATAATTATGGTGTGGGATCGAATGTGGAGCAAGGCTCTTTGCTCTTAATAGGCCAGGTTAGATAATTTTCAAAACAAAAAAACAATGAGTCTTCTTGGCAATGAAAGAGAAAATTATTTACTGCGAATCTGAGGTAGTGAAGAGGAAGTATCGGGGCTTCGATGATTTTTTTTAAGAACTAAAAGCATTTTAACTCGTTTCCCGGCAGAGAGTCCTGTAGAGAATGTTTATAGCAAAGTTGGAAGAAATGAAACGATTTACTGCTTTTATATTAACACCAGGTTAAGAAGACTGCAGAAAATGTCTATAGCAGGACGCTAGGGAAACAATTCGCGTCAAGCGCAGACATTCTAAAGGACGACTTTTCTTCTTGGACCTAGCAACTAAACTGGCAAAAGACCAAAACTGTTCTATGCGTAGCTTATTGGCCTACCAGATTAACTTAACCTTTGTTTCAACGCCTTCCCTCAAAATGTATATGAAGAACTAAACTATCCTGTCTTTATTTTTATTTTAAAATATTTATTTTCCACCTTATTTTGACTTAATATCGCAAAAATTTCCTCATTATGCCCTGAACAGGGTATATTAAGTTTATCACGAAGTTTTGGAAGCTTCGGAGACCCTATAAAGTATATACATAAATGATCAGTATGTTAAACTGAGTCGATTTAGAAATGTCAGTAAAAGCAGACGTGTATATATACGAACTAGCCTCTCAGTTTTTAAGATATCATTTTGAAATTTTGCCAACGTCATTTTCTCTTCAAGAAGCTGCTCATTTGTCGGAACTGCCGATATCGGACCACTTCAACATATAGCTGCCATACAAACTGAACGATCGGAATCAAGTTCTTGTATGGAAAACTTTCATATTTGACAATGTATCTTCACAAAAATTGGCACAAGTTATTTCCTAAGATAATAATGTATATACGAAGAAATTGTTCAGATCGGCTTGCTATAGCATATAGCTGCCATACAAACTGAATGATCGGAATGAAATGCTTGCATGGGAAATTTCCTCATTTAACGATATATCTTCACGAAATTTGGTGTGAGTTATTGTTTATATAAATAATGTAATATCGAAAAAAATTGTTCAGATTTTCCGCTATCTGCCATCTTATAGTCCGATTTCGAATATTTTCGGACAAGATCGTTGCCTCTAGATTTTTATACCAAAAAATTAAAGAATAAAAAATCGTAATCAGAATTTTAAATTTTAATATATGGAAAGTATGTGTAGTTGTAACTCAATTTCGAAACGCGACTTAATAAAGATATGCAATCTGGTTAAAATCTGTCGAGTACTTCCTAAGATATATGGTAAAATACAATACAAAGTTGGGCAATGCCACGCCTAGTGTCCAATTTTGCCACTGGCTCCCTTGAAGCGCTTTAGCACCATCTTGTTGTCTAATTTTATATCTCCGACGTACTTACATATTGAGTTATCACATTCTAAGTAGTTTTCTTGATTATAGATAAACTGATTTAACCAATTTTCAACGTAAATAAAGAACTTTTCAAAAAACTTCCTATTAGCATGTTTGAGTTAAATAGGTTAAGTAGGATTAGGATTTAGGATTTTCATTATTTCCTAAGCAAATTTGTTTTTTCTTACACCCCATGAAGTTTCAGATTTTGTTATAAATCAAATGTTATCGCATTCATAGGGTACACCGTGTCGTATGAGCAACACAGAGTTTGTAAGGCACTTGTATGATCCTCAGTATATTAGAAGCAACACTTTAACTGCGTATAACGAAATGTTTTTTGTGGAGCGGTAAATTTTGTATCAGAGTATAATTTTTTTAACTAGGTTTGAAAGAAGAAAGATATTACAAAAGATCAAAAAATCCCATTTTAATTAAATGAAAAAAAAAAAACGATTTAGTCACGGTATAAATTTAAAAAAAATGCTTATTTACGTAGGATAATTTTTTAGAGCAAAAACTGAAACTTCACTGGACACAAAAAAAGTCGGCCAGCGAAATAACGAACACCCTAATGCACAGTATGTACATATACACATTCTTTCAAAATTCTAATCTTCGCACTTAGGGTTAAATGGAATCTCCAACAGCTGGACATGTGGAGGTCAATTACCGGTATAAGCTTAAATCGCCAACATGCATACAAAAAAAACCTTACAAACATTCACATATGCTTCCCATATGCATGTGCGGACAGTTAAAATGCGCTGCTTTATGCCGGGGCGCGCAAGTCCGCTGTAATATGTGTGCACGGCACATGTGTAAATCAAACCGGATATGCATATCATACGAACATACATATGTGTTAATTCAACCGCCCAAAAATACATAACCACACATACATATATGCATTCCATACATATATTCCAGATGTGCAAACAAAGTAGTGTTGATCCGCTTAAAGCTGCGTCGTGCCAACGCGCTCAAAGGCCAGCTGGTCGAATCGGATGTGCTGCGGGTGCTTGGGTGTATCCACCGCGAATCTTAAGCACGCTAATTCATCATATTCATGAGCACCATTTGGCCCTGAGTGGCGTCCAACGGCGTCGAATGGCGTCCCTGCAGTTCGGTCAGCAACAGCGTTGGCATTTTCGCACGTCCTCTCGTTTCAATTTTTTTCGGCAGTGCTACCAGTTTGCTTTCGTCTTCCTTTTAGCTATGTTGCTAACAGATTTATTTTGTTTGGGCGAAAGTTTTGCCATCGTTTGCACACTTTTTGTAGCTGCCAAGTTTCGTTGCTCTTTTGCCGGGGTTTTTCCCCGGTAGTTTTTTGAGTTGGTAAAGTTTGCATTCCAACGAGGCGTATTAGCATCATAATGGGAGCGCGTGTCTTGCCGCTAAGTGTCGAGGGCAACGTGTTTACTTTCCCACTTAATGGCTTCGCTGCACACCAACAATCCTTTTAGGGCTGCTTTCGTTTGCCGTTTTACTTATTTAATCCGCGATTTTATTTCTCTTAGCAGCTTTCCATTTCAATTTTTATACATTATTCTCGGTTTTTTTTTTTTGTTTTGTCTTTTTTTGTCACTCTAAGGCTCACTGAACTAAGTGCTTCCGCTTGTGTCCCTCAACCCACTAGCGTTTACAGTTTTATATGTACATAAGATTAACATTTCTCCTCGAACTGGACGTAAAACCGCTTGAGGGAGTGAATAAAAAACTTGTATTTGTAAATCTGTTGGTTAAGAATGAGTCTAAGCCAAAAATAAATTAGTCTCAGCCGAACAAATTGTGCTATCGAACAGCTCAAGCTCAAGTTCTTGTATGTAAAACTTTTTATTTGACCTTAAAATGTCACGAAATTTGACAAATAATGTGATACAAAGCTCCGCTGTAATTTTCGAAAAAAAAAATTTTGCGATCGGACGAATATAACATATAGCTGCCATACAAACTTACCGAACAATCTCAAGTCATTGTATGGCAAACTTTTTTATTTGACAAAGTTTCTTCGCGAAACTCACCACAGATATTTTTCCAAAGCGGCGCAGCAATCTCCGAACAAATTGTTCTGATCGGACAGCTATAGTATAGTTCTTTCCTTACACTTTACCATACTGACAAGAAGGCCTTTCTCCGCTCACAATTTGCTGTTTTGATGGCAGTTTTTCCCTGTCTTCAACGCTCATTATTCACACAGCATACTTATGTGCAAATGTATGTGTCAGAATAACGGCAGTTGCTATAATTTTGCTGGCTCAGCAATAAAACTTGATGGATGACCGGCAGAATGCACCACACGACACCAGCATCACCTCGATTGCCCAGTAGCAGGACGACGAACATTACATATTAGCTTTGACACCAGCAGTTGCATTTTGCCGCATCCATACGCCAACCGATTGAAGTGTGAACCGTGAAGGCGCGCTTCAGACGACCAGCATGCATAGAACCAAACATCAGTCCAACGTATGCGAATTCTGCCCTAGTCATTACGGGAGAATGGTGCAGCGCCTAATTGCTGTCTTTGGGCGTGCACTATCGTTATTCATCTTGCTTCCAGCAAAATTGGCAAGCCCATTGCCATTGCCGCGCTCCAAAGTTTGTCCAAATATCGTATATCACTATGAGGCAAATAAACATAACTTCGAAATTGAATTTAAGATATGGCTTCTGTTATTAGCAATGCATTGCAAACAGTCAATAGCTATTATAATGCATTTCAGCACATTAAGTGTCGTCAAAACTCATGGAGGATTCAAGCTTACGAAAGGCTTTAGACTGGCGACAGTAAACACGACTCTCAGTCAGTCAGTGCAGACCGGAGTTTCAATCTTAGAATTGTTCTTTAGTTGTCTCTTTAAGATATACCAAAAATCTTACGCGGTTGTAGCCGAGTTTACAAAAGCACGTCAATCGTTCTTCCTTTTCGCTGTTAGGCACTAATTAAGGATTAAAAGTGTAGTCAGGTCCTTCCCCACCTGGTCTTTCCAACGGAGTGGAGGTCTTAATCTGCTTCCCCCGCAGGATACTGCTTCGAATACTTTCAGAGCTGGAGCATTTTCATTCATTCGGACGACATGATCTAGTCAAGGTAGCCGCTGTCTCTTAATTCGTTGATTCAATGTCGTCGTATAACTCATACAACTCATCGTTCCTTCGACTTGGCATTTGTCAATGCGCTAAGGACCATAAATCTTCCGCTGAACCTCTCTCCCGAAAACTCATAACGCCGACTTATCAGATGTTGTCATCGTCCATGCCTATGTACCATAAGCAGGGCGGGAATAATAAGTGTTTTATAGAAATTTGTTTTTGTTGGTCGAGAGAGGACTTTACTTCTCAATTGCCTACTCAGCCCAAAGTAACACCTGTTGGCAAGAGTTATATTCCTACTGCGTTGGATTTCGATTCTGACATTGTTGTTGGTTTTAATACTACAGGGTGGGCCATATAAAATTTTAAATTTAATAAGTCAATAAAAAAACGGCTTGATATTTTTCAAAGGTCTAACATTTATTTAAAAAGTTGTTCTATGAAATTTATGTGTGGAAAACAATTTCGGACAAATGACCACCACGGCTGAGTTTACAGTAGCTTATCCGATCCATCCAATTTTTGAGTACTTTCTCGATGGTTTCAGGCCTTATGGCAGCTACAGCAAGGTGAATCTCGAATTTTAGATCTTGAATTGTTTCTGGATGGTTGGCGTAACATTTATCTTTAACAGCTCCCCACAGAAAATAGTCCAACGGAGTTAAATCGCAGCTTCTGGGAGACCAATTCATGTCAACTCTTTTGCTGATTATGCGATTTTCGAAGATAGGGCGTAAAAGAGTGTAGCGTTTGCTGTATGGCACGTAGCGCCGTCCTGCTGGAACCAAATGTTGTCGAAGCCTTTCTCTTCAATTTGCTTGAAGAAAAATTTGGTTAACATTGCGCGATATCGCTCACCATTAATGGTTACGACAGTTCCTTCTTCATTTTCGAAGAAAAATGGGCCGATGATTCCACCAGACCAAAATCCGCACCATACAGCGATTCGTGCTGGGTGCATTGGCTTCTCGACGATTACGTGCGGGTTTTCTGTGCCCCAAATGCGACAATTCTGCTTGTTAACGTAACCATCGAGGTGGAAATGAGCCTTGTCCGAAAAGATGATTTTTCGGTCAAATTGACCATCCACTTGACTCACCACTTTCGAAAAAAGTTTTCAACATTTCCCAGTTTTCTTCTAGTGAATAGGGACCCATTTCGTAAATTTTAGACTTTTTACTGAATATCTGTCACTTTCCGAATGGTATTTGACGTTTCCAATGTCGAAATATTGATAATTCAAATTTAAAACGTTAGATGGCCCACCCGTTAATTCCAAGTTTCACAAAATTATCTAAAACTTCGAAGTTATGACTATCAACAGTAGCGTGGGAGCCAAGTCACGAGTGCAACGACTATTTGTTTGATAACTAACGATATTTCGTCTTGTCCTCGTTCACAACCAGACCCATACGCTTCACTTCCTTATCTACTCTGGAGAAAGCAAAACCTACGGCGCGGATGTTGGATCTAATTCAGATATCGCGGCATAGAGGCAGCTCACGAAGAGGTTGTGTTTGTCGATTTTCTTTTCACGGGTCTTTCCAAGATTTGGCGCATGCTGAATATCTGAGCAGTTGTTGATTTGGCAGGTCTAAAGCCACACTGATAAGGTCCAATCAATTTGTTGACGGTGGGTTTTAGTCTTTCACACAATACGCTCCACAGAACCTTATATGCTTTGTTGAAAAGTCTTATCCCACGGTATTTGTGGCAGATTGAGCGGTCTCCCCATATTCTTCAAAGAAACTGATGCATGCTCCTTGCCATTAATTGCTACTCAAACTTCTTCATGGTCGGGCAATGAAACGTCCGTCATCGATGGGAGAATCAGGTTCACCATCTCCCGGTGTTATGCTTTCACTGCTATTCAGCAGGCTGGAGAAGTAATCCCTCCATAATTATAGTATATACCTGCTGAATATTAATGAGCTCTCTATCTCGACAATTTTGACAAACTAGACTAGACTACTATTATACATTTTCAGTTTATAAATTACAATAATATAGCTTATATATGTTTGTGCTTGAGGTTCAATTGAAAACAGAAGGGCACTAAACAACCGCAAACTAATTTAGATTAGTTAAATTGCACCGAAAAGTGCTTTGTGGCTTATCCACATTCCACTAGACAAATGACACGAAAGACAAAAGCCCAGCACGAAAAGGTGGCTGTTATAAAGATTAAAAATATCTTTTTTGTTTTTATAGATCTATTTATTTGACTTAATTTGGTATAGTACATATTGTAACGTATTTATTTTATCTACGGAGATATTCGCCAACCTGGGAAGCGCTTCTCAAAGGCAAGCCTATTTATACGAAATTCGAACTCTATAAAATATAACCCAGTGACGCTAGATAAAACTCGCTCACCAGTTTCCTTCGTTGATTGTCCCCCAGCGGGCAGGAGGTAGAATTTGTCCGCGGTAAGATATCTGTAGTAAGAGACAACTAAAATCCAATAAGCACTGTTTTTGTTATTTGGCTTGCCTGGAAAATTCAGCATTGTCTTGTTAGAAATAGTTTTATAATGCTCAGCTTGAACTGATAAAAACTTTAAATGATATTCTTTCTAATGAAAAGACATTTGAAGTTCAAGCGACAAATGTCACCAGTCATTGAGTTTGATGGAGCTTAACTGATAGTTACTTAATTCTCAAGGTCTGACCGGACACTTATATCTGGTTCCTTGGAGTTCGCTACAATCTGCTCATCGCGTTTGGCCTCATGTCTACTGTGGTTTAAACTTAAAGGCAGGTAGAATTGAAAATTCAGTTTAGTGTAGAATCGCACAGCAGTGGAGCCTCACCACGGCAGAGGTTTTAGGTAGGCCTTGAACTTGAGCAAGGTAGAAAATATGTGCCTTCCACCTGACCAACTGGGACCAAATAATACTTGCAAAAACACACTTTTAAGGAGATATTCTACTCTAGAAATCAAATTTTGGGCAGTTTTTTGAATTTTATTAAAAAAAAAAAAATATTTTTACTATACATTTTTTATGGTGTTATTATTGATATCTTAAGAATACAGAAAAAAAAATTTTACAAAAAAAATATTAAAAGTTAAAATAATTAGAGGAGGGAGAGGCAGGTGTAAAAAAATGGCGCATCTTGGTGACATTGATCCTGACTCTCCTGCTGGTCTGAAAAAAAAAAGAAATTCTTAATCAGTTAGGATGCTGTTATAGTCCGGGAACACGAAAAAAGAATTTTTGAGAAATGGCGACTGCCTGAAAATAAAAATAATTTTTTACGTGTTTTTTTAAATTCCTGAATTTTTTTTTTTTAATTAAAAACAAAAATTTTGACACGCTGGTAGGAACGATAAAGGATTATATAAAGAAGGTTCACACAAAATTTCAATTAAATCGGTTGTATAGAACTTGAGATAATGCCGGTACCGTGTGGAAAAAAGTAGTTTCGAGAAAAACGCGTTTAAAATTTAGGAGACAATTCTAGTGAACACGGACGCCACCTCACAAAATCGGCTGTATCTCCGAAAATAAGTCGAATTTTGAAAAATCCTTCCAAGGTCATATTTTTGAAATATATGAAAAATCGAGTTTTTCAAAATTCTAGAGTAGAATACCCCCTTAAGCACTGTGACGTACGACCGTCGCCGGCAGGTACTCATGTAAAAACACAACGACTGTTCTTCGTTTATTATATGGTATGGTGTAAAAACACAACGACTGTTCTTCGTTTATTATATGGGGTGGTTCACATCAACATTCTCCGATTTAGACACGAAAAAGTTATTAGTCATGGCTCTTAGCATTTCGCATTGTTTGTAACATTTTAGATGGTTTAGATGGTTTAATTTTTGATGAAATATGGACTAGTGATACCCTCTACCCATATAACACACCAAACAGTGACTTTTTGTTGATGAAAAGGCCACTGTTTGACGAACGTTCGGTGTCAATACTTATACCAAGACTCTGCCTCAAAATATACCATAAAGTAGATGGACCTGCTGCAATTATTGCGTACAAAGGCGGATGGGTCTTCGGACCTCGGATTCAGGTCTTCTTCGATAACCTGCTCCACCGCAACTTGTTCGGAAAACGTAAATTGATGACAACTATTGAAATATTTTTTAGCGCAGACTTTCCTGAAGGGTTTTTGCCGTAAGTAACTACTTTTAGCCACAAAACCGCAGTATATTTCAGCTTCGTGATTGTTGCGTGGCTATTTCGTATGATCTAAAACTATACTGAGACAATTCGCAATTAATCGATAAAAGCGGGGTAAATTTTTTATCAAACCACACTAACAAACCTACACAGCCACACAAATGAGAACGCCAATTAAAGTATCAAGTGGTCACCCACTACACCCAACTACCTCAGTATTGAACTAGACTTGAATTTAAATTTTTCATTAGTGCACTTGGCTTACACATTTATTTCCCCCGCTTTTGCAACTATTTGTAGATATTTATGTATCCCAATAGGCATCCTCCACTACAAACCCACATGTGCCAGTTGCAATAAACATTTATTTACATTTTAAACTGAAACTATTACTAACTGTACGTCGTAGTTTCCCAAAAGTAATTGCGCTAATAATCTGGAGTCTCACACTGTAGCTTTTCCTTGTAGTCAAACTTAGGCACCGGTAACTAATTTCCTTACACCACTGTCTTAATTGGACTATGAACAAGAACTTTCTAGCATCGGCTTAAAAATTCTTCTACTTCCGCTGTCCAAGCCTAACTTTTCCAGTTTGTGTGATAAGCTTTGTCAGCAAATTGGAGGCAATTTCTCTAGTTATTTTCGGCTTTCAATAGAAGAGGCGACTAACTCTGGTGTTTTTACAGGACTACGTGACGGTTTACGATGGCTACACGACACGTGACCCGGTCGTGTTGAAGTTTTGCGGCGGCGGGCAAGCAGTGCCGGCAGCCGTGTCCAGCGGACCCGAGTTATTGGTGGAATTTACAACTTCACCTTTTGGTACATTCACAGGCACATCTTCGCAAGTGTTGCCGCTCTACGGCTTTCAATTAGACGTATGGATTATTAAATTAGTCAATTGAATAACTTATTCAACAAAATTGTTTGTAGGTTGAAGTGATTTTCGTAGATGTCATGAGTCCCACGTATTCGAAGAACAAAAAACCGTGTGAGTTTTGGATACGCGGTGCTGGACGTGGCATACTTGAAAGCCCTAAACATTCATTGGCGCCGAATACCACTTGCCTATATCATTTACAGGGCATGGGTGTGTTTAAAACTTTCGATCATCTGAGTTTGTCGCGCCGCACCAGTGCACAAGGTATGAATCAGCCGCTCTCCCGTTTCAAGGTGTGGATCTCGATGATGAAATTCAATTTGGATCCGGAATTCGGGCAGATGGATGAGACATCAGTAGGTGCGATTGGCGTACTGCAAACGCATGAGGATTGTAGTGGCATGCTACGCATCTGGGACGGCGCTCTAAGGGAGCCGCCGGCTTGTAAAGATCTCAACTGGTAAGCGGACAAGTATTTAGATGCGTTTCAATTCATCATAAATATTATTGTTTTTCAGTGCCAGCGACGCACCTGCACATCCGTTAGTCTCACATTACAGTCACAATTCGACAAATGTTATTGCGCGTTATTGCCGTGGCACGGTACCGCGCACCTGTGATCGTTCGAACATCAACGAGACTTATGCGCGGCCATGTACGATATCGGAAAGTTATGTGTCAAGCAGCGATAGCATAACACTGGAACTCAAGAACACAGAGTCAACTGTGTTGCGGTAAGTGTCAGCTATATGGCAGCGGGAACCTCTACCGCAAGCAGAAGTCTAAGCGGTTTCTTTTACTTTTAGTCCACTGGAATTCAAATTGAAGTACGAATTCATCGATCTGCATCAAGACGGTCTGCCGCTTGCTGGCGGCGAGAATGATTGTAATCGTAAGTTCGTCAGCAGCCTTATGGATCGGAAAGACCCGGCAATCTTTCGCAGCGTGCGCAATATATTCCTCTTCGGGCGTGGCGGCACACGCAACTTGAAGTGCATTTACAAGTTTGAAGGTCAACGCGGTGAACGTATACGCATCAAATTACGCAAAGTAACCACACTAAATAGGCCGTGCATGTCGCGGGTGGACGAGGACATAAATCGCTCCTTCTGCTACGGCGATACTAATGCACGCATTGAGGTAAGTAAATCCAAAGTTAATGAAAATCATTAAATCATTAAATTAAATTATATAAATCTCTTAATATCCAATACCAATTTTCTAGATTTTTGAACGTCCCTATCACGATTCGATTTTGTTGCCACGCGGTTGTCTATGCAATTCGTCGAACTCGTCACATCTACCTGTTGAATACACCTCAACCAGTCGGGATCTCGAGGTTCACTTAACTGCAATAAATATGACCACACTTGACGATCCGGACGCCATCAACTTCGAGGGCATGTTTGAGTTCATCAAAGGACCAGCAAGCTGCAAAGACGGCCGACGCAAGTTCGGTCCCAGCGGCACTATCCACATGACATTCGGTGATGTGAGTGTGATTTATCTCGGACTAATAAAACGATATTGTATTTTCATTTTTTTCAATTCATTAGATGGAATGCCGCACGCGTCCTTGGCTAATTGAACCATCCAATGGTAACAAATTTTTATATGTGCGCCTGAAATCAATATTCTTGCGTAAATACAATCCGAAGAAAGCATTGAATACAACCGTGGTGGGTACCAGTTCTTATCGCTGCGAAACGAAGGCGCGGGTTGTGCTAACAACTTCTGAAGGTAAGCCTAGAAATAGTCTTAAACGACTGGATCTCGTATACAATCCGTATAATAGACTATGTAGCTCCAAACTTCATTTTTCATAACTTCTTACTATGGAATGCCTTTTTTTAGGTTTGACAATAACCGCGTGTCCACTTTCGCCCGATTCAAAGGCCTATGAGTTTGTAGAAATCTTCAGCGCTGGCTGGAATGAGCGCCCGATTTACTCAATTGCGAATCGTTCAAAGGCCATTAGTGTGGAGTATCTACGCCCGGAGAATGGCGATTTTACATTCAATTGGATGGAATTGGTTCCTAGACCAGTATTAAGTATTGCAGGTGAGCATAGCACTTTACATACTATATATATATTTGTATTGCGAGTCAAAATTCTAATATTCAATATTTCTTCAACTCATGCAGAAGACTGTCAGTACAAGTGTTCCGAGCTCGGTGCTTGCGTCAACGCGAGCGTTTGGTGCGACGGCATTGTACACTGCCCTTCCGGCGACGATGAAACATTCCTACAATGTTCGGCCATTATGAAACTGCCCACTGAGATATTGGCCACCTTGTGTCTCATCATTGTGCTGCTGTGCTGTGCGTTTGCCGCCTTCGCATACAAGTGAGTGCCATCTGCCAGAAAACCGCTTGAAGAGCAAGCAGAAAAATCTCATTTAGACGTTTTGCTTTCCATTGCAGGAAAATCAAGCGCAAATTTCGTGGTTCATCGGTGCTGCAGACACGCCTCAAATCATTGAGTTCTATGGATACTGCGGTACTGGAGGAGAAGGAGGTGATTTGCTGACAAAACGACAATTCTGTGCGATATGTTGAGATCGATCGTGTGACCACAGTCTGACCACTTTCGATCGCAACTTTAAAATTCGTGCAGAATTGTGCCCCGGAACTATTCAAAGTGTTGCCGAAAATGGCGGAGATTGGAGTTTTCGTTTAAAGGCGAAGCTACAAACAAACCACAAAACTAATACGAGTATGTGTGTACGACCCGATTCACCTGTTTTTATGCATTTGAATTTTATTCGAAAATTTCGTATGTAAGTTTTTACCCGTCAACTAACAGTACATACATATTACCATATTACACAACTCTAGCTCTCGTCTCTACGCAATGATCCAATGATCTCTGTAATGTTTTCAATACAAGAAAATGCAAAAATATACTTTTTTACTACTCATTTTAAGCCGAAAATTAAGACAAGAATCAAACCCAGCAAATTTTTTATATAAATACATGCATGTGTGTGAGTACAATGTGTAAACCTAGTCTAGCTTTGTAAAGATGTACTGCAAATCACATTTATGAATGTATGTTTGTAGGCACACACGACTCTAAAAGAAGCTTTAATCATAAAAATTATGTTAATGCGACCAGCAAACTTATATACTTAATCCGTGTAATAACCTTCTTGATTTTCAAGCTGAGTTAACCTTTATGTGAAGCAAGTTTTTGCCTTTACTAAGGTCGGGGTTGGGCACAATAGACCCTAGGGTTGCACCGCACCCTCATCTATTTATCTTAAGGTTGGGTTTACATCCCTCTCATAGGAAAGGAGCGCTTCTAGCGAGCTCAATGAAAACCCGTAGTCGACTTTGTTAAAAACTAGCCACATTTTTTGGGTCTTTCTTACAAAAAATTTTTAAATTGCCAAGCAGTGATAACTTGTCTTTAGTTTGGATCAAACCGAGCACATCGTGTCACAATTTAATTTCAGTTAAAAGTTCTTCTCACCCATCTAATATGGATCCAATGAGCCAGACTTGATTTTTTCAAATATTAAATGATATTTCCATTTACTCATGGTCACTTTGGAAAATAACTCCAAAATAAAATAATAATAGTAAATAAAAAAATCTTTACATGGATGGATCCAAAATATTTGTATGCCCTGAACATGTCAATGTAGAACTGAATGCCAGACGTCCCTCTTCCCTTATTCGTAGGTTCACGTCTTCAACCTGTTGATAAAGTTAAATACCTGGAGCTAAGCTTTGATAGGAAGCATTCGTGGAGGTCAAATATTGAGGAGAAAGTTAAATAGGCATCGTTTGTCTATAGGCTATCTATAAAAGAAAAACGAAAGAACACAGCGGAGTGGTCCTCTTGCGCTCTAACACTGCTCCTATAGACCTCGCGTGCGTTTCCTTTTAGTTTAGATCCTTCTGGTTTAGAGTAGAACTTAGGAGATCTACTAAACCGCTTGCTCTTAGCAAAATACATCTTGCAGCAATCGCATGAGTTCTTACTGAATATTGTCCAATAGACATCATGCTGGAAAGCTAAAAATCCGGTTGTCATCACCCATGCACTATCTCCTACATTGTAATTTTAAGCCTTTACCAGACCGAGGCTGAAGCATCTCGTCAGTCATTCCAGATAATATACCCGAAACTAACATAAACCGCCCCAAAAAATTTGTGATCGGCTCAAAGCGCTTTGTCGACTTTTGAGGATCGCTACGATAAATTTTTATGAGTTCTAGGTATCACAAGTGACCGGTATAATAATCTGTCCAAGTGAGATCTCCTTTAGGATTGACCATTTAGCCTAACCTTTCTCCCAAATAAACTACTCCTTTGTCAGAACCGCCGATATTGGGCCAATTTAGCATATAGCTGCCACACAAACTGAACTAACGGAATCAAGTGTTTTTCAAGGAAAAATCTTGCACTTGACGAGATGTCTTAAAAAAATTTGACATGTAGTATTTTCTATAACAAAGTTCACCATAACATATAGCTTTCATCTTCTTCTTTTGGAGCGTTTTCATTCATTCGAACGACATGACCTAGTCAACGTTGCCGCTGACTCTTAATACGCTGAACAATGTCGTCATATAAGTATTTCATACAGCTCATCATTCCAACGACTGCGATATTCGCCGTTGCCAATGCGGAAAGATCCATAAATCTTCCGCAGAACCTTTCTCCTGAAAACTCCGCCCGACATATCAGATGTTGCCTCTGCACTATAAAACTGGACGGGGATGATGAGTGACTTTTAGAGTTTGGTCTTTGTTCGTCGTCGAGAGTTTCCTTTACTTCTCAATTGGCTACTTAGTCCGAAGTAGCATCTGTGGGCAAGAGTTATTCTGCGTTGAATTGCGAGTATTTCTGCTGGTTCCAAGATAAACGAAATTATCTTCGGCTTCAAAGTTATGACTGCAAACAGTGATTGTACCTTCTCTGTTCAGATCTGCAGCTAATTTATTTTCTACAGCAATAGTCATAAAAGCAGCTCCTTTTTGTGCTGTCAAAAGCAGCTTTAAATCGGCGAAGCAGTGGTGTGTGTCAATCCTCTTTTCACTGGTATTTTCCAAGATTTATCGCAACGTCACACTGATAAGGTCCAATTAGATTGGTGACGGTGGACTTTAATCTTTCACACAGTACGCTCGATAAAACCTTATATGCGATATTGAGAAGGCTTATCCCAAGGTATTTGGTGCAGATTGCGGGATCTTCCTTTTTGTGGATTCTACATAGAAACTGATATATGCTTCTTATCAGTTCTTCGCCGCCGTACTTAAATAGTTCGGCAGGCAATCCATCAGTCCTCAGTCCTCCGCTTTGGTGTTTTTCAGACTGGTAATAGCTATTCGAACTTCATTAGACCTTTCGTATGGGATTCTGGAAATTCTTTACATAATATCCAAAGATGGTAAACTTTACTAAATTCGAATACAAATTAAACAATGCCAGTATCCGTGCTTGGTCCAGGAGATGCAAACTTTAAATTTGTGTAAAACGAATGTGAGATTTAGTGAAAGGAATTTTTTCTTTTAACAGTTATTGGTTAATTCACTGCCGCGTTTCTAGAGCTCGACTCACCGCAACCAACCCAACTCTCCGACAGTATGAAAATTCTAATTCTAAACATTCTAAATTTAATTAGTTTTACTACTTTCCAAGGTAATTTTTCAAAGCTCATCTTCGGCTGATATACTTTCATACCTTTCTGAACCAAGTTAAGTATGTAATTCTTCACCTGAACTGTATCCATATGAAGATGTGGCGGATGCACGATTGTCAAACCCCCCAAAATCGGAGATTTTAATTAAAATTCAGAAGAATTTACGAAGTAGCAACAATATTGAAAATATGTTGGTAGAAAAAATTCCCCCCAGCAATAAATGCTGGATCTTCCTCAGAATGGAGCATTAAATAAGTTTATATAATATAATTTAGCTGAGTAAAAAAAATCCGAACTATACAAATCATACCTACATAAACATATTAATATTAAGTAGTGAACTAACCTCCGGACTTCGAAAATGTATCGCTAAACCATTGTGAGGTCACATAAGTTTTAGGAACTCGTAAATAATCCCAGCATTTATTATGCGACGCACAACATAAACAATTAATTAGAAATGTTAGTAACCAAATCAGAGAAATAGTAATAAATATAATAAACAAAAACCAAAAACCAAATAATCAGATACGATTGCCCTGGTGCTAAAAAAAACAAAAACAAAAACAAAATCAAGAAAACAAACTAAGAAAATGTAATTAAATTGTAAGCATTAAATAATCTTGAAGATATGAAACCGTTATTTGCGTTATGCAATTTGAAAGTGCAAAAAGCAAAGTTTTGCAAGTAAAAATAGGCAATAAATGTTTCTTCCCAAAGAGAAGAAAGCTTTCAAATGAACGAGTCAAGCAAATGAGGTTCAAATAAAGGCAGTCATGTCTCTAGAGCTCGAATATTTTAATAATCTATGTATGTATGGCAGTGTGGTGCAATAGCAGCAACTCTGGCTGGTTGAAATGCATTTTGTGAAAATGGCGTAAATAAAATAGCATCTATGCCAGGTTCTTGAGAATTACTATATATACGTATGTATGTACATATATACGCTGACGTGAGTGATGTGTGTGCAGCCTGTGAAAAGACTTTTAATTGTTGTTCTAGTGTTAAGAATTATGAACTAAAACCAAAAAATACTTGTTTTTATATATTTAAAAACTATAAGTATAATTTTTTTTTAATATGAATCACGCATTGTAGCGCCTCTAAGTCATACAAGAAGTCTCGAATTCACGTCATACTGAGTAGAAGCCATATAAGTACATAATTACATATACTTACATACATACTGCAGAGATACGCCGAAGACGCCTATTTTTCGAAAAAATTTCAGCGAATAAAAGGCCATAAACGCATAACTGCCAAATCAATTTATGTTATACAGAATTGTTTAAGCTTTTTTTTTTGAAATTTTTGATAAACTGCCATAACCATTAAAAACAAGTAACAGTAGTTGTTCTTAAGTTCGAATTTTAACCTTTTTTTATACACCAATGGAGTTGCATATCGACATCAAAACTCATAATTGAATATAAATGGAGTAAAATATTTAATTAGGAGCTAAGTCATTTACAGAGTGGCGACGAATTACTGTTATACAAGATTACACACACTTGTTTTTTTTTTTTTTGTTTTTTTTTTTTTTTTTTTGTTTGTCAGCCGAAAATTCTTTGGCCCGCATGACTTTCCATCTCTCTCTCTGTCTCTTAAAATCTTATATCATGAAGTTATACGTTATTATTTTATTCCATGAAGCCCCATATGTCATAATCCAATGGATTTAGATAGCGGCCATTCTTCTTCTTCTTCTTATTCTTCTTCTTTGTTGGCGTAGACACCGTCTACTCAGTTATAACCGAATTTACAACATCGTGAAAATCGTTTTTCCTGTCGGGGTTTGGCGCCAATTGGAGATTCTAAGTGTTGCCAGGTTCTTCTCCACCTGGTCTTTCCAACGGAGTGGAGATCTTCCGCTTGCTCTGCTTCCCTCGGCGAGTACTGCGTCGAATAATTTCAGAGCTGGAGTGTTTACATCCACTGACTGGATGATGTGGCTTAGCAAGCGTGGCCGCTGTCTCTTAATTCGATGAAATATGTCAATGTCGTCGTAAAACTCATACAGCCCATCGACTGCGATATTCACCGTTGCCAATGCGCAAAAGACCATAAATTTACCGCAGAACCTTTCTCTTGGAAACTCAACATCATCAGATGTTGCCATCGTCCATGCCTCTGCACCATATAGCAGGACGGGAATAATGAGTGACTTAAAAAGTCTGGATTTTTTTCGTCGCGAAAGGACTTTACTTCCCAATTGCTTACTAAGAAGTAGTACCTGTTGGCAAATGTTATTCTGAGTTAAATTTCGAAGCTGATTTTGTTGTTGGTCTTAAAACTGATTCCAAGACAGATGAAATTACCTACGACCTCGAAGTTGTGACTGTCAACAGCGATGTGGGAGGCTAGTCGCGGGTGCGACGACTGTTTACTTGATGACAAGAGCTATTTCGTCACTACCAGACCCATTTGCTTCATTTCTTTTTCCGGCGCGAGCAGCCATATACTTTTGTAGAAAATTGCACCTTCTCAATTCAGCTCCAGCAGTAGATTGAAGAAGTCGGACAATAGGGAGTCGCCTTGTCTGAAACCTCCTTTGATATCGAACGACTTGGAGAGGAACTTCCAGAAAGTGCATTACCATGTATATAGCTGTGTGGTATGTGGCACCATATGCTTTGTTAAAACCTTCGCCAAATAGTACTTTGCATCTATTTTCACACTTTTTTCGCCTCCCATGCCATGACAGATGAAACGTGAAATCCCAAGAAACTAGCAATTTCAAAGCCCAAATTTATCCCTTATTTTAAGCACACTCGTTGTCCGAACAAAAAAACTTTTTTAATTTTTGTGTGTTGGTAGATGATTCAGATATCTAACATCATGAAACATCATCTTCTACTCAATTATATATTTTGGACCCATCCTCAGATGTGCTTGTCACGTTGCAGTGTCCACCCCACACCTTTCCCACTCTTCTCTGAAATGAAAGACTATATTCGGGAGCCGAATTCAATTCTGCGGGATTTCGAAACTCCGTAACACTGGGTAAAAACGGGAACTTATTAAGTAACTTAGTATGTTCCTTATTATAGGTGAGTGAGGATTGCCTCAGTATATAGTAAGAGCTGATTTCATTGCTAGTCGCTTACAGCCGCACTTGACGTAATATTGTGTCAACTGTTGATGTGTGATTCTGTTTAACTTAACTGGAGTTATATTTTTTTTGGTCAGTAGTAGATTTGAAAATATTTTTATGATCTGTTTTTTGGTCGGTAATATATTTGATAATATTTTTATTGTTTCTTGGGCGATACTGTTTCTAATAATGCTCTATCAAGCATCAAAATACAATAGTGCAACAAAAGTAAAAGTCCGTGAAAACCTCTTGCACTTTAAACCGAAATATTTTTATACTTAAGTCCGTCCTTAGTTGTTTCCATCAAGCTTTAATGCCACAAAATCTCAGAGGTTAGGTGTAGTCAGGAATTGATAAAACCAGTTTTCGAGCTACTCAAAAAACATAGTTTTGAGACAAAGGCGTTTGAAATTTTACACTCAATTTACGTAAAGCTTGCAGCTACCTGCTCTCGAAGGCCCGATAACCCTTTGCTAATCATCAAATAACTCGAAAAGTATTTGTCGGATTTACTTAAAATTTTCAGAACACACTTCTAAGATATTAGATTTGAAGAAAATGGAAAAAGTCTTATTTGGAAAATTCTGACTACTCTCAACGCTTCAATTTATTTATAGTGGTTTATAATACACTTGTATGCACCATTATAGTTATTTTCATTGAATTAAAACTATTAGCAAATATACATTTACAGTTTATTATCGATACTGGTTGAAAATATGCACTCCTTTGAAATAAGCTTTTCTCAGCTTTGATCTCATTTCTAGCACAGTGACTGCAAGAAAGATTTAAAATGTTAATTAAATGCAAAAATTTGGTTAAAATACCGGTTATAAAAATTGTTTTTTTTTTTACTTTAATTTTTTTTTGTTTTTGTTTTTTTTTTTTTTTAATTCCGATTAATTGCATTACTATGTACATAATTTATACTATTTTTAATATATTTATAATTTACTCCGACACAATTAAAAAATCTGAGAAATTTTATAGTAAATGTAAACACTGCCTAAAGGTAATAAAAATCATAGCTTAAGTTGGGTGTTATGTGAAAATTTATGAATGTCAAATAAATAAGCATAAATTTGTTAAGATATCAATTTACTATAGTTGGAGGCGTGAAAGAGTTTTCCTGTTAGATAATATGTTGAAGTATGTTAGCAAAATAAGTAGCAAATTTATATGCATATTTGAGTTGTAGCATTGGAGTTTATTTCTTCTTAAACTGAAATTAGACTTAAACGCATACATAATTACATATTGCATGCATACATATTTACATGAAATTTTAATCAAATACAAACATACGCAGACAATAAAATCACAAATTAAATACATATTTACGTTACTCTGTGAACTATTTTGAGGATAAGCGAATAAAATATTTTACTAAGCAAAACGCGATCTAAGAAAATACTTCAGATCAATACTGCATAAGAAACATGTATTTATTCTTAATGCTATTTATGAAATGGATAAAGGAATGAGACCAACTATGAATTTATTTTTTAGCAAAGTATGATGGTGTCAATGTAGTAGTCATGGACATAAATCTCAACCTAAAGGAGAAATCACCTACATATACTGCTCAAAGTATATACATACTTATATATTTAATAACAGTAAGTCTACATATGTAACACGATCATAAAATACAGCATTATTTATTAGAAAAAAGAACAACACAAAATTAACATGAGGGCAACAAAGTGTGCGAATAAAAGGAAATGAAGATATATGAAGTGAACAAAACAACAAATCAAGCGTTTAAAATGAAATTATGTATTGCGCGTACTTGAAAACGCAGCAAAAAATTTAGTTGGTTAAGAAATAATTCAGTGTAATAAAAATATAAACATTAACAAAAACGTTAAATCCAAATTTTAAACTTACAATTTATTAAACAAAAAAAAATACACTAAATTTGATCAGTAATTTGCGAAAATAATCAAACAAAAATAAAGTTCATATTTAAACATACGAATATTTAGCGAGATTTTTTCAAACTTAGTGCAGTAAATTACAAAACAAAAAATATTAAATAAAATTAATAATAATTATTCAGAAAGTTGAAATCATATCATAAGAAATGAAATAAATAAAGAAATGTTTATAAAGAAAAATTGCATTTGCGTATGTTTTAATATCAGTTGTTTAAATAGGTGGGGAACTGTGTATCCTCCGAAGGTGCGGGTATGGTAACACCACCGGTATCTACGGCTGGTTCATGCGGCAATGAGTCAATACTTTCAATTGGCAAGAAACAATCAGCAGACATCTGAAAGAGGTTTGGAAAATGTAGTACATTCATACACAGATAACTCTTGTCAAAGGGAACCTCATTTTTGTTCCGTAATTTGTGGAGATTCTTCGAAGTGCCGGAGCGAGTCGCATCCATAGAGTCTGAAATAAGAAATATTACTTTAAACATTTATAGCCAAGACCAAGCATGTTTTCAAAGATAAATACACCACTCCCACGAACCTTCATGATTAACAATTAAACCTTTGAGATGATCACTTTTGTGGGCCTGCAAACGCTCTGAGCTTATAGTAACATAATTGCATAAGTCACAAGCAATTTTCTTATATTCCTCCGAATGGTTCAAACGCATATGTCGTTTATATGCGTTGGTTTGAATGCAGGTGAAGTCACAGTGTGCACATTTTAATTTTTCCGCCTTGAATAATAATAAATTTTATAATATCCATTTCTTGTTTACATGAAACTCAATTACCTTCTCATGACGTAATTGATGCTTATGCAACACGCTGGGATCTCGAGTCGAAAATTTGCAGACCTTACAATGTAGCGGCTTTTCGCCAGTGTGTTGACGCATATGGATCTAAAGCAAAAAGAATTAATGCGCATACTGGCATATAAAAATTATTTAGACATACGATCAAACTGGACTTACGGGCCATTTTTTTGCCACACACATTGCAAATAAATGGTTTAATTTTATTATGCACCGCTTTTACGTGTTTTGAGAGTGTTTTACCATTTACAAATTTCCGACTACAGATTTCACAAGTCTTCTCAGCATAATACTTATTTTTATTCACCGGTGCTGCTTGAACCGCATTCAAATCGCAACTCTTCAAGTCTTGCTGTAAACGTTTGCGCTGAACTGCGCGTAGAGAACGTAGAACGCGCATCCGCCACTTTTTGTGCGCCCGCATGTGGCGCCAAACGAGCACTGTAAGTAAATGTATAAAAATATGCATAAATTGACTATTTTAGTCACTAAAGCAAATTTCTTACCGGACGCATGTGCTTTATACTCGCATTGTGGACATTGTAATAGATCCACATCTATTTGATGTGCTTTCCACAGATGTGCCGTGCAACGTCTCCAATTTGTCAGCTCTACACTACACTCATAGCATTTAAACTTCTGAGCCGCATTCGGGCAAGTATGGCACTTAGTATGCAATGCAAGTTTCGCTTCGTTTTCAAATTTGTAAGGGCAGGAATTTGTTACGGGGCATCTGAAATTTAAGGATATTTAAAATGGTAGACCCATAATTTGCAGATTATTTGCATAAATACCCCTTAATCATTTTAGAACGCAGCACAATGCGAAAGTTTTTAAATGGCATTGGCCGTAGTTCCAGTTTCACGCAATCCTCTTTTTCTGATTCGATTTGTAAGTTTCGTAATTCATCTGACTCCTCTGCCCCAGCAGTTTGAAAATCTTTATTGGTTAGTTCTACAGATTTTCCCTCTTTCGAAGGCTTTTCTGCAACTTTTGGTGTACATTTGTGGTATTCAATAAAATGGCCCCGTAAGTCCTCGATTAAAGTATATTGCCGAAAACAGATATTGCAAACATAGACGATCGAGGAATCCATACTTGCATGGCAATCTATTCCGTCTACATTACTCATTCTCAAAAACTTTCATCCGCTTCAATTTTATTTTTATTATAAATTTATGTAGCAAATTTACCAATACAATTATTGATAAGAAGAACAACAACAATAGAAATGTTTACGAATGCCTCGTAAAGAGAGTACAATAAACAATAAACGAAGAGTTTTTTTCAATACTCTTTACCATCCTTTCTTCATAGCAATTCACAATAAGCGCTGGTTGAAGTCCGAAACCTTTTCTATTAATTTAGATTCTATCTATTGTTGTTGTAGTGCCCAAAAACAAAACTGAAGTACGAATAGTGCCCAGTTGACAGTCTTTGGCCGGAAAAAATTCGTGTCTGTTCCGAATAATTGAAAATAAATAAATAATTTTGACAATGAAATAAATATCGTCATAATTTATTTTCCAGATACATAAAAACTAATTTACACGAGAATTACAACAAGTTAAATAATTATTATTTTTTTAACTTGAAATTAATAAAAATTGTTGTTGAAATATTTTATATATCATATGCATGCATTTCGTGGACTACCCCACCTGTTCATTGCAGCATTGCCAACCCATAGTAATTCGACATAACAAAAAAATTAAATTACTGCAAATGTCAAATAAACATTTCAAACATCAACGTTTTGCTTAATATATTTGTCTCTTTCTAACATTTACTGATTTATTTTGACAAAATATAGCAAGCCAGACATTACTGTGGTTGCTGTCATTGCAAAAGCGAAAATTCAACCACCGAAAAGAACAAGGCAATAAGACACAGAGAAGTTTTAAACTATTCGCAATTGGCAAATTATGAATTTTTAGTCAAATCATTCGTTTGTATATTTGCTAAATCGTTACCTTAATTATCGAATTCATAGAGATGGCCAGTGCATTGGAAAATTATGTTAACAATGTGCGGACAAAAAGCAGCGAAGGTGGGTTACAATGCACTTCTCGAGACGGTGCAAACCATACACCGTTCAAAGATGTAGCATTAGAAACCGGCAAAATAAGTTTATTACAGATGTTTTTCTAACTAGTTTTGCGCATTGATTGTAATGTCTTCAAACAGGAAATTTTCGCATTATGGTAGAGCAATTAAATGAATCTGTCGATATACTCTCACGTTTTTGGGATTTGCTAGATAATGTCCTGGAGACATTAGATTTTCAACAACATTCGCTGGGAGTGCTGTACGTCTTGCTAGTCAAATTCAATGGCGCTGCGGTTTGTTTATGAATATTTTCATATTTTATAAGTTAATACGAACGTTTTTCATTTGTAGAATGTGAATGCTGATCTACCACAATTGTTCACTTTATATAAAGAATTTATCAGTCAATGCAACGGCGAACAAGTGCGATATGCTACGTATACTTGTAAGTGCTGAATGCTTAAATCTTATATCTAAACATTTATTTGTAACTAGAAAGTTTTTGCTATCTCTATATATTATAGATTATGATCTATGTCACATGTTTACGAGCCTTATCGTTGATCATCCACACTGCATTCAGGGAATTAAAGTGGTTGCACAAGCCATCGAGAAGATTCGTCTGTGTGACTCACAGCAAACCAGCATTCACTCTGATCTCTGCCAGCTGAGCTTGAAAGCGAAATGTTTCAAAACCGCACTAAGCTTTCTAGATGTTGATATAACCACCATATCTACGGCGTCTGAAATTCGAGGGCAAAGCTCGGCTGTGAGTAGTACAATATAAAAATAAAATTATAAATGAATTTTATGTGTATGTGATATTTATGGAATCTAATTCTCATTTACCCTTAGGATACCAATAATGATGCCAAATATTTTCTTCTCTACTATTACTATGGTGGTATGATATATACTGCTGTTAAAAACTTCGATCGGGCCTTGTATTTCTTTGAAGTGTGTATATCCACTCCTGCTGCGGCCATGTCACACATAATGTTAGAAGCCTATAAGAAATTCGTGCTGGTTTCACTAATTCTACACGGAAAGGTAAGCGGTGCCATTAATCAACTATCTTTTGAGTATAATTTATCTCTTGTACGTTAGGTTCTACCAATACCAAAATCGTCTGCGCCCGTGATTTCGCGGTTTATGAAGCCTCTCGCGCAGTCTTATCATGACTTGGCAACCGCTTACGCGACATCATCCAGCGACGAACTACGAATAATTATGAACAAATCTAGCGAAACCTTTATTCGAGATAAAAATATGGGTTTAGTAAAACAGGTATTAGTTAACAACTACATACTTACGCATATTTAAGTTAATAGTTAAAATGTATTGCAGGTTGTAACTTCGCTTTATAAGAAAAATATACGGCGGTTAACCAAAACGTTTTTGACGCTATCCCTTTCGGATGTTGCTAGCAGAGCCCAGCTGGCCGATGCGGCCGAAGCGGAAAGATATATTTTCAATATGGTTAGTTTCTTGTTTCAATGAACATAGTAACGCAACTGCTTCGAACTGTCTTTTGTTTTGTTTTTTCCAAGATAAAATCTGGCGAAATTTATGCAACTATAAACAAAAAGGATGGCATGGTTGTTTTTAAAGATGATCCTGAAAAATATAATTCTCCCGAAATGTTCCTTAAAATTCAGAAAGATATGGCACAAACGATGGACCTAATAAGGCAAATTAATAAAATGGAAGAGGACATTTTACTCAACCCAATGGTACGTTTGTGAACAATATAATTGCTATATTTATGATTTGTTTCCTTGAACTATATTCATCTCACTCTTTTTTGCAGTATGTCAAGAAAGCTTTAGGAAACCAGGAGGATGAACTAACGTCTCAGCATCCAAAATCATTTTCTGGGTAATTATGGCAACTGTTGTTTAAAATTAGAATAAAATCTTAAATTCTACTATGACATTTTTAGTGATCCAACGGATTGATGATATATCAAAAGCAAATATACTGCAACTGCAACTGCGCTTTTGTCAAACGAAAAAATGTCCGGAATCTACTTCATCTGCTTCGTGCTCAAATGCATTTCTTCTGTATTCAACAAGGAATTTGCCAGCAGCAAAACTTTGCCTATTAAGACCTATTAAAGAATTGTTTTTAAATTCACATTTTAAAGTTTGTTATTATTTATAATTATTATTTTTTTGGAATGAAGAAACGGAAAGGTGCTTAATATATTTCATATACTTATTCTCGCTTAACTGTAAAACAGATCTCAAAACTCACGTTTGCGAAGGTGCTGACAAATTAGCAAACTTTTATTTAAAATTTAAATGTTTACACAAATGATTCATGGTTACATTTGACTTGCTTAAGAAAACATGTCAGTGTTCCAGTAAATCCGCAACTTTCTCAAAAAGTTATAGAAATTATCAACAACAACGTCTGTGTGAAATGGCCCCAAACGTTGGTGGAACAGAAGTTATTGTTGCGGTTGTAGTGACAACCCAAGCCCTGTTTTGGGGAAAGTGCAAAAATCAATTGTCATAGAGATTACTGGGGTACAGGAAACGGGCTGTTTCGACGGCCAAGGGCCAGAGAGAGAGAGGTGGGTGAGATTATCGGTGCATGCGAAGAGGAGGAGAGTTATTATCATGCAGAGACGCACGCAGGACATATGTAGGGATCAATCAGTTCACTATCTGAATGGTGTTTCGACTTTAAAGACACCATTCACTAGGAGGGAGTCGATGAATATGTTGATGGCCCCGCTGTGAATGGCGTCAGTACTTGTCTGAAGTTTCTCGCGACCGAAATCACGTCAGTATAGTTATGTTAAATTCGTCAACGTATTGTAGTAATGTTCTCTTGATGTCCTTAGGAGACTTTTGCTTTGGTGATAACAAGAACTTCTCTGTCCGTTGCGTTGAGGGTTCAGCTACTCCAGAACCCGCAGAAAGGCCTAGTTTTAAAAATTTATTCTGAAAATGGATAAAACACATCGAGCTTCTTCCTACCTTTTTCTTTTATACCCTAAACAGGAGCCGCCAGAGACCTAACAAATATATATATCTATAAGAAATATGACCGCTTCCACGACAGTCGGGTCTAAGTAACCGAAAATTACTTCAGGAATGTTTTTTGCCGCTACAACAACAACAACAACTTATACAAATGGTGAGGGTGATGAGCTGAGTCGACTTAGCCACGTCTGTCTGTCTCACTATCTGCTGATTTGCTGCTTATTTTGTTGAAACAACCGATATCGGACCCATAAGATACAATTGCCATACAAAATGATGTATCAAACACAAGGCCTTGTGTGGAAAACTTTTTTTGCTCACCTGACGAAAAACATTTCGGGCGAAATTTTAAAATTCTTCCATTAGGTCATATGGGGACTAACGGAAGCACTGATCGGATGTTATCCACACTTTAATTTTATATATTGCCCAGACTGACTCACATTCTTAAGGCAAGTAATATTCTACGTTACCGAAATTGACCCGGATTTTATCTGGCCGACAGGTGTTATTTCGACGATCCTGTTTGAATCAGCAAGTTGTAGGTTATGTTATAAACAATCAGCCGAAAGCACCAAAATGCACTTTTAGAGAAAAGTTTTGACTAGTTTTAGATGGCATAAAAAGTAATATTTGTACAAAGTATTGTTCCGATAGTCTCATTCGAACCTGGCTTACATACTATAAATTCCGATTTCTTGCATTTGCATAGCTTTTAATGATAGCAAAGGTTTAGTTATTTTGCGACCAATTTTAAATACAGGTTCTCCTCCATACCTTTACTCCCTTCACTAAATTTCTATTATGTAATTTTAAACTTAGTAATTTCTAAATTATTTACAAACAGGTATGTGGAAATTAATTCGTCTCGCCATACTGATTATTTAGTATACATTGTAACAAAAAAGTTCCTGGAAACGCAAAATATTTAATTATTCAGCAATATTCATTTTATCGTCTTCAAAGTAATCCCCACCGGATGTAATACATTTATACCAACGATTTTTCCAGTCCTCGAAACACTTTTCAAAAGCATTTTTTGGGATGACTTTCAGCACCTTCAGCGAATTTTGTTTTACCTCTTCAATCGACTGAAAACGGGTTCCACACAGCGGCAATTTCAGTTTGGGCAACAAGAAAAAATTACACGGAGCCAAATCTGGTGAATACGGTGGTTTGAAAAAAAGCTCTCTCGAATGCTCCAAATGTCTCATCTAGGGTGGTCATCGTCTGCGCTGTATAATAAGACGAAGAAAATGAGAGTGTTAGTGAGAGTTATTTTACGCTTGATCTCCAGTTTTAGATTATTGGTGTAATATATGCTGGTTCCGAGATATACAAAGTTCTTAACTTTTTCAAATTTATAGCTGCCAAAAGTGACGTAATTCACAAGACACAAGAAATATGTGTTTGTCGCCTCCAAGTGCTCCTCCAGGTGCTTTGTCCTGCCCTTGTTCGATGTCAATATAATCTGTGTACCCCAGTAGCATTAAACTTCTAGAGTAGACTGTGCGGTTCAGACACACAAAGGAGAATGACCCTGTCTAAAATATCGTTTGAAATCGAATGGCTGTCGAAAGCGACAAGAAGGTTGTACGTATCGATCTGTTTGCCAATGGTCTTCTCCACGATTTTACGCATTATGAAAATCTGATCTTTGGAAAATATGATCTAAGTCTAATGCCACACTGGTACGGTTCAATCAGTTAATTTACAATGGACTTAAGTCTTTTACACAATACTGTCGAACGAACCTTATACGCGATATTTACAAGGCTGATTCCGTGTAGACCTAAAGACAGCGGGATTTGTAAAGCTATTGCAACATATTTACTGCTTTACTTTTGACACGGTCAACTCTCTTCCCAAAAATGTCGAGAGAGGTTATACTTCCCGTAATCATCCAAATGGGGATCTCCGTCTTTCTTGTTGATTTGCTACTAAATTTGTAGATCCGTTCTTATGTCAGACATCTTTATGAAATTAAGTGATTACTTTGGTGTCGAAAGGAATACAGTCGGTCCGCACCTTCATCTAGCTCCAATATACCCAACACATATAATGTTTTCCGTCCATGGATTGTTTTGAAATCTTAAATAAAGACATACAGATATTTGTCCTGATAAAGTGCGATATAGAACCGAAACTGATTAATTGGAAGTCAAGAGTCTGGAGTTTGAGCATGAAATTAGAGATTCTCCTACGGGATATACTGGAGGATAAACATTCTCGAAATAATTTTATCTTGAGTAATACAGTAACGAAATCAGAAGAGAATTAAACACGATCTAAAAAAATTTTTTCGGATATTGTAACACTTCTTGTCCAACACAGTCCACGCCGAATTGCATGAAGATATTTTCTCAGATAAAAAAGTTTTCCATTCAAGAACTTGACTTTGGTCGGTCGCCTTGCTTGGCAGCTATATACTGTAGCAGTCCGATATCGGCGGTGCCGAATGTAAAAAATTTCTGATCGATATCTAAAAACTGAACGACCAATTCGCGAATATACTGAGAGACGGACTGTGTTAACTCGGCTCAGCTCGTCATGTCTATCATTTATAGTATATATGGTATATGTATACATACATACTATATGATTTGTGGCAAACTTTGTACTAGTATACCATGTCCAGAGTATCAAATGTTCAAATATGCGCCGTTTCGTTCGATAATCTGTTTCCATCTAGACGGCAACTTCATAATACCCCCCTTCTGACGAGTCATCAACGAAATGTGTGATCTGGCGTTGTCCTGGTGAACTACTACCCCCTTCCTGTTGGCCAATTCTGGACGCTTCTGGTCGACCGCCTGCTTCAAGCGCTCCATTTGTTCCCAGCAGATGGTAGAATTAAGCGTCTGGCCATATGAGAGCAGCTCATAGTGGATGATTCCATTCCAATCCCATCAAACATACAGCACAACCTTCCTGGCCGTCAATCTCGGCTTGGCCACTGTTTGAGACGATTCACCGGCCTTTGACCACAACCGTTTTCGCTCGATATTATCGTATGTGATCCATTTTTCGTCGCCAGTCACCATCCGCTACAAAAATTCGTTCCGTTTCAGCAGCATATCGCAGGCGTTGATTCGGTCCAGAAGTCTTTTTTGCGTCAAATCATGCGGCACCCAAACATCAAGCTTTTTTTTATCCAGCCTTCTGCAGATAGCTTAAAATGGTTTGGTGACTAACTCCCATCTTCTGGGCGATGTCACGAGATGCCACTTGCCGGTCTAACTCGATGTTTTCCATGATTTGATCGGGATTCGTCTTCACAGGTCTTACGCCAGCTGGCTTATACATTGTGTCGTTTTCAGGCGCTCTGAATCGTCGAAACCATTCCTCCGCAGTTCGAAGTTATAGAGCAAACCCCCCTAAAACAACATTAATTTCACGGAAAGTTTCTCTAGCGGATTTGCCTTTAACGAAGGGAAACTTTAAAATAGCGCGAATTTCGGCGTTAGTGAACTCCATGTTTATATCAAGACCTTTCAAAGATGCTAGTATTGCCAAACGAGCTCCGTTGCACTTTATACATAGCCGCGAAATTCAAAGGACAAAAAGGCGGAAGGGAGATATTTGACAACCTAATATATCAAATTTAACCCCATAATGGACCATCTACTTGCAGGAGTGCCGCCAAAGTCCCGTCTGAATTCCCTTTGGACAGATATTACTACCATGACAAAACATGGAACCGCTGCATTATCCAAACCCTCTTTTCGGTATACCAAACTTTCATTTTTAATAAACTTAAATAATAATCTGCCAAATAAAAAAAAGTAAGTCAATTACTCACACGGGAAAAAGTTATTATGGTTTGTTCTATATCAAATTCAATAGAGCTTTGTCATATATTTCATAAATATCCAAATACATACATAGTTAGATATTAATAATATTCTAAAAATATATTTTGCATGATTTGCAACCTTTAAATTTATTCTTACAAGCACGTAGACGAGGATATTAATAGAAAATTCACCGTAACCCATTCACACGATAAAATAATAACCGAAAAATTACGTGTTTGCCGTATTAAAAAGGTGATAAGAAATGAATACAAGCATTCAATAAATTTTTTGTAAACGTTGCATATTCAGGCATGATCAGGTTAGGTTGGGTTAAGAGGTCGATCATATCAGGGGTATCACTTGGACAGCTTTAAGGGCTTATATAATAGATCATAAGAATCAACAAAGTGTTTTGAGTCTATTACAAACTTGTTATGACCGCTAATGTCAGTTTCTGCTTTGACTTCTGGTTCACCGAAGGTAAGACTGCTAAGATGTGCAACCTCAGTCTTGCAAAAGCTAAAGAATAAAGGAGAAAGTCAGAATATTTCCACCTCGCCCTCCTCCATATAACTTTGACAAGTTTGATCTATAATTGAGATGACCTTCCCTAACAGCAAGTAGTTCAGAAGATTTCCTGTAGTTTTGCAATCGTACTGTCACTGTTAGCGAGCTCCTGCTGCTGTACTTCGTAGCTTTACGTATACCACCATCTTACTAGCATCCATTTTCGCCTTAAAAACACTACAGTGGTCCGGTAGCATAAAGCTAAGATTGACGGAGAGTTTCTTCTCAATATCTCCTCCTAGCTTCGACGCATCCGTGAAAAAGCTCACTGCGATTCTTCTCCACCGACTGCTCTCCATCCATAAATCCCCCGTCGGTGAACAGAGAAAAACCATGGTGGGTAAACTCTGCGATGTTGTGATCCAAATTTTCAAGAATGCAGTTGAAGAAAAAGACATTTTCAGCATGTCCTTGTACGGACCTCTTCACATGTCCAGCTTCCTTGGGTTTTAGAAGCCATTTCGCGGCAATGCACCTGCCGGCTTTGTGTAAAATGACATTAAGTGCTACTTTTGGTGTAGTTAGTAGCTCACAAGGAATGCCTATAGGAGCCGCTCTTTGGGCACGTAGCCTTTTCGAGCGCCCTGCACCAGACCAATACACTGTAGAACATTATTGACTTGACATAGGCCAAAACAACACCTTTCGTGAGAGCAATATAAAGCAACAGATGCCTTTTTACTCTCTCCTAAAAGTTTGGCCTCCATGTAAAATCATTGCAGTTTTACTTGAGTACACGGCTAAGCCGCTTCTATTCGCACAGTTGGTTTCCACGCTTATAAGATCAACGTCGTCAGCGTAGACTGTCATCCGACAGCATGGAATAGATCATAAATTGAATTGACTGGGCTTATGAACTCGCACACTGACTGGCTGACGGATTATTAATTGTCTTTATCTAAATCCTTCTTGAATACTTGTCATATAGAAAACGCCTCTGTGAAGGGTATTGAACTTATAATACCAGCTGAACTTAACGTTTTTTTCTTGCTTTTACTGAATTTCAGAGCGATATTTTTGGCTCAATCTTAAGAATATTTGCAGCCTTTACCCACTACCAAATCACAACCCAGTCTACTCACATAAAATACCTTACTCTTGCTCGAAAATAATATATGAACATATATAGTGTCATATCTGACACAGACTACCATTCCAATATCTTAGTATCGGGTAGAAAAGAACCCAGCCATTATTGCGACATTTTCACATATTCATTTGCGATTTTATGGTCGACTTTTACAATCGCCTTAAAATAGTAATTGTATAAATACTAACGTACATCCATACATGTGTAGGAGTATATTAATTAAGAAATTTATACTTTTATGAGAATTGTTCTGATTGTAAATTGCTTGGCAAGTATATAAAAATATTGCGGAATGAGCGCCTATTGAAATGCACAAAGTGTTCTCAAGTTGTGGCGTGTTTTGTATCTTTAATGAATATCACGCCATTAATATTCCGATAACTGTCGGCCACATAGGTGGTATATACATAAGTAGATAAGATTATTAATGGATTTATATGGTTATCTACGAACGATGACTCGAAGGAATGTGTGAAAATGTGATATGAACTGGAATCAATGATTAATTGCAAATATTTCAAAAAACCCAAAGCACACGCTAATTATATGTAGTGTTTGTTTATTAATAAAAAATTATTGCTTTCAATTTACTTTCTTCTTTTGACGCATGTTTACATTTTGAGCGTATTTAATTAACTTATGAGCCCTTTTAATGGTATACAAATATATTTGAGATCGTGAACGTGTCTCGGCACAATAGTAAGCCCGCAAACCAAGATCCTTCCGCAAAGTCTTCCAAAAAATATTTGATACTCTGCTGCACAACAGCAATAACGTTTTCGGTCCGCACTGTACGGCGTCTCTGAGGAAGCCCATTATTCACCATTAACCAATTGACTGGGTAAGGTCGCCTCAGGTAGGTGACGCAATTCAAAGGAATCGGTTACACCCCACACTAGGTGAGTTTGATGAAGCGACTGCAGATCCATACATCGTAGCTTAATTGTGGCTTGTGCCACTTATGGAGCCACAATGACGGTCTTAGGATGACTCTCTGCACAACATCGCATAATGCCCATATGTTGCACCGTTTCTATGACTGAGGTAAACCGCCTCTTGACTTGATTCTAGCTGTTTAAGAAAGGGTACCAGTTTGTCATTACTTTGGATGGACTGAATTTCCGATGATGATGTGGAGAGGGAGAGATGTCTAGGAAACAAGAGAATTCTAGATGATAGGGTTAGAAGTAGATAGCAAGCCCGTTGGGTTAATAATTCTATTACATCCTTCACTTCAAAATTTATTTATTTTTTTATCTAAGTTTGGGCTTCTTGTATCCGCGACATGGTCCTCTGAATGCATTTTAGTATCAGATAGTATCTAATAGTTCAGTGTATGTGTGGAGTTCGTGGTGAGGATTCGGTGCATGTTATGTCGGAGTGGCCTATGTACTCGGACATTATGGATTTAGGGGGTATAGGGATTAGTTGGACTGACGGGCGATCAGATGTCAACGGTAAGAACTTCAATAGTCGGACTACCGAACAGTTAGGGTCGTTCGATATATGTTAGCTTCTTGTGTGAATGGTGTGTATGAGGTTCCATCCCTGGTTACTAGTCCAGTGTAGTACAAAAGCTAAACTCTTGGTAGTTTATCCAGAGACTTAGTTCTGGTACCGCGACGACAAGTGATACCCCTGATATGGCCAAACGACTCATGCGACAAGGCCCTTCGCAGAGTATCAGTTGTAGTTAATACCCGATGGAAAGAAGAAATAACAAAAGGTCAATGTGGATTTCAAATGCAATGGTCATGACGGTCCTAGACTACGGCAGAGGTTTTAGATGGGCCTCAAACCCTATCAAGATGATTAGTGTGTCCATTCTATATTGTCAATTTGTACTGAAAATCTGCTAGTTTTTTCAGCGCGCTGATCAACACACTGATTTGATCCGTTGTGCTTTTGAGCCCTCTGGGGTAAGGCTGTCATCAGCAAGTAGCAACGTTAAACACACCGGACGTTGCATGCATTATCCACTAGAGTAAACGTGGTACGAAACCGATCCCTGGTTGCTCGAATTACCGACTCTGCTAGGCGATTATATCGACCGAATGTAGAAAGCGTCTTGAAAACCGAACTATTATATTCGTAATCTATTTGCACGATTTGCAAACGTTGTTCCCGAATAAGTCTTTTCATTATGAAATGGCAAATCAAAATGAGTATAAATCAAGTAACAGCTATCAAAAAGACTGACTCCGAAAAACGTATAGCCTCAATGAAAACCAAACGTACTTATAAAAGGAAACACCCGTTGTACATGTATATTAAACAAAGTTTTGTTTGTATAAATATTTGTTACTAGAAATTTATTTAACTTTTACTAAATGAATTCCTAAATAGCATACATAACGACTAGCTACTGCGAAAGTCTATATAATTTTAAATTTCATGTCAAGAAAACTACACAATCGAAAAAGTCACGACTTAAGCTATCAAGTTTAAAATTATATAAATATTGGCAATAAAAAATAATATATTTAATTACATACGGTTTAATCGTATGTATATTTATGTACTCATATACTATATGTAAGTACTATCACAATTTTTATATATAAATTCTCGATTTAAGAACAAATACATGCAGTTTAGTTAAGCTAAGACACATGCCCAAGAATGCTGGTTAATTGCTTACTATCCCTATTAACACTATGAGCAAAAATAGTAAGACTTTTTCATAATTTTAAAATTCTGAATTTATTCCGCAAAATCGATGCCGTCTTCTTCATAGTAATCTCATTGACACCAATTCACTAGTGTCAACCTTTTTTCCAATCTTCGAAACAGTTGTTAAAGTCAATTTCAGGATTAACCTTCAATGCGCGTAGTGATTCACGTTTAATGTCTTCAATGCACCCCACCTCGATAATCGAAGAAAGCTGCCAGCCTAACCTTGATTTTTTACAACCTTTGAAGTGTTTTTTTCGACTACGGCTCACCTTTTCCACAAAATTCAACCGATTGATCATTTTCTGGTCGTGCGCTTATAGTAGATCCAAGACTCATCGCCAGTAATAATACGTTTCATGACATTCTGGTAGTCGAAAAGCATTGTTTCACAGACGTTAACACGACGCTGTTTTTCGAGAAAATTGCGTGATTTTGGAACCAGTCGTGCTTTACCTTTTTTTAGAACCAAATTATCTTTCAAAATGGTTTTCAATGATCCGTCCGATATTCCAACGATGCCAGTAAGATATCTGATTGTTAATCGTGATTCTCTAGCACCAATTCCTTTGTTTTCTTGGCGTTTGATCATCAGTTGATGTTGACGGCTATGAGTCCTGGACGTTGTTCGTCATCAACGTGTTTTCGAACCTCTTTGAATAATTTGTTGCCAATCAAAAACACTCGCTCGCGGCAAACAATTATCCCCGAAGGTTTTTTCCAACGTTCGGCGCCAGAAATTTGATTCCGCACACAAAATTTAATGGAGCTTCTTTGTTGAATAATTTTACTCATCGTAAAAGTCGCCGAAAGCCCTTTATATACTTCAGAAAAACACGCTTATACTAAACACTAATGATTATTTTGATGTAACTTCGGCACAGATGTCACTGACAGTCATTCTAAACCCGAAAAAAAATTCGACTAATAGGTTTTCAGATAAAATTTAAATTAAAAATTCTTACTACTTTTTGCCCACAGTACAATACCAAGTTTATATTATTCCCTAACTCTACAAATATTTTGGCAAGGTAACTGTTATATACATATGTATGTATGTATATATCATTTTAAAATCAAAATTTATTGTCTTTCTAATATTAGTTTTGATTTTTTACAGTTCCATAATACTTAAATAACGGAGATTGCTTTGTAAATATATACTACACTTTGTATGCAGGCGTCAGACACGGTATCTATGTATATATCGTCACCTAAAATACAAAACAGTGTATCTTCGAAAAAATTTAAATTGAGTTTTCTTTTGTTTTCGATTCTCTATATCATATTACATATAGTATCTAGCATAAAATTTCAGATATAACCAGTATATAACCAATTTGTAACCAATTTATAACCACTTCATAACCAATATATAACCATTTAATAACCAAAACTCAAATTTCAGTAATATGATTGGTTTCTATTAACCAATATATGACTAATATATAACCAATTTATAACCACTTTGTAACCATTTAATAACCAAAACTCAAATTTCAGTTTCAATGTGATTGGTTTCTATTAACCAATATAAGACTAATATATAACCAATTTATAACCACTTTGTAACCATTTAATAACCAAAACTCAAATTTCAGTTTCATTGTGATTGGTTTCTATTATATCGTTTTTCTTTCGCCTGCAAACTTATGAAAAGTGATGTTACGTTATTTCACATTTTAGGTGAAGATATGTATGTACTTTTGTATTTACATGTTTTACATAGATTAAGTTGCATGGAAGCCTATGTATATTATATACTATATTCATATGTACATTTGTAGATAAAATATTTTGATTTAATATTATTGAGACTAATTTTGTGCGCTTTCAAGTTCATTTCATACATTTACATTAACATTTTCATTAAGTTGAATAGCTTAAGTCAAGTTAGTATAGGCTTTTAATTTCTAGTGAGCATGTAGACAAAAATTTTAGCTCTATTTTTGAAAATTTGATCGCTTCTAATGCCAAGAATTTTTTTTTTTTTTTAGATAGCACCTAAGCATGAGCCTCGCATAAATCGCACGGAATGATTCAAGACACCAAAGCTAGCTTAACTCGATTTAAGCTATTTTAACATATTACTATCCTACCAAGTGATTTGTAGGTGTACTTAACGTAGTTCATAAGTATAACTTATTTCTGACATAATTGTGATTGCGTCTGTTGGACTTTGATGGGCAATATTTCGTGTTCGATCGAAGTAAAATCTAAACTGTAAATTACAATTAAATTTTTCAATGCATTAAACGCTCTTATAAATATGCATTCGTGCATATGCACCTCAAGTATATACAATATTATTTACATTATAATACATATCTACATAAGTTCATGTGTGTGACTGCATGGAACACCTTTAATTTTGTTTTACGAAGCGCTAAGTGGTCACATCGCTTTTAAATGCTTCGCTCTAGAAATAATAGAAACGAGTTTTTCAACTGCATTATACCGTATTTAACCTCGTAAACACATTGTTGCTGTAAGCGAGCAATATAAATTCGTGTTTGATGTCCGTATGTCTTGTAAGTAATTTGTATATTTTCGAATTTCTTCAAATGCTTTAAAGTGTATCTTCTGGTGGATTGATTTTGATGTTGCCGAGCGCATTCATGGCATGCGCGAAGGTGACCGATGGACGCGGCGCGGATAGGCTGGACGCAGCAACCTCTCTGAAATTGTTGCCGGCTTCGATAAATTGCGTTAGCCTGGTGGTGGAAGTGGCTACAGTCTTTATGGGCGCATTACCTCTTGCCGCGATTCTGGACGATGCTCTGCGCCTTGCTACGCGGCGTGAACTGGGATACAGCTGGCGCTCGCTGACGCAAGACGACATGTGATCTGTTATTGGTATTTGCGACAAGCGATCATAGTATTTGATCATTTTGTGCTCGTTATAGTCCGCATTTAATTCGAAATCATCCGTGGACTTGCCGTGTTTTTCAGTGTTCACAGGTACATAGGCCAGATAGCATGGTGCTAGAGTGACAATTATGCGCAGCGCTGCATTTTTCAACGGAAATATTGCAAAGTCGACAATCCAAGTTAGAATTCAAGCACATCGTTTGAAGCGGCAACACGAGGGGAAAATAGCAATATGAAAAAACAAGCAACTGAAATATTTAAGCTTTTACATTTGTAGCGCTGAACCACACCAATAATCAAGCCCTCAAAGCCATAACAGCGCCACCAACACCGTCACCTCATAGCCACAGCTGCAACACCGTGCAAACTTACAGTCTACGGTTGGGTATGGTTGACGGCGCGGCGTGCTGCGGGCTACAAGCTGGCGCCACAATGCCGAAGCACCGCAACGAGTCAGCTTGTTCAGTGCAATTAACCTGTTTTTGTCTTTCGCTCGTGCAGAGCTTCGTTCGAACTCAAGACGATGCCGCTGTTACTTCTGCTGGGCAAATTGTCCTTGTACTCCATGCTCATTATGGTGGAAATGGCCGCATGCGCCACCGGCAGATTGTCGTAGATGCACACGTAGATCCTGTGGCTCACATAGACCACAATGAAGCAGAGGATGACCACGAGCAGCAGTATGAAAACGTACGCCAATATTGTGGGTATATAAACGATCGTGTCCAGCATTGTGGGGCGCGCAGATTTGTACGGTTCGTTGTTACAGAAAATTTTATTGTTTTGATTTTCGTTTTCTTGCGATTTTTTTTTGTTTTTGTTTTCCTTTTTTAAATATTGACTTTAAACTTTTTGAAAATATATTTACTCAGCGTCAGCAGTTCTTACTTAATTGCACGGTTGTGAATGTGGTACTGATCGTCTTGTTTCTATGAATATTCCGCAGCGCATACTCTCCGCAAAGCGTACGTATGCCGTTTAATCATACAAAAGATATAAACAAAATATTCTTTGATTGCCGCTGCCGTTACACGAGGTGACACACTCAAATGCTCTGAACCGACTATTCGCGGTCGTTCCTTTGTTTATTGTTTTTGCGTTAAGTCAAATATGCAGTCGGCTGCATGACTGGTTAAACTCGTTGACTAATGCGGCATATTCTATTCAGTGTGTACGTGCGAGAGTGTAGCCGCGAGCTGGCGGCCGTGGAAAAGCGTAGAACTCTCATTGGTTTAATTGAAAGTGTTTGATGTTGTTGTTCGTTTAGGTTTGATGGGTGCGGCAGGAGGCGGCATTGCAGCCATCGCCTCTTCTATGCTAATAATTGCGTTCTCTGTACTCGTTGCGGCAGCTATCGATTCGTCTATCGATGAATGCCTAGCAAATGTCGAGCGCTGCCTAAGCAGCTCGCAAACATACTACTTGTTGTACAGTTAAAAGCGGTTTGGAAAGAACGCAGTTGCGTGGCAAAACTAAAATTAAAATTTGCGTTTTATGGTGTTACAAGCTTGTTTGTTAAGCAACAGAAATGTAGGAATGTGTTTGCATGAAGTTGTGCCTTTACAATGGTTTTATTCGTTGTGTAATGAACTGAATGCCCATATCGGCTTGTTACTTCATTTTAATGCAAGATACCGTGACGTATACGCAACCTCAATTCTCAAGCCTACTATACGAGTAGAATGTATAGTATTATGCTAACTATGTAAATTGTTGCACGTTCCATCGACGTTGTTAGGGTAGAAAAGAGAGGAATCACTTATAATATTAGTGGGGCTTATCGCTAAGAGCCTAGTTTTTTTTTACAAGCAAAAGACGTGACGTAAAAATGCCGTTTTTGAAGCATTCTGGGGAATGGGAAATGTTTATAATCTTATGAAAGAACATTCTTTGGCATTTATGTTTTGAAGATTATCTCTTTCAAATGTTGGCCGCGGCTACGTCTCAGACAGCCCATCCGTTGAGTCCAATTTTCGATGACTCGTTCGAGCATTTCGATTGGTATTTGTCGAATAAAACGCGTGATGTTTTGCTCCATGGCCTGAATCGAAGCGGGATTGTACGCATAGACTTTAGACTTTAGGTATCCCCACAGGAAAAATTCTAACGGTGGGATTACACACCTGGCCAATCGATCGGCCCTAAATGTGAACTTACCAAAATATTCTCACTTAGTCATCCATTTATAGATGCGATGTGTGGGAACTGGCGCCGTCTTGTTGAAACCAAATCCCACCGAGATCACGAGCTTCAATTTCAGGCATCAAATAGTCGGTTATCATGGCTCGATAACGTCTCCATTGATGGTTACGTTCTCACCGGCATCATTTTTGAAGAAATATGCACCGATGATGCAATCGGACCACAAACCACAACAAACCGTTGATTTTTCTGGATGAATTAGCATCCTTGGAATCTCTTCATGTTGCTTTTCTTCCAAAATGCCAAAAGTTTGCTTGTTTACAAACCTATTGAGCCAGAAATGGGCCTCAACGCTGAACAAAATATTTCGCTTAGGAAGATCGAGCGGCTTCAGCTCATGCCCAAGCTGAATTTTTTACGCTTTTATCAAGTTAGCACATGCAATTTGATTTGCATTTGTCTTCGCAGTTTGAATACGTATTGAAACCAGTTTTTTTTTTTATTACGTAAGTCCTCTATTTTATTTATGAATATTAAAAAATTTCTTTCGGTTAAGAGAGAGCAACAGTCGCCGCTTATGAAGCTTTCAATAATTGAAATAACAAAAAAGTTCACAGAATTCGAAAATACTTCGTGTATAATAAATCCGAAAATGGCCAAAATAACAGAGGCCGTAAGAATAAAGTGATTACCGATGTTAACAAGGAAGCAATTTTAAGTAAAGCATCCAATTATCATGAGTCGACCACCAAGGTCAGGACAAATGCTGGCGTTAATGTAACCGTATGCTGTTCAAATGGTGCTAAGTTATGCTCTATGCTTACAATTATTTCTGTAATTTTCGAAAGGAGGAACATCAGTTGGAATGCCTACATATGGTACTTAGTCATGTTGTCGGTATGACGGTGTTGTGAGTAATCTTCTAATGTCGTACGTGCGAACTGCAATTTTTGAATACTAATATGAATACAAACAAATATACAGATATAGTATAAATGGGTTGACCTTCATATTTCGAGATTAGAGAACAAAAATAAATATTAATCATTGGAAATAGCTATATTTTTTTTTTTTCAAAGCATTCGCCATTAAGATCTATACACTTTTTCATGTGTTTAAACCAATTGCCTAAGCACTTTTGCCACTCTGATTGAGATTTCTCCAAGCATGAGTTTTGAACGCGTCAACCACTTCTTCAGTTGTTAATTTTTTTCGTAAGGTCATAGTAGACGGACGATGAATTACTCATCAAAACGATTCTACTTCGGTCTTCCTGATTTCAAAAAGACAATTGGTTAAAGGTTGTATATCACTCAGAATTTACTGTTCTGAGTTGTTCTAATGGTATGGTTGCGAAAAGTCCGGTTTTTCCACAAAAATAGGCAACCATTTGCCTGAAAGTGCTTTATGCCCAAACAACTTTGATTGGATTCCACTGATTTTGAAACACCAATACACTCAATAACAGTTTACTTTCGAGCTCATTTGTATAAATTCACGATTCATTACCTGTCGTGTGTTTTTTAAACATTTCTTTCGGCGAATTGAAACGAGTCTTTTCCCACGATAGGTCACTTTATGATCTTGCAGTATCAATTTACGCACTGCATCAGTAGAATTCGGAACAACAACTGTTTTTCGACGACTTTCACGAAGTTCATCTTGGATTGATATAGCACCTTGAATGGTTTCAACATTCCATCAATAAACATTGGTCTGCGATGAAGCTTCATTGCCAAAAATCGAATTAAGTTCATCGAAGCACGGTTGCTCAGTCGAAAGATGCAGGAAATAGTCGCGCGAAAATGTTCGCGATTTAGCATAATTCAATTTTTTGCCGAAACGAATATTTTAAGTAACTGTAAACTACCCAAATAGCGCTCGTATGTCAAAAAGTTGTGAGTATAATGCTATCAAAAATGTCAAATTTTAGGATAAAGTTATGAGTCCGCAGATTGCAACACTGGAGCTGCCAATGGTTAATACCATGCCCTCTAAGAACTAGAAGAAATTCGAGCTTTATACACACTTTAAATGAATAGCTCAGAGCAGATGGAATTCAGTAACCAATCGCAAGCTAACGAAGCAGATATGACCCAAGTATGATAAAACTAAAAGTAACGACTTATTACATAAGTCCAGAAATAATATAAATGTCCTACGATGGTGCATCAAAATGGCGCATGCAACATTAATTAAGTCCAAGCTTACTCACAACAGCGGAGAGGTTATGGGACTTCAGGTGCTCTTTAGTTTTAGCAATTATTAAATCTCGCATATTAGGTTCCAAATGTGGAGACCACAGATATCAACCTTCTTTTGCTGGAAGTTGGGGTGGGTATCGAAATTCTGTCAGCAGGTATGAAACGAGCAAAAGCAGAGATAATAATTCAGCGGTATTTGCATCGATTACAACAGTTGGAATAAAGTTCGATTGGGTTTACCAATCGAAATAATTAAGGACGATGGTGTGATCCGTTAGTTAGCAAAGGTCGCCAGGTTGGTAATATTAATAAAGTGACAGGTACAGATAATTTTGATGAATGTTACGCCAAGCGTCTGCGAATTGTTTTAGCCAGAAATTTATACAGTACGCTTCAGTGCATATGGCGAATGTAAAACGACAAAACGCGCTATTTGCTTTCACCAGGGGAAAGGGTCAAGATGTCAACACGAAGTAAAAAGCCTCCAATCGGCACAACTGGAATAAATTTGTTTGTGTAAAAACATCTAGGACCAACGGGAGTAGATCGGCAACTTACATGGCGATCGGACAACTGATCATAAACTATTTCATTACTGGCGTAGACACCGCTTACGTGGATATAGCCGATTACTGCGTCGAATACTTTCAGGCCCGGCGCGTTTTGGTCCATACGGACGATATGACTTAGCCAGCGTAGCCGCTGTCCTTTAATTCGCTGAACTAAGTCAATGTCGTCAAATATCTCATTCAGCTCATCGTTTCATCGAATGCAGAACCTTTCTCTCGCAAACTCGTAACGTCGACTCTTCAGATGTTGTCATCGTCTATGCCTTTAAGCAGCAGAATGTCACAGAAGAAAACCTGAAAAGCAATTAGACAAACTCTTATTTTAGTAGCTCAAAGAACTTCTCCTTTCCATAGAAGTCTTCTTGATAGTACTCTATTTGAGTGACTCTCGTACAACTACCCTTCTCACTATTTTTCGACCGCGTCGAACAAGCTCGATTTCTAGACTTTCCGTTTGATGACAATTGAAAAATTTTACCCTATAGTTTCTGGAAAGCAAATGTCATGTAATCTCCCTTTTTAGTTAACTTTTACTTAAAAATGGGAGATTTAGGTTATTTTTCCTACTACACTATGCCAACGTATTTTTGTGTCACCCCCTGTATTAGAGGTATGCCATTTCTTGAAGGGTTCCTTTAACATACAAAATTTTCGAAATAATTGAAGCTGCTGATCGGTTTGGGTAATTACTGTCTGTTATACCAATTATAGCATGTTCTTATACAGTGGGACTTACCTCCGGCTTCTTATGCCAAAGGAGGGAAAGAATATCCCAAATTTGTTCTATAATAATATAGTGTGACGCCCTGTGCGCTAATCCGAGCCCCAGTAATCCCAGATGAGATTTCATATTGATAAAACATAGTCAGAAATTACCTATAGATGCATATCATCATATCAAATAACCGTAATTTTAATTAGACAAATATTTAAGTAGCAAAAATACTACTGTGCCCAAAAAATAAGGAATTTAAACTGCGCCCGTCGAAGGATTTGGGGAATTATTTTTTTTTTTAGGTTCGTAGAGTACTGTCAGTCACATTTTTGTCAAATTTCATGTCAAAATATTCATTAGTGTTTGAGATACGTGTCGTTTTGTGATGCTAAAAGTGAGTTTTTCGTTTTTTGCGATGTCGAAATTTGTTGAGCAAAGAATTTGCATTAAATTTTGTTTACGGAATCAATTTTCGGCTGCGAATACATTGAGGATGGTGCAGAAAGCCTTTGGTGATGAGGCTATGTCTTAAAAAAAATGTTTACAAGTGGTATAGTGAGTTCCAAGCCGGCCGTGAACGTGTCGAAGACGAAGAGCGTCCAGGGCGACCATCAACCTCAACCACCGAACCTCAAGTTCAACAAATCAAAGATTTGGTGTTGAAAACCAGTCGATTAACAATTAGAAACCTTGCTTTCCATTTTGAAGGATGTTTTAGGCCTCAAGCGCGTCAAATCTCGAGTGGTACCGAAAACATTGAATTTTTTGGAAAAAAGGCCTCGCGTTGAAGTGTGTGAAACGATGCTTTCCGACTACCAGGGTGTCATGAAATGCATTATAACTGGCGATGAGACTTGGGTCTATGCTTACGACCCCGAAACAACCGATCAATCGAGCGAATATCGTGCTTCCAACCGGTCAAACAGTCAACAAGGAATATTATTTGAACGTTATGCGTCGTTTGCGTAACGCTATCCGCCTAAAAATGCCGGAATTGTGGAAAGACAATTCTTGGTTTTTACACCACGATAATGCACCATCCCATACTGCCCTCGTAATTCGTGAACATTTCGCCAAAAACTCAACCCGTATCGTTCCGCAACCACCGTATTCCCCTGATCTGGCGCCGTGCGACTTCTCGCTGTTCACCAAGCTCAAAAGACCGCTCCGGGGACACCGTTTTTATACTATAGAGGAGATTCAAACCGCAGCGAAGACGGAACTGAAGGCCATCCCGAAAAGTGACTACAACCAGTGTTTCGAAGATTGGAAAATCCGTTGGCATAAGTGCATTGCATCGGGAGGGGATTACTTTGAAGGGGATGAAATTGATTTGGAAGAAAAATAAAGAATTTTCAAAATAAATACAATGTCACCTTATTTTGGGCACAGTAGTACATGTATACAATTAGGGCGTGGCATCACATAGTCTAGCTAGCTATCACCAGAAAAAAATCTCTTCCTAACTTTATTTTTGTCACTAACAGTATAAGCTTGACGCATTTTCATTATGGGTAGTCAGAATTTTCAAAAAATCGATTTCATATCTGAAAATATGAAGTAAATCCGAAAAATAATTATCGAGTTATTCTAAAAGTATGTAGCAAAGGGTTCTCGGGTCCTTTGGAACGTTCGAGAGCAGTTAGATGCAAGCTTTACATAATTTGAGTGTCCTCTAATAAGTTGTATATGCCTTCTAAACCACTAAAGCTACAACAACCAAATTTACCCAGCTCTAATCCAAAATCCAATGAAATACATATACTAATTTTCATTTTTCTAACAAACCTTAACCGGCTTTGATTCTTACAAGTTGCAAGAATATAAAATGTTCGTTCGCACTCGAATTCAACCCTTCCTTAGTTGTTCTTTCTAAATTCGCGTTAAATTGAAAATATCCACATGTCACCATAATGGCAATTTTGAAACAATGCATTTGTTCAATTTTTATTCGTATATATTTATTTCATGAACATATGTATGTATTGATGTATGTATGTGTGTGTGCAACGAAGCATTAAAATTTATTCAATATTTATCTTAAAGTAGCTACACTTTGTTTTAATCAGTAGTACAAGCATCGCATATGCAATTCAGTTCACAATTTAATATACATATACATATATATATTTATAAATACAAACGATGATTAGATAGTATAAATGTTCGATAAATTTAACTTGCATATGTATGTATGTATGTATAGATCAGTTTTCTTGCACAATACATAAGTATTGGCATGTATATAACCTACTGTGTGTTGTTGTTTTTATAGGTGAATGTTTCACAGCAATCCAATGTGTTTTTTTTTAAGTTATGCAAGACAAGACAAACGAGACAGAAAGTCGCCACAGCGACGATCTTCAGGCATTGTCAGTTTCCAATACGAATATAAGATATTTATATAGAAATTTCGTTTCGTTTGATAGTCATATTTATTCACTTTAATAAATTTCATGCCAGTGTATTGTATGTATTCAACCCGCCGGCGGGTGCTTTACCTATCACGCAGCAACTTGTTGACCTGTTGCGCCGCTTTAGCTGGTGTTAGTAGAACTAACGGGCCAACATGCAGCATTCTTTACGCAATTTCTCAACACAAAATAGTAAGTATGTTGTGTGAAGAATTGTGTAAGGTTATAAGTAATTTGTTGTTATACATTAGTTATGGATATACATACATATAAATTTATGTGTTTCGTGTTTTAGGTTGATGTATAATTATTTTAGTTTACAAACGAGAGCGCACCAGCACTTTTTTGATTTTATGAATCTTTAAATACGTTTTATTATAATTATTATAAATTAGTACTGTGCCGTTACCGGAGTGTTACATTTTAGTTTTTTTTGTTTGTTTCAACACGCTAACGTTGTGGCTTTTGGTCAGTACGCCACAAGTTTAAAAAATCTTCTAGTTAAAAAGGAAATTAATGATATATTTGTGTGTGTCGCTTTCAACGACTTTTCAATTCATTTAGGGTTCTTCATAAGTGTTTCACATTAAAAGTAGTCTATATTTCATCCACATTTTAGTCAAAATTTTAATTTTTTCAATTCAAAACAATTACAGTTAAAGCATAAAAACGGGCGTTTGGTTTCATGCCGTCTTAAATGCATTTTGTCGTTAGGATATAAGTTTACGGTTAACATTTAAGTTCATATTTACTTAAAGCGGTGTGATAAAGTTAGGTAGACACATGGAAGCTGGTTGGGCATTAACAAGTTGCACAAATAGGGGAAAGGTCAATAGTTTGTAATATTGTTTGTATTATTGTGTTATTTATTGCTAAAAGAGCGCGCAGCCAAGTAAAGTGAACCCATAGCAAGCCAAATATACACAGAAATTATGTTTACACATGTACATACATATATGTAAGTATATTAGTAACAATTCTTAACACGTTACAAATGTAAATCAAACATCGATAATGAATATTTTTGACAATTTGACGTCAAAATGCATATGCACATTTGCAGGTTTGTAACAGTAAATATTTATATTTTCGCAAATAAAGTCTTACATATTTACAAGTATTTGAATTTCGACCGAAAGCAAAATTTCATAAGTTATAAAACTATTTAAGTGTACATTCTAAAAGCTTTGAAAGTATTGAGAATCGGAAAACAGCAAAATTTAGTAAGTTATTATGTGCCACAGTGGCTTGTATGGTGCGTCAAATTAGCTGCGACCACTTGTCGCGCCTTATCATATTAACACATTCACTTTCCGCAGAGTGCAATAAAACCATGCAAACAAGACATTAACCCACACACGCACTGACGTTGATGGTTTTGTGCTTTGGCAATTTTAAACTTGTAAATGCTTGATACTTGATGCTTGGTGCGCAAAGTGCAGTTGTTGTTGTTGTTGTTTCCAAGTAGAATGCAATGATCAATTAGAAGTATGCGAAAGCCTAAAGCTGCGTTTTCTTCATTGTTTTGTTTTGTTTACTTTTTTCGCTCAATTGTATATGTTGCGTCTATTTTTAACAGCCCACGTTTCCACGTTGCAATTGCTCACAGTTTTAGTATTGAGTTTAAAATGTTTATTTCCCTTTTTTGTTTCAAATTTTTTTGATAACTTGTTGTCTTTGATTTTGTTTAAGTTTTACGTGTGTAATAGTAGGTAGATATTTTCCGTTGACTTAATTTCCGTCTAATAAAGGTGACACAATCCCATGTTTATTCCCAACTGAAAGTTACTACCTCATAAAATTTCGATCTAAGTAAATGTGGAGTCTCTTAAAATGTTGAATTGCTGCCTTAAACAGATAGCGAAACAAAACTGTTGTATTGCGTGATGTTACGCTTCAAAATGTCGGCGCAGAGTCCCAGCACTCGCTCGAATCTGTAGAAATAAAATGTATTTATATTTATGTATATTTAAAAATTTATAATATGAAAGAACTAAAAAAAAAATTATAGAATTAATATTGACGAAGTTATAGGTTACGTTATTATGTTAAGTGCCACAATATATGTGTCGGAGATATGAGTTTAAATATAAAGGAACAAAATAAAGGTCTTGTATTTGAATTTTTTTTTTTTTTTTTGCAAAATATCTTTAAAAAAATTCGGAATGAACAACAATTCAATTTTCGAAGAAATTGTTCAGGTCGGTTCAGTGAATGTCACTTAAAATCGTACAGAAAGTAACAATTTGTTTACTAATTTCCAAGCCAAAGAATTTTTCTACAAATAATATGGGTACAACCCATAGTTTTAGAAAATATTACAATAAAATGTTGCGAAATCTCTTTGTCTTTTGTTTTATTCTGGCACCGCGGTAAAATGCTTGAAAGTGTGGCGTCACTTAAAATTATACAGCTGATTATTTGAAACACTAGGAATTTTAGAATTTAGTGTACGGATATTGCCTTTTAAGGGGTTAGGCCACTCTAGAATTTTCCGTAAAACTGATTTTGTTTTTTCAAATGATACATTATGGTCTCATAAATGTTATCCCGAAAGATTATGACAGGGAAAAAATTCTAAATGCCCCATTTTCGTTATCTAGTCGAAGACCGTTCGTTCGGCAGGGAGCCCACTCAACACTTTAAACGCGTTTATCTCAAAACTGTTTTTTTTTTCAAGTTGGCTGGAAACATAACTCAAACAATTTACAACCGATTCATTTGAAATTTTGACAACATCTTCAGAAATACATTATCTACAGAAGAACGTAAGATTTTTTTTTTATCTTGCATAGTTTGTTTTTTATTAACAAATTTTGAACAATTTTTTAGGCCAAATTGTTACTTGTCCCTTTAAAGGCCCGCCATTTTGTCAAAAATGCATATATTGAAAAAATTCTACGTACTTCTGTAACTAGTGCTATTTACAAGCGGAAACCATTCAACAACTTATTAAAATAAAAAAATTACAGCGCTGTGTGTCCGGCTGCGGTTCCCGACAAAACGGAGACATCCTAGGGAGAACGCTGTGTAGCCGCAATTTTTCAATTAATTTTTCTTCAAAAATAGCCATAAGCAGTTAATTATATGTATAATAAATCCCTTTTGTTAAAAATCCGATTTATTTAATAGTTTTCCCTCTAGAGTGGCCTAACCCCTTAAGTTATCTACAAGGTGATTTCCAAAGTAAACAGGACTTTTTGAAACTTGGTGGCGCCATCTATATGTCGGCATGTGTTAGAATATGCTATCTTTATCGATTGCCCAGTGAGAATTTCATGACATTTCACATATTGGCAGTGAAGTTATTGCGTTTTAAGTGTCAGTGTGTTTGTGTTATCGGTGCGAAAATGAGCTTCGAACATAGAACCAACATTAAATTTTGTTTTAAAATTGGTAATACTTTACCGAAACGTTTCAATTGAGTAAACAAGTTTATGCCGATGATTGCCTATCCCGTAGCAGAGTGCACAAGTGGTTTCCACGTTTTCAAAGTGGTCGTGAGGACATACATAAATGACGATCAACATGTGGGCCAATCAAAATCCGTGATCACCGGAAATTCCATCGAAACTCTGCGTGAACTCATCAAAAATCAGCCGTATTCATCACTGAAATTCTTGAAAATGGAATTCAACATCTCCAAAACATCGATTTATCGCATTTTGACCGAACATTTGGGCTTACGAAAGCTGTGTGCACGGCTTGTCCCGCACAAATTGACTGACGACCAAAAATTGCTCAGAATCCAACATTCGAAGGACGATTATTTGACGAAAAATCACATTTTAACCATTAACCACTCCCCGTATTCACCTGATATGGCACCGTGCGACTTCTTCATTTTCGGAAAAATGCATTTGTCCATGAAAGGAAAGCGTTATGCAGCCGTAGAGGCCATTAAAAAGGCTTGAATCGGCATACTAGCGGCCATACCGGCCAACGAGCTAAAACACTCGTTCGACATGCAAAAAAGCTGTATTGAACCAGAAAATCAGACCCAAAAATCAACAACGAGCTTAAACTGTATTTGAAAAAGGACGTCAACAGTAAGGAGAGGGCTACGTAAAAACGATTTTCATAGAAAACTGCTCGCAACAAGCCATTTATTAATAAACGCCAACGATTACAATTTGCTCTTGAGTATCAAAAGTCAGTCAACTCAATGTCAAAAAGGATTAATACTTTGAAAAATGCCAAATGCAGCCCAACAAAATATTAAACAAAGTTTTTTTATTCTTGTTTACCAATTTGTTCCAATCAAATTTCCTGTACGATTTTAAGTGACACGCAAATTTTTGAGGTTGAGTACGAAATATTTCTTTTGCTAGGTCAACTCCTGAATTTATTTTGTTTTATGTTTAAATAACAAGTTCAAATATTAAATAAACCATTCTATTTAATTTTTTAATGTCTAAATACAGTTCTATGATGTGTACGATTTGAAGTGACACTCACTATATCTGTCAAATATGCTGACCGATCAGAGTCAAGTTCTTGTATGAAAATTTTTTTATTTGTGAAGAGTACTAAAGCTTCGGTGTAACCAAAGCCGACGTTATTTCTTTTCATTTTTGGTTTCGCTGGGCTGAGCACTAAGGTCTACTACTCAATTACTAAACTTAATACGAAAATGTGTAAATCAACTTAGCAAATAAACAAAATAAAAGTTAATTTTATAAACGCAATTACCTCGCTCTATCCAATTTAACACATTTCAATGGACCTCTTGCTACCACAGTGGCCGCTCTGGGGCGATCCAACAGCAAAGCGATCTCACCAAAGTAGTCACTTGGACCCAAACGACCAACCTCAGCGGGTTCATCTCCTTGCTATTAAGTGAAACATAAAATTCAATTAGTTACAATATATAGAGAGTTCTTGGTAGTTGTGTATATTTTACCTCAGCTCTTCGTTGGAGCACAACCGCGGTGCCATCTAAAATGATATAAAAATCATCGCCTGGTTCACCTTGTTTGACAATTGTTTCGCCATCTTCGAATTGTACAGGTTCCAAAGCGTCGGCCACAGTAAGACGTTCCCATTTATCAAGACTCTCTGTAACATAAAAATATGTTATGTAAGTAAATATCATTGATTAGTGATTATTTACAAAGAAATAATTATGGGCTCTATATTTTACGTATTTTACGAATTCGTTTAATTTCAACGCAACTTACCCAAAATTGATACACGCGATAAGAATTCTTCGTACATTTTCCTTTTGCGTATGGTTGAACCCATCAGAATTCGGCGATATGAATCGCGATCAATGCCCCAAAGTTTGACATCGGTTTTGGCTCGCACAGTAGCTGCACGTGGCGTGCCATAGATTAGCGCCAACTCACCGAAACTGCCACCCTCACCAATTGTTGTAACCAATTCGGAATTCACAAACACCTGCAAAGTTTAGAACGTACAGTTACAGAAACTATTTTTTAATCTTTTGTTTCGTTGTGGTACACACCTCAACCTCGCCGTGATCGATAACATAGAAATTGTCACCTTCGTCTCCTTGCTGAATAATGTTCTCACCCATTAAATGCGTAACTGGAAACATGGCGTCGAAAATGTCCGAACGCTCATTTTCATCCAAATGCGAAAATAGGACGTTTTTGGCGATCGCCTTGGAGAGCGCGGCCATTGTTTTGTAATCCTTAGGGACAACTTTCTTCACATAACTTGTGGCGTCTTCTTCGGTGACCGGCTCGGCTGAGATGCCGCCACGTCGTCGCACTGGCGGGGCGGCCGTTTGTGGCATTGGACTGAGATCTTCGAAATCATCTGGACTGGTCACCTGTTTATGGGCGTCAAGCTTAACTTGTTCCTGTAATAAAGCAATAAAATATGTATGAATGAGCAGCACAGACATTACGAAAGGAGAAAGCCAATAATGTAATACAAATACAATTGTGTAATGAGGCATCTTGTAAATAAAGAGTGCACATATGTTACGCAATACTGTAATGTGTATAAACAAACCCTCAGATCGAAAAAATTGCTGACTACTCAATGCGATTACTAAATCACTTATGTAATTAAAGATGAAGCAAATATACTTGCAAGTGTGTAAATATTTACATTAAATGAAACAAATCTATTTATGAATAGAAGTGCTGCAATATTTGCATACTCTGTAGGAAAATCGAAATATTTTGAAATAACATGTGGGCAAAAAACAGCAAGACTTTTTTATTTAAATTTTGCATGAAAACCCATTCTTTGAATTTTTTCTTGTATTTCTAGATTATACAATCGATAACGCGTTGAGGACAAACCACGTCCAGGACGGCCTTCAATATCAAATCATGATCAACGCGACAACAAAATAAAGGAATTGGTGCTTGAGAATCGACTACTAACAGTCTGAGATATTACTGGCATCGTTGGAATATCGGAAAGATCAGTAAAAACCATTTTGAAAAGTCATTCGGGCCTAAGAAAAGTGAAAGCTCGACTGGTCCAAAAATCACCAATTTTTTTCGAAAAACAGCGTCGTGTTAACGTCTGTGAAACAATGCTTTCCGACAACCAGGATGTCATGAAACGTAATATTACTGGCTATGAGTCTTGAATCTATGCTTGCCACTCGGAGACAGACGATCACTTGGCTAATTTCGTGGCGAAAATTGACCGAAGCCCAAAAAACCTCGTCAAAAACGGGTCAAAATCAAGTTTTCTTCGGTTAACGAGGTGTGGTGCACTATGAATTCCTTCCGACATGCCAAACTGTCAACAAGGAATACTATTTGAGTCTTACAGTGGTCGTCATATACTTAGCACACTCGTACTTTTGAAAAAATTACTAAAAAACTTAAATATTTTCACATACTAGTATATATTCATATTTCACAGATATTTTAACTTAAATAATAACATAAAGGCCGATGTAATCAAAACCTACAAAAAAAGTAAAAATAAATGATTACTACGTTGGACACATACTAAGCAGATTTCAGGTTTACCTATAAAAACTTTAGCAATCCGCTCCGAACCAAATTTTACTTCAATATTTCGTTGGAAAACCCTTATTTTTGATCATTTCAGAACATCTTTTGGGCACACTCTCCACCAAACGTCTACATTGTTCCACAGGTATATTCAACCATGCACTTTTGATGTTCTGCCACAATTCTTCTAAATTTTTGGGTTTTTTGCCTTCAATCCTTCTCTCAACTTCACTCCACAAATTCTCAATTGGATTGAGATCAGGTGACTGAGCTGGCCACTGCAGAATGGGAACTCATTGCTCCTCCAAGAAATTTTTTACCAAACGCGAAGTATGTTTGGGGTCATTATCAGGCATGAAGTGCCACCTTAGAGGCATATGGTCGTCGACAATTGGAATCATGTTCTTGTAAACAAATTGATTCATTTTTGACGTTACCCTAACGATAGGTCCAACACCGTGTCAAGAAAAGGCCGCCCACACCATAATATTTCCTCCTCCATGTTTCACTGTTTTTTGTGTATACCTACAATTGTGCTGCTGGTTACTGGGGCGCCAAACGCAACGTTTACCGTCAGATCCAAATCTACAAAACTTGGATTCATCACTCCAGAGAACGTTCTTCCAAAAAGAAAGTGGTTTGTTAATGTGGGCTCGTGCGAATGAAAGGCGTGCCTCCAAGTTCTTCTTAGAAACAAACGGTTTCTTCTGTGAAATCCATCCACGCAGTCCGCCTTCATTCAAACGACGTCTGATCGTTTTAGATGAAACCTCTATTCCGTATACTGCATAAACTTCGATTTTAATTTGTTTAGAGCTCTTGAATGAGTCGTTTTTTGAAATCCAACGAATTTGATTGTCTTCTTTGGAGTTGGTTTTCCTTTTCAATTAATTTAGAGTGATGTGTGCTAAGTATATGACCACCACTGTAAGTGGAAGGCTATTCTGGAAATTGACCGGAAATGGCGTCGCAATGACCGAGTTTAAAATATTTTTTTTTTTCAAAAATTTCAGAATTTCTTTATAAATAATGTATGTTTGTAACAATAAAAATTCTAATAAAATATTTTACTTTTTATATTAGAAAAAAAAAATGTTGAAACATGTTGTTTTAAACCCATGTAACCCTTAAGACCTAAATTAAAGTAAAAGGCGCGAACACATAATAAATTTGCCTCAAATGGTGCGGTTTTAAACATCATATGCCCCACAGCAAGCAAGATAAAATAAGGACTTATTTATACAAGTGTCAAGACTTCTTGCGACTTTTCCTACTGTTTTCCTACTGTCATTATTGCGGCAAAAAAGTAAAGAAAATTGTCAGAAGCTGGATCAATGATTGAATTCTGCGACAAATGGCACAGGATGTGAACTCACGAAACGTATACGCCCCGTGTCACCAAATGCTAAATGTAGCAAGCAAATCTCTGCAAACCAATCTGTAACAACGAGTTTATCGTACATTCATTAGCTTTTATTATTTCGCTTTAAATTGAAAGACGGCATGCGACATTCCACCACTCAGGCAGCGGAAATTCAAGCGAAATTGACATTCCCGCGCAAGTTAATTCATATATTTATGAATGGTTTCAAAAACTATATATTCTTTTGCTGAATATGAACTTTATTCTTTTGAATTACATAGTTAAAATGAACATGTTTTTGTATTATCCTATGTCTTATATACTATTCGTTAAGTTGATAACATATCCATGTTTTGTGGCTTAGGTCTAAAGTCTAATCTTATTATTTATTATAAACAAGTGCTTATCATGCGGCTTATCTTGTGGCCTATGCATGTCTTGTATTCAGATATGAGTTCAAAGTCTTGTTTTGATACTCTTGTTTATTTGTTTAGGCAGAGCTGGCTTTATCAGCGTTTCTCATATACTTGTGTATAAATGTCGTTGATACTGGTATTAACTCTCCTCCCTCTTAAAAAAAAAACAAAATGTCCTCATTTTTATAATGTAAAGTTGGCTGTGAGTTTTGGAGTTCGTGTAGTTTCTTTCTTTCTTGAGTAACTTGTCGTAGTTTGATTAATTTGAGTAGTGTCCAAATTATCAGGATTATAATTCCAAATGTTGTAATTGTGTAGCAAAAAGTTTGGATCGGGTGATCTTCGATTGGAATGAGTAGTTTATGTAACTTCCGGATATTCGTAAATTTAGTTTCTTCATTGGAGTTGATTACTTCATCAATTGTTATGGTGCCTTCATGTTGGATTATCTGTTTTATTGTATCCTGTATGTTTATGTACTTTCGTCCATTTATTTTAATGGTGTCATTGAACTGGATCAAGTTTACTCCTGAGATAGTTTCGTTATTAATTTCATATTTTCCATCTAATATTATATTACCATAATCTAATATTGTGATATTTGCATTTGTTTCTTCAATAGTTTTACAATTTGCTTTTTCTTTTAGCACTAATTTCGAAATACATTCATTATCCTTGTTGGTTTTACATATAAAAGTATTTAGTGATTGTTTACATTCTTTTACTCTTGAATAATTATTTATATTACATTGAGCTATATATTTGTCTAATATATATTTGCCATGCAGATAGCTTAATGATGTTATTTTAAATAATTTACATTTTTGCGTTATTAAAGGATATTTATAAATGATTACATATGTATCCTTAATTCTAATTACATTTATTGTAGAGTATTCCATTACATTTAAAACTGGAATATCTAACTTTTCGTTTTTTATTATTTGTTTTATATCATTTAAATTTAAAGACTTAGACAAGTAATTTCCTGTCTTTACAGAATTTATAGTTTCGAATAGGGTTTCTAATTCCTTCAAAGTTTCTGATATGACCAGGCTTGTTGAGATTGATTGAGGATCAACCTTTGAGATTGACCGTTCAAAGTGTGAGTTAATGACTCTCTGTTGATTATTATTTTCTATTATTTCATTTAAATGTGTTTTTATTTCAATAAGATCGTCATGATCTGGAATCCCAGTTATAAATTTTATTATAGTCCCTAAAATGTTTATTGATCTTTTTGTATTGAGTGTGAAATAGTTTGTTCAATTAAATTTGAGATTCTATTTTCGTTTATAATATCCTGTTGTGTCCTGCCAATTGATCTATATTCTATCTGTTTGTATCTTTCCATTATTGTCGTTAAATTAAATAAATGATATAAAAATTCGGTATCTTCATATAGGTATGCGTCGTCAGTTTCGGTGAATATAAATTTTTTATTTTTTAGATTGCTCACTGTGTATGCTTTTATGTTTATTATTAAATTCAATAGGAGTATTACGAATGTTATCTTTATGTAAGACATGTTGTCTTCCTCCTCTCTCTACTAAAACTGTGTCCTCACGGTTTTCTATAACTATGTATTTTAGATATTTTTGTTCAGTTTTTGTACGTCGTTTTGATAGTGCGTAAATTATTTGTTTTGGTTCATAAACTTTTTGTGTTCTTTTCTTATTATGATATTCTAAAACTTTGTCTTTGTTTTTTTCAATCAATTGTTTTATTTCTGGATAATTCTTCCTATTAAAAAATACTTCTACCGGTTTTTGTTTGGTCACCGAGTGTATTGTCCTATTATACTCGTATGCTGCGTTAAATATTTCCGTAACTGGATCGGTGTTATTTTGTTTAGCTAATGTTGCTGCGATTTCTATCAGTGTGCTATGCAAGCGTTCAACTGAACCGTTTGATGTCGAATGAGCTGTTGGCGTACGATTATGTGTTATATGAAGTCGTCGGTATAGTGACAAACAAGATATCGATGTGAATATACTCTCATTGTCGGTTTGTAGGTTTCTACAATATGGGTATGTAAGTGTGAGAATTTCTTCTAGTTTGTCTACGGTGTTGACTTTATCTGCTATTTCTCTCATTAATAAATATTTTGAGTACCTACACATACTAGTTATATATGTTCTATTTCCTATGTGGAATATATCCATACTTATAGATTCTCCTGGTAGATTTGTTGCTGGTGTTCTCCCTATCAGTTGTTTTGTTGGTCTACGCTCGTATTTTTGTTCATAACAATTTGAACAGTTTCGTGCAAAGTTTTTGATTTGTTTCGCCATATCGGGCCAAAAATATTGTTGTCTAATTTCCATCGCGTTATTTTTCTCATTTCTATGCGCTCGGTTATGTGTATTTGTTATAATTTCCAATTGCCTGTTTTTGTCTGTTATGTCTTCGACTAGATTTTGTGCTATAAAGAGCTTGTAGTTTAGAAAATGTTTACTTAGTAGTGATTTTATTGAGAATAGTTCTTGTTCATCGATTTTAATCGCGTTATTGAAATTAGGTGTAAAAATTTCTTTTAAGGTTTTTGTTAGATATTCAGTGTTTTGGTATTCAATAATGTGTCTGTGATACTTTGGAAAGGTCGTTTGTGTTTCTTTTTTATTTCGTTCAGTTTTCTTTAATATGATTTGATTCTTAAATGAATTTATCGTTTGTTTTGCGTATGTATAGTTTTCGTTTGGTGAACTACGTGTCGAGTGCATCGATTCTATTGTTGAAGTGTTAATTTTTTGTCTTGATAATGCATCTGCTACTACGTTTTGATTTCCTGGTTTGTATACTATTTTTGCTCCAGATTCTTGTATAAAATGTTTCCATCTTTTTTAGTTTTATATTTGGATTTTTGTCCGAAATAGAAAATATCAAAGCCTGGTGATCAGTGTGTATAGTTAAATCTGCTATACCGTAAATATAATTCCTAAGTTTTCCAATAGCCCATACTATTGCTAATAATTCTTTTTCCGTTGTACAATAATTTTCTTCTGTTTTTGTTAATGTTCTTGATATAAAAAATATAGGTTTCTTTTCTTGTGATAAGACTCCTCCTATGGCAAAATTACTCGCATCTGTAGTTAAATCAAAAGGTTTTGAGAAATCTGGTTGAAATAGTTCAACTTGTTCTTTTAATTTTGTTTTAATTATTTGTATAGCTTTTATGGCTTCTTTATCTAATTTAATTTCTTTCTTAGCTGACATTTTTTTACTTGTTATACCATTTTCTCCTTGTAGATGTATGGTTAGTGGTTTTGTTATTTTGCTATATCCTTGTATAAATTTCCTATAATATCCCGCCATACCTAAAAATGACCTTAATTCTTTCAGGGTTTGAGGTATCGGATACTTGTCTAATGTTTCTACTTTCTTAGGATCTACCGTTATCCTATTTTGTGTTATTATATGTCCTAAATATTCGACTTGATTTTTAAAGAAGTGTGATTTTTCATCGGAGATTTTCATATTTGCTTTATGTAATGCGCTTACTATTATTTGGATGTGTTTAATATGTTCTTCAGGTGTCGAGGAATATATTAACACGTCGTCGATATATACAAATGCAAATTTATTTATATATTCTCGTAGAATATCATCAACACATCTTTGAAATATTGAGGGTGCATTTCTTAATCCGAAGGGCATTCGTATGAATTCATATTTAGCTCCATTTATGGAAAATGCTGTTTTTTCCCTATCTTCTTTTTTTATCATAATTTGGTGAAATCCTGCTTCTAAATCTATCGTAGAAAAATATTTAGCTTTACCTAACGCTTGTATTGTCATGTTTATGTCCGGAATAGGATATCTATCTGTTATAGTTTTTGAATTTAATTTTTGAAAATCTATCACTAATCTTTTCTTGGGTTTTCCATTTTCATCTATACCCTTTTTTGGTACTGTCCAAACTGGTGAGTTATAAGGACTTCTACTAGGTTGTATTATATTATTCTTTAATAATTTTTTTATTTCTGAATTGACAAAATCGTTATCTGCGTACGGATATTGGTATTGTTTCGTCCAAACAGGTTCATTATTTTCTGTCCTAATGGTTGCTTCTATCGCTGTGGTAAATGGTAACTTTTCTGTTTTATTATTTCTCCTAATTATTTCTCTAATCTCCTCTTCATAATCTTTATTATCATTTGTGTAATTTATTTTTTGATTTTTGTTTTTATTTTTATATTTTAATTGTAGTGACGTGAAATCTATTTCTGCGTTTAATTTTTTTAATCCACAAAATCCTATTATCATATCAAAATCTTTGATATCTTCTAGTTCAAAAAATGGTAAATCATGGTTTAACAGATGTATTATTTTTTTACTAGTCATGATGGAATATCCATGCATTGATTTTGTCCATACAGGATCTATTGATATACTCTTACCTATTCTGCATTTTTTTGATATGTAGTTGTTTGTAGCGCCTGAGTCGATCATGATATTCACTTCTTGTTGTGTCGGACCATCCTTGAGTGTAAGGCAAGGCAGTCCATTCTTTAGCCTAAAAAAGTACTCGATGTATCGTCAGCTTCTTCCATGTGTCTGAAGGTTTGTTCTGGCTGAGGTTCAGGTTGTTGCTGTGTGTTGATCCTTTGTATCTTTTGCGGAATGATGTTTCTGTTAGAGTGATTTCGTTTGCACCCACTGTTTCTTTGAGGTTCGTCAACATCCATGCGTTCTTGTGGTGGTTGATATGTATTAAATCCTCTTTGAGGTTGTGTATAATTGTAATTGTTCCTCATTTGTTGCCTTGGTTGGAATTGATTTTGCCTGAAGTTGTTATTATTATGATTATTATGATTAGGTTGATTATATTGGTTTCTTGACCATTGATTTAAATTATTATTTTGCCATTGTGGTGGATTAAAATTAAAAAGGTTTGTCTTTTCCGGTATTATTCTATGTTGATTAGTTGGTCTTTGCCAAAAGTTATTTAAATTTTGTTTTTGGATTTCGATAGGTCGTCTTAGATTTTTATTTTCACTAGTTTGTTGTAATCGTATTTCGATTTGTTTAGCACTTGTATAGGTTTGCATTAAACTTTGATATTGATTTGATGCTAAGGCTGTTGCCAAATTTTTATTTTTTAATCCTTTAATAAATTGTGTTATAGATTCTTGTTCAATATATTTGTTATTTATTTCTGTTTTTAGAAGGTCCACTGTATTTTTAATCAGCTTCCTGTGCAATGTCAATGTGTATTGGAAATAAGTGTCCAAGTCTTCTGTTGGTTGTTGTGCCAAGTTCTTCATGTGTTCTTGTATTTCATACAGTGCGTTTGGGTCGTGATATAGTGCGTCCAAAGCTTCCATGATACTGTAGAAGTTGAGAGGTGTGTTGTTGCATTCAAGTAACATATCTGCATGCCCCGTGATTCTTCTTCTGAAGGTTGTAATGATATTGTAGAATTGAGGTGTATTCTGGAATACTTGGAGTGGTTCCATGACTTTCATTACATGTGACTTCCATATCGTATACTCTTCTTTGTTTCCTTGGAAAATAGGTAATTCCTTTATGACTTCGATTTGTACATCTGTTACATTCTGGTATTGCATCGTGGCTTCTTGGTATATTGTTGGAGTAGAAGTTTCGCTAGTATTAGGATTTGTAGTTTGGAACATCCGTAATATTAACTCCTTGTCCTTTCTCCTTTCTTCGTCCAATTTCGAGAACTGATTCTGAATGTAGGACATTATGTAGTTTTCAGGAGTGGTAGGGACTGTAGCTGAAGGATTTATGTCCTCGTTAGGCATTGTCCGTTTTGCTCCTTGACTCATTTTTTGAGTGTCTGTCTTCGTTAAGGAAGGTTTAAAGATTTTGGCTTTCTTTACTAAAGATTTCAGCTTGAGGATTTAGATGTCCTTCTTTATGCGCTTCGAAGATTCTTAAGGATGCCGATGTCCTGTTGTGCGATCTCCTCCTTCCCAGTAAAGAGCGGTTGAGCCCCCAGTTAATTCATATATTTATGAATGGTTTCAAAAACTATATATTCTTTTGCTGAATATGAACTTTATTCTTTTGAATTACATAGTTAAAATGAACATGTTTTTGTATTATCCTATGTCTTATATACTATTCGTTAAGTTGATAACATATCCATGTTTTGTGGCTTAGGTCTAAAGTCTAATCTTATTATTTATTATAAACAAGTGCTTATCATGCGGCTTATCTTGTGGCCTATGCATGTCTTGTATTCAGATATGAGTTCAAAGTCTTGTTTTGATACTCTTGTTTATTTGTTTAGGCAGAGCTGGCTTTATCAGCGTTTCTCATATACTTGTGTATAAATGTCGTTGATACTGGTATTAACTCGCACACCACCAATCCGCAGCTTTTAGCTAATATACATACTATGCAAATGTACAAACAAGCAGATATACACATACACACATATGTATGTATAAGATATGCAAATATGCTGGTTTTATGTAGGGTGTAGGCGTTTAAAATGCACATTTGCAAAGCATTCTGAAGAGCCACCATCCAACTGAAATTTGTACTTATCTTCTTTCTCTGTGTCGGCTTTGTTTTGCATATGTTTCCACGTGACGTTAATAATTAAATTGTTGCGCCAACAACAAAATACCAGAAATTCATGTATGTAACGGGTGTTTTTTTAGACGTGTGGTTTTCAATAACTTTTTGTGGAGTTTGTCTTTCTGACAGCTGCCATTTCAAAATTGACGAGACCTAAACCGGAACATGGTTTAAAAATCCTCTAAATTTATTATCGAAATAATTGTTTGATTTGAGTCTAATATTCGGTCAAAATAATTGCACAGCAGAGTCGGTAATTCGAGCAACCACGGATCGATTTCGCACCACGTTTACTCTGGTGGATAATGCGTATCATCAGAGACACCGTACAGTATGCAGCAAAGACGAGTGTATCGAGGAAGTCCCGAATGAGTCCACACTTCAATGCGCGTATCATCTATTTTATTCAAGATTTTGCGGAAGGATCTTGATTTGTTGGCTTACAAAGTTCAGTTCATGCAAGATTTAAAGCTAAACATTGATGGCCGTTGCACGTTCTGTGTATGAATCCTAAACTGGATGGCTACCGATACCGATTCTCACAAGAAAATTCAAATTTCGGCATCATTCGTCCATTTTCCTTCCATAATAAATTAATGAACCCGATCAAAATGTACAGTCAATGGGAAACGCTAGAGAATTTTCGTGCCTAAATTGGAAAATTTTGATGTGGACGACATCTGATTCCAAGAAGACAGCGCCATTTGCCATACAACTATCGAAAAAATAAATCAATTGAAGAAAACTTGTGGTAACGCGCATTATCTCGCGTGGTGAGCCTGTGGCGTGGTCTCCAATTTCGAGCGGTTTGACACCGCGCTACTATTTTTTGTGGGGTTCTGGGAAGGGAAGTCTCTTGTCTATGCAAAAAAGTATGAGACGGTTAAAACCTTGGAGGAGAATATTCGGAGTATTATCGCTGACATAAAGTGGTCGAAAGTTAAGCATATCGGATGGAATTTATTTTCTTATCTTTATACGAAAGCTAAAATCTTGGCCATAAAATTATATCATATGCATTTTATTTCTTCTTGACCACATATCTAAAAAAACACCCTTTACATATATACATATATGTTTAACACACACTTAGGGGCATAAGTATTTATTTTATAACCTAATTGACAGAAGGTGCGAGGTCAGAATTTTTTACATTTTACACATACAGGGAGTTGTATGAATGTAGTTTGTATAAACAGATATAAGCAAATGGATCCCGAAGTTTGTTAAAATTTTAACTAACAACTTCCGAAAAAACTTCTGTGATTTTAGATTAATAACTTTTCTTTTTTTATGGGCGTAGACACCGCTTACGCGGTTATTGGCAGAAGGACATAACAGCCTCGGATGAGAATTGCTAAATGAGACGGCGAATCATCCCTCCACATCAATTGAGGAAGGCCCAAATCAGTCTCTCTCAAGCGTTCTCAAGCATTGGGCATCTCTGTGACGTCGTTGTGGCGTATTTTGCGAAAAGATCTTGGACTACATCCTTAAAAGATCAAATTGACGCCAGAACTGAAGCCGCTTGAGTACCAGAGTCGTCGTATGTTCGTCAAATGGGCTAAGCAACAACTTGAAAATGATCCGAATTTTCATTGACAAATCATCTTCAGCGGCGAGGCCCATTTCTGGCTGAATGGCATCATCAATAAGCAAAATATCCATTATTGGTGAGACAGCAATCCACACGTACTCCATGAGTCACCATTGCATCCCGAAATCGTGATAAATACAAAAAAAAACGCATATTTCATGGAAAAATCAGGTTTAGAGGCTCGTAGTACCTCGTACCTTGCGAGTTACGACTCGACTTTGTCGCAATGGGCACTTTTGTAGAGTGTTCAATTCTGAGGAATACGTGTCTAAACTCAAAGCGATGCCATAAAATGCCTCTGAGCTATAGAAATTTAAATATAAAAAAATCACGATTTTCATGTATTTTCAATGGATAATTTTTACATGCCTTAGTCAAGTACTTGATATTAATATTAAGGGCTCAAATTTCCAGGGAACTTTTTATGGTATTTTCAAGAAAATTTCATTAGGGTATGGAAAAAAGGAAATTTAAATAAAAAAAGCCCTAGCGGGATATGATTACCTTACTCGTGGGATCTCTTCCGTAGCAAAGTTTCACAATTTATAGAAACATAACTATGACAATTGGGTTCACTCTTAAATTATATATGATTTTTTTCAATTCCTGCCTACTAGTCGTTGGTACAAAAGAAAATTGAATTGTTGTTGTCTTTTAATTAAAAATAGTTGTAGAACAGAATACAGTCATTACCGTCCGCAGTCAATTAAAGTCATCGTTATGAGTTCACATTTGTATGTGTCGCAGGTGGGCCGTCGGGTGTGTATATGGAACTACTTGGCGGTTTGTTTTTATTGTTATTCTTGACACTGTGTATGTATATATTTGTGTACAAATACATTGTAAAACTTTACAGCATATAATCTTTTTATATTTTGCTGTAACACGTACAATATTGCAACATTTTTCCTTTCCGCAATTCTGCCTTAATTATTGTTACATATATACAGTTATTTGTGCAGTTATATGCGCAGCTAAATATCATCCTATTTGAAACACGTTCTTACGTAAATCAAAACAAATTAATTTAGGTGGCAAAGAGGGCAAAGCAAGCACATTGAGGTATAAAAGAAAAATATATTCATAATATACTTATACATACTCGTCTAGTATGTATGTATAAGCAAGCAAACAAACATTCGCTTATTAAGAATAAAACTATTAATGTAGCTTATTTATGTTTACGAAGGCAATTGTTTATACTATGTAGATATGTATATTACTTTATAAGTGATCAACCAAATATGGACTATTTCAGGTTGAGTGATTTTCATACAAACCAGTATTGGAGCACGTATACGCCCTGCAGACCACTTTGTGAGACAAGATACTCACTGTACATAATCTCCGTGAAGCCATTTATTTCATTATTGTTTGTATTCAATTCAAGTATAACGGGAAATCGAAGCACAGGTACTTTTTTCAATAGTTTTGTTTTCGACAGATCACGAGTGAGTTGTGTCAAGCTGTCATGTTAATTTGCCGCATGTGGGACAAAGAGCAACCTGAAGAGATTCCAGAACTGCCATTTCATCCAAAAAAAAAAACAACGGTTTGTTGTGGTTTGTGGGCCGATGGAATCATCGGTCCATATTTTTTTTAAAATGATGCAGGTGAAAACGTAACCTTCAATGACGACCGTTATTACGCCATGATAACCATGTTGCCTGAAATTGTAGCTCGTGATCGACGACATTTAGTTTGAACAATACTTTCTCCTTATCGCATCAATCAATGAATTTATTTAGAGAACACTTTTGTGAGCAGATAATTTCACATTTTGGCCTGGTCGATTGGGCACAAATATCGTGTGACATCATACCTCTAGACTTTTTTCTGTGAGGATATATAAATCTAAAGTCTATTCGGACAATCTCGCTTCCATTCAGGCCTTAGAACAAAACATGACGCGTGTCATTTGCCATTTAACTGTCGAAATGCTCGAGTAAGTCATTAAAAATTGGACTCAACGGATGGAATATCTGAGTCGTGACCGCGGCTAACTTTTGAAAGAGATATCTTAAAAAAAAAAATGGCAAAGAATGTTCATTCGAATAATAATAAACATTCCCCATTAAATTTGAAGTTTATGTGTTTTACCGATCCGAATTATGTTTTTGTTGGGAAAACTTTTTATTTGGCTTCAATCACTCTAAACAAAGCACCCGTCGATATAATCGACAGGTGGTTCGCTGAGAAGATCTCAGTAAGCTGGGTACTTGAATACCATCATACTTGTCTAAACTGTGACATTCTGATATTCTCTCTTTCTTCGACTTCATTCCTGAAAAATTTAGATCACTGCGTCGCAGAGTTTACTCCTGATAGCTCTTTTCACTTCTCACATACCTCCGGCGGACGTTTGGATGGGACGAAGCCGCTATATAAGATTTTACAGGAATTGGTTGTAACTCAGTGGGAGGCTTGAAGAAAGAGCTTTCTGTTAAGAGCTCCCTTTTAAACTCTCTTTGAGCTCAAAGTTAGATAAGGAATGTTTGTCCTCAATATCGATAGCATCACGTTACTTTATCATCACACTGTATCAAAATCGCTGGAAGTAGCAAAGCCGATTTGCCCTCAAAGGAAGCAGCCGTGTCTCTATTACAACGGATTGGCAACGAATTGGGTCTCTATTGTCTTGCACTCCAGCGCTGGATCTATGGATTTCGCGTGAACTTAGCAAGCGCTTGTCAACACATAGCTCCTGTGCGACAACAAGACCAAAACGAATTAGTTCCACCAAACTACTTGCTCTCAGTAGAGCTCATCATGCCGCAATCGTGTGAGTTTTTACACTGCCCAATAGGCGCGTAAGGGGTAAGGGTGAAAGGTGACTTGAAAATATATAGGTACTATTGCTTAGCTTTTGTAAGTCTGAGGTTGAAATATCTCAACAGTCACATCTTTGATGAACGTGGTGAAATTGCCGTGGTTGAGATCAGCAAACTCAATAAATTTGCGAAACTCAACATCAAATCTACAATGGTTGGTGAAAGTCAAGTATTGTCAACTATAGCACCGCGCTAGTAATACTAGTTCTAGTCAGTCTCAGCTCGCCTATAACAGCGTAAGTGGTGTCTAGTCCAATAAAGAAAAAGAAGTATGTACGTACTTTGCACTCCACCCATCCTAGGAATCATCAATTCCTGAGCTCACATCAAGACATTACCACAGAAGCCCCAGTAAATACCATCTTAAGTGTAAGTCATATCATTCTAACAGTAATTATTTGCTAGTTAAACGCAGCTTTTTCATGGTGAAATGCCATGCATAAAAAGTGGTTGTCAGCAACAAGCAGTTAAGAGTTCATTAACTAAATAAATGAATATTTATATACCGTTAAAAGGTTCACGGTCGATATTAATGGCTCACGAACCGATGAGATGAGTGGTCGTTAAACTGGCTATTAAATGCTTCAGAAATAATTTATCAGCTTTCATTGCCTTAACCAAATGTAAACGAATGCCCCGATATCACGTCAATCGCCGACCACGGAGTCGTAAAACTATCAGTAGATGTGTAAACACATAAACATGCGAGCAAGTAGCGTGCGAACTGACGCCACACTTTGTTTTTATTAAAGCGGGTGATTGCTTGCGATGACTTTGGTTGCAATTTGAATCCGCAGCATTTGAGGGAAAGGTGTGAGCATATGCTAAAGATATGTTTTTTTGTAAGTTTATATAGTATATACACTACATTATGTATATATTTTTCGGTCAATTAATAACAACTTTTTAATTATAAATTGAGAAATGGACCATCTGCCTCACCCAGTGTCTTAGCTATTAAATTATTATCATTTTAAACCAAATGGTGATTTGTAACTCCTTAAAACTGATAATCGTATAGGTTATATATTAATGGTGAATAAGCTTTGTTTTACTAGAAGATGCAAAATCTCTGTTACTCATCCTTAGGTTGGTTCTATGCTTCAACTGATGGAGAGGGTGAAGTTCTTGGGGCTTACTATTGTCAGAAAGCACTCATAGAAGCCAAACATCGAGCAGAGAGTGAGGAAGACATCAGTCGCCAAATAATGTTTAAAGGAGTAATTGGCAAGCGATGGGCCTCTTACCAAAAGTGATATTCTTGCTCTATTTAACCGTAGTTAAGCGACTAATATATTCTGGGGGTCGTTGTCTGATATACGGCACTTGGAAAAACCACACTAGCTAAGCAGCTGTGGAGTGCGACACGCATCGGCATCTGCGAGGCCCTATGAGCATCACCAGCAATGACACTCAATGACATTCTACACGTTGCATTTGTAGACTTAGCTGGTAGGTGATCGACAGCGAAGGCTGATATTAGACTTAGCGAAGCTGTGTAGATGAGGGTCCCCGTGAGAGAACGCACTGAAATTCTCTACTACATTCTATGCGACGGGATTGTGGGACGAAGTCGTTGGATAAGCGATTTAAAGAAATTTTTCACAGATAGATTGATCGTTAAGAGGGAGGTAAGAAGTAGAGTCTTTTGTCGATAACTCTTCATAAATTCTAGTTTCAGGATACCAGACCACCGTGGGGTCTTTCAAGCAGATTTGGCTGCCAATAGCTATACTGCTCCGAAGTGCAACTTCATTCTGAGAGCACTACAATCACTCCGATAGCCAAGCGGATATACTGACCGTGAGCTCAAAACTAGCCAAGCAGTGCATGACCTTATTAACAAGAGCTTCATATTATACTTGCATATTATACTTTTATGGATGCCCTCTTACAACGGAATCGCCGGAAACAGCAAAACCGTCGAGCTTGCTAGGGAGGGCACTCTTACTTCATTTTCACCATATTGGAAGCGAGTCGGTTTTGAGATGACCACTGGCGTTCAAGCGCTGGACCTCCTCTGCGCTCGGCAAGCATTGTTCAATAACAAAAACTAATGCGATTGCGAGATCTTTCTGACCTATAGTAAAAAGCGAACGGTCCCCGGAACAATGTACTTGCTCTTAGAAAAATCTTGCTATAATTCTGACTGGATACTGTCCAATAGGCAGGGCACTCTTCACACTCAGTGCGGCCAAATATTTCATCGGACGCTATTTGCCAAAGTTCTATAGAGAAAGGCAAGGTAGAACTGTCTTGACAAAATCTCCTTTATTATCCGTCTTCTGCCAAACTGAGATTAAAATATCTCGTAGATATATCCTTGGCGAACCCAGCGAAGTGGTTGAAATTGATAAAAAAAAAAAAACTTTGACAACAAAACTTGATAAATATGTTTTGTGCTACACAGAGGAGGTTGGTAATGTGGCTCGCAGATGTTAGGATCCGTTATGAATAAATATTTGCACCTAAATTTTGATTCGCAAATTACAATTTTTTACACACACAAATCTTTGATAATTACTGGCCCGCATTCATATGTAGATTGTATGAAAGTATTTTATAATTTTACTTCTTATTCCGAACCGAGTTGCGGTCAATTGCGCCACACTATTTTATTTCTACGTTTCTGCAATTGACATTATTGCCGCAACTTGACGTCGCCACACCACATTTCATTCACACATTTTACTAAGTGAGATCCACGATTTCGACCACACATTTGTGGTTCAAATTTTGCGTGCAAACACAAGGAAACTAACTCTGAATCTTCTGCACAGTGGTATATCACCTTCTGTTCCGTATTTTACAAAAACAAAAGTTGCTTCACTCTAAACTAAACACACAAACTAATGATCCGACTGCTATCAAATTTATACCCGTCCCTAATGATCATATGCATCTTATTGTAGTAGCGCCATCTATGTGTCAGGCTGGGGACCTTTCAATTGACCTGTTACTTTTCAGTAGCAGTGGCTTGTGAAAAATCACTTTCTATGAGTCCCGTTATTTTGTGTATTTTATTTTTTTAGTGAATATATCGCTCTTTAAATTTTGAAACACATTTATTTTGCAAAAAAGGGTCGGTCCAAACATTGTTCTAAAGAAATTCTCATCAAAAAAGTTTTGACGGAAGAAAAATCTTACAAGATCGTCGAAGATTTGCTCGAATGTTCTGCCAAAATGATTCCGAATGCAAAAAAATGGAAATCAAATCCCGTAACGAGGACGAAAAGAACCTCTTTCGCGGACACAGTTGAGAAAAGTTGTGGTTTTGGCCCAAGAAAAGCCAGTTTATACCTCAAAAAAAAAAAAATTTAAGATGAGTTAAATCTTACTGTCACTGCATCCACAATAAGAAAAAAGTTGATACTAAGCTAAATTTTATGGCAGGAGCCCAAGAAAGGTGGCATTATTTTGCTAAAGAGCAACATATTGTGGTCGGACAAAACAAAAATTGTTTTATTGGGTTCCCGAGGACGCCGACAGAATGTACAGAAGCCAGTAAACACTTCATTTGATCCTAAATATGTTTGACGTAGGGTAAAAAATGGAGATGCCAAAGTCAATGTATGGAAGTGCTTTTCTTACTATGGTACAGGTCCGTTATTTTGTATTAAAGAAAACATGAATGCCAAATTGTACATTGGTATAATGGAGTCGACTATGCTGGCACACACTGAATTGAAAATGCCGTTGAAATGAATTTATCAACAAGATAATGACCCCAAAAATACCAGCAGGTTGGCAAATAATTGGTTTGCTCCAACAGATTTGAGGTTATTGGTTAGCCCGGTCAGGCATCGGACCTTAATCCAATTGGGAATCTTTGGGCAGAAGTCAAAGAAGCTGCAGAGAAAGATAATCCGTCAAATACGAAGCAATTATGGTGGACTCCATGCCTAGGAGATGAGCAGATGTACTACTGTGTCCAAAAAAATTGAATTTAAACTGCGCGCGTCGAAGGACTTGGAGAATTATTTTTTTTTAGGTTGGTAGTAGTGTCAGTCACATTTATGTCAAATTTCATGTCAAAATATTCATTAGCGTTTGAGATATGTGTCGTTTTGTGAGCTGCTAAAAGTGAGTTTTTCGTTTTTTGAAATGTCGAAATTTGTTGAGCAAAGAATTTGCATTAAATTTTCCGCTGCGGATACATTGAGGATGGTACAGAAAGCCTTTGGTGATGAGGCTATGTCTAAAAGAAAATGTTTACAAGTGGTATAGTGAGTTCCAAGCCGGCCGTGAATGTGTCGAAGACGAAGAGCGTCCAGGGCGACCATCAACCTCAACCGACGAAGCTCACGTTCAACAAATCAAAGATTTGGTGTTGAAAAACCGTCGATTAACAACTAGAGACCTTGCTGATGAAGTTGACATATCGAAAGGCTCAGCTAATACCATTTTGAAGGATGTTTTAGGCCTCAAGCGCGTCAAATCTCGACTGGTACCGAAAACATTGAATTTTTTGGAAAAAAGGCGTCGCGTTGAAGTGTGTGAAATCATGCTTTCCGACTACCAGGGTGTCATGAAACGCATTATAACTGGCAATGAGACTTAGATCTATGCTTACGACCCCGAAACAACCGATCAATCGAGCGAATATCGTGCCAAAAGAGAGCCGAGACCAAAAAAATCGCGCCAAAGTCGCTCAAAAATCAAGGTCATGTTGACTGTTTTCTTCGATTATCGTGATGTTGTGCATTATGAATTCCTTCCAACCGGTCAAACAGTCAATAAGGAATATTATTTGAACGTTATGCGTCGTTTGCGTACCACTATCCGCCTAAAAAGGCAGGAATTGTGGAAAGACAATTCTTGGTTTTTACACCACGATAATGCACCATCCCATACTGTCCTCGTAATTCGTGATCATTTCGCCAAAAACTCAACCCATATCGTTCCGCAACCACCGCATTCACCTGATCTGGCGCCGTGCGACTTCTGGCTGTTCACTAAGCTCAAAAGACCGCTCCGGGGACACCGTTTTTATGCGATAGAGGAGATTCAAGCCGCAGCGAAGACGGAACTGAAGGCCATCCCGGAAAAGGACTACAACCAGTGTTTCGAAGATTGGAAAATTCGTTGGCATAAGTGCATTGCATCGGGAGGGGATTACTTTGAAGAGGATGAAATTGATTTGGAAGAATAGATAAAGAATTTTAAAAAAAGATACAATGTCACCTTATTTTTTGGGCACAGTATTATTATCCGCAAACGATCGTTCGACTAAATATTAATTATTTAAGCTTTAATATTTATTTATTTTTTTTTTTACTTATTTAAAAAAGCATTTTATGTTATACTTTAAAGAAATCATATTTTTTTTTTAATTTTGAATATGAGTGAATTAAACACAATAATAATAAACCAACTACACTATTTTTTTCCTTCACTTAAATTTCTGGTTATGCCACCGCTCTTATTTCGAACACAGTTGTATATGTATGTATGTGGGTGGAAACAAATATTGCTCAAAAGAAACATTTAGGTAACTAAAAACAATTCTAATTTTGAGCGTACAGCATTTTAAACACGAGCAAAACATACACATTTGTTGCCGTAAATACGCCCGCGAGTAAATCTGCTCGCCCTTAAGCGTGCGCTGTTTTATGAGTCTTTAAAATTTGGCAAGTGCTAAGCAAATAAAATGTATACATAAGTATGTGGTTTACTAGAAGCCGAAGGAAATGCTGTGAAGAAAACAAAAAATAAAATATAAAATAATTCCACACATGGTGTTCTCCGCATATGCCACAAAGGCTTATTCTTATTTATATTATATAAACTTGTGCTTTGTATGTGAAACAAGAAAGATATGGTATGGTGGAAGAATCGAGTATAATACGCCAAACTTTGCACCCACGCCACAGTAAAGATGTAATAAAGGCCTTTTAATTCATGAGCAGCGTAAGTGGAAATCAACAGAAACGTGGATGTGAGACACACCTGACTGAATTTCAACAGACCACACAAATATTAACAATAAAATGCATTTATGCCGCTATTAGTGCATTCCATAAACGCTTGTTGTTGTTTTATGCGCTTCAAGTGCCATAAATTTACAATTGTGTTCCTACTAATCATTTAGGAACGAGGAAAAATAATTGGTTTTCATAAATAAACGCAATTCAGTTTGGAATGAATTTGTGTTCGGATGCTACAATATAGACAAATATCTGCTTATTATATATAAAATATATTTTGTTTCTGAACGTTCCTTCGATGAATTGGATCAAAACGTTTGCGCATTAAAATAGTAGCAAAACTACAACAAAATTAGAATTCAGAAATTTACCGATCGACTTCAAACTAAAACTGCGTATTCTTAAATATATTTACTATTTTTTGAATTTTCTTGTTTCAGCCACTCATTTGGCTAGACACATGTCAGCCGTTGGGGAACCTTTTTTTTGCACCCGAAGACACCACAACTTCGTTATTTTTCAACAAGTAGGTTGCTATATATATTTCTGGACTAGGCAACACTAAGTGTTGCCAGGTGCAATCTGACATTTCCATTGGAAAGTTTGACATTTTTTAGCATAACATCACTCAGAACGTTTTGTCATTTAATCGTGAATTGTTTTATTTACAGCGAATTAAAAAATTCATCTCGGCCACAAAATGGAATTAACTCGTGAACATTTTCGTGCGGTTATTTTTCACAACTTTCGACGTGGATTATCACGACAAGAGTGCATCGATGAACTAAAATCTTTGTATGGCTATGAAGCACCATCCTATGGCACTGTGAAAAACTGTTACAACGAATTCAAGCGTGGCCGACGCTCGCTCAAAGACGAATTCCGTGAAGGTCGTCCAAAAACAGCCGTTGTGCCAGAAAACATCGATGCGGTACGTGAACTCATAATGCAAGACCGTCATGTAACATACCTTCAGATAGAGGCATGCCTATGCATTTCTCCCACCAGAATACATTCGATATTGCATGAACAACTGGCCGTAAAAAAGTTTTGTTCTCGTTCGATCCCGCACAATTTGACAATCGCTCAAAAAAAGGCTCGTGTGGATTGGTGTAAAGAAATGCTGAAAAAATACGATCTCGGTGCTTCAAAAGACGTTTGTAAGATTGTCACAGGTGACGAAATGGATCTATGCGTATGAGCCCGAAACAAAACAGCAATCGACCATGTGGGTCTTCCAAGACGAGCCAAATCCAACAGAAAAAAAAAACATTTTCGTTGATAAATATGCCTATTTTCATTATTAGGCCAGAAATATATAGCAGCCCTCGTACTATGGTAAAAAAAAAATCGCAAAATATAGCTGAAAATATACCTCATTTCCTCCAAAGAACTTCCATCGATTACTTTCTTTTAAAAATTTCACGAAAATGGGTTAATTTTGCATGGCTTACACTGGTATAGCCCGTTAATATTGTATTGCATTTTGGTGGAATTTATGATGGACATGCTCTAGTAAAGCGAATGTACTAAAAGTGGTTTATGCGATTTAAAAGTGTTGATTTTTTTGTGGAACTGTGATTTTCTCTAGGAAAATTTATTCTAAACACAAGAAGAGATCGCGGAATTTTTAAAGGTATCTTAAGCAGCCATTTGAGAACGTTTAAAATCAGCCAAATACATATATTGAAAATCAAGAAAATTCGTTGCCATATGAATTGAAGCCACGAGACGTTGAATACTGCTGATTTTGCATGCAGAAATGTTGTTTGCAGGCTACAAAAAGAAGACGTTTTGCAACGGATTGTGACTGGCGATGAAAATTGTATCTATTACATCTCTAAATGCACAAAATTATATGTGAAACCTGACAAACCAGCCAAATCAGCGGTGTATAAAGCCGAATATCCATGCTGTATTTGGTGGGATTAGAAAAGCGTGCTGTATTATGAATTTCTAAAACGGAGTGAAGCTATGGATGGAGAACGTTACCGAGAACTCAAAAAATTAAAGCGAACGATTGCCGAAGGCCAACCCAAAAAGTGCTTATGAAAAGTGTTTCGAGGACAGGAAAAATCGTTACCATAAGTGTATTGCATCTGGTTTGGATTACTTTGAAGGCGACAAAAAAAATGTTGATAAATAATTAAACATTTTGCGTTTTATTTACAATTTTCGGGGTACTTTTTTGTCACAATGTAAGTATATTGTATCGTTTTGTATTCTTTTACGATAATTCTTATCATCTATTATTCTTTAAACGCAACCGCAAATCGACCGAAAAATTATGATATTTTATGACTTCGAAGGTAAAAGTGAAACCACAAGCTTCATAAATTTACGAAATTTTGACATAGACATGATTGATATATGTTCCATTAGTAATCAGTTTAAATAATGTGTACTAGTGTTCACATTACTTTTATATCACTTTTAAGCTCAATAAACACCACAATATGTATATCGATTGTTTTGCTTTAATATGAATTCTAATTCTGCAATATATTCTATAATTTTAACGATGAAGGAAAACACTCGTGATATGCGGGGTTACAGTTTAAATTTTATAACGAAATTGAATTGAAGTCTATGATAGTGTTTTCCTTCCATCCATGAAACACATCACGTTTGTATGATTTCGAACAATTTGTAGGGTTCTCAATTTAAATAGTTTGGAAAAAAAACATTTAAATCTTTTAATCGGTGCTATTTGTAAAGTATAGATATCAATATATCTAGAAGAATTTCCACTTCAATAACCGACAAACCTAAGACTTAAATAAAAATTATATAATTAAATTAATTAAGGTTGTTACAGAGGGAAATGTGATCACTCCACGAATACCAATTACTAGTGGCACTTAAGGCCCCAGCTCCAAAAGAGGAAAAATTGATTTTTATATTTATGACTAGAGAACCCGTCCACGCTTCACTGTGGCTGATACATAGATAATACTACTACTACCATCTATATTATTTGGATTACAACTATTAAGAAATGAGATATAGCATTTTTGTGAAGGAACTTATGGTAGTTTATAAAAAAAATGGATCATTAAGCATTTTGTGTGTTAATAAAGCATTACTTTTTGGATGAAAATACTGTTGAATTTGGGCTCAGGGAAATCCATCGTTGAAAAGATATTTGCTAAGCTGGAAACAGGCGAAATGAGCATTGAGGACAATGATGCTCTAAAAAGGCGAAAGCTCTGTGCAAAGAGGGCGCCTCGAAAGTGCATAATCCAACAAAAACAACGAATAACTGATTGTGAGAAGTGTTTGAGTGCTCTTTAATCGTAATAAAACCGAATTTTTGCATCGGTGTGTGACAATAGAAACATAGCTCCATCATTTCTCACTGGTGTCCAATCGACAGTCATTCTAGTGGACTGCACATGGATTACTGAGCCAGTTATAATCTATTTCACTGCGTATTTGGTTGCAGTTCTTTTGTACTATTCCAAATACCTAGCAATTGTATTAGTTTTGAGGAAGAATCTGTTTAAAATTGTACGCATATATTCAAAGGATTCCTACAAACATGAATTTTGAACAAATGCATATGATTTGAAATATAATTTTTGTATTTATGAGTTGTTTTGGATTCTAACCTGAAGAAATGAAAAGTATCATACCCTGGTTCTAAGCTACCTTCCCACCAATTTTCAGTCAAATCTGTTCAGCCGTTCTTGAGTTATAAATAGTGTAACTAACACAACTTTCTTTTATATATATAGATTTAGAATAACTGTTACCCTTGGGTAAAAATAGCCGATATTATTAGGAAACCGTTAAAATGAAATGTGCTATCATTGCCTTTGACAAATACAAATTTTGTGAAGAAACCTGGCCAAAGAAAAAAAGTTTTCAAAGAACTTGATTTTATTTGTTAAATTTATATGTTATAATGGTCCGATATCAGCGGATCCAACAAATGAGCAATGGACATGGCTAAATCGACTTAGCTTATCAAGCGGATTACATATCATAATTGGTACATATATAATTTTATAGGATCTCCGACTTGTTGCTAAAAACTTCGTGGCAAGCTTAATATACCGCATTTGAGGGTATAATAAATTTTTTCTAGTAGTCACTATGATGTTTGCACAACAAGCCGCTCAACTAATTAACGCACTAATGTCAATTGCAAAAAGTCTACAAATCTGGTGTATTCGTAGGGATTATTGATGCATGTATTAGAAATAATATTTACTTGGACATACATACCGAAATATTTAAACAATTTACACACTTTAAATTAAGTTAGCAAGTTTGTTAAGAGCAAACATTGTTTATTAAGCTACAGATGTATGTGAATGTGTCCACACGTATAACCCATTTTAGCCGAAAGTCATACATTCGGAGCTCCTTTTTTGTGAAATAAATTGATGCTAATCATTTAAGAATATTACCCACTACAATGGATATTAACACATTTCTTACAAAATTATAAACATTCCATCAACAACTACATACAGACACTGTATTATTAGTTTGAATTGACAAAAATTGCTCAATTCATTAATTAAATTGAAATCAAACTGCCATGGTTAATTACGAAGCGATAAAATCGCTTGTATTGAAAGACCAGAGTGATTTGCTCTGGAGAAGGAATGTTTTAGTTCCACACCTCAAGTACTATAGCACTATTTATAAAGCAAGTAGTACAGAATTACTATAGCGCACGTCACTACAGATGATGGACCAACTGCCACTTCAAAGGAAACAAGAAAAAAATGTTAACTTCGGTTGCAATGAAACTTTAATACCAATGTCAAATAAAATGGTTTTCATACTCGTACAAGGGCTTGATTTTGTTTGGTTTCTTTGTATAGCAGCCATATATGCTATCTTGGTCCGATACCGGTGGTTCCCACAAATGAGCAGCTTCTTGGGAAAAAAAGACGTGTGCAAAGTTTCAGAATAATACGAGTATCTAAAATAGTTCGCCTATATACTGTCAGAAAGGAGGACATGGCTAAAATTGAAAAATCTGAAAGTACGTAAATCCGACGTTTTCCTTTGGGTGTTCCAAACTTTGTGCCAAATTTAATTTACCCTAACCAGAGTATAATAAATATTAAATTCTAAAATCGAGAACTTTATTTCAGTATTTTCTTTAACTCTTTTCCTCTATATACATATGTACATATGCATACATTACTTGGAAATCTTATGCTTAAGTCGGTACACCTCAGTGGTGCGTTGCGATTTTTACAATGGATAAAAATATCGAGCAAAGAATTTGTCTCAAATTTTGTATTTCTAACCAAATTTCGTGTGCGAAATCGTTGAAAGAGGCTTACGGTTATTCAGTTTTATCAAAAACACAAGCCTACGACGTCTTTAACTTATGAAAATATTAAAAATGTGAAAGGCATGGTGATTGAAAATCGTCAAGCAAGTGTTAGGGCGATGGCGCGAGAGCTCGACATCTCTCTTTTGGGTAAGAAACGCGTTCTTGCTCGACTCGTCCCGATAAAGCTGATTTTTTGTTTTCAAAAAGAGTACCGTAAACAGGTCTCTTTGATTCAAAAATGGAATGAATACCGTCGATCAACCAACGTATTCACCAGATTTGGCTACGTAGTTTTTTTCTTGTTCCCAAACTGAAATTGTCGATCCGTGAAACCCGTTTTTAATTGATCGAAAAAATAAAACAAAAATCCCTGAAAGAGCTGAAGCCCATCTTAAAAATTGCTCATGAAAAGTGTTTCGAGAACTGGAAAAATCGTTGGCTTAAGTGCATTAAATCTGGTGGAGAATACTTTGAAGGCGACAAAAAAAATTTTTACGAATAATTAAATATTTTGCGTATAATTTACAATTTCCACTCACTTTTTTGGCACAATGAATATATAAACACACATACATATGTATGTATTCACATACATTTTAAAGTCCGAAAGTAAGACTGAACTCCAACAACAAGAAACTTTTAGCTTAATTAGGATGCATTTGTCTGCTACCGCTCACAGATGAGCAAACAAATAGCATCATTAGTGGAACACGACAACATAGTTATGGAAGCATATATAGTACATATACATACAGTGTGCGACAAAACTAAAGCACGGAATTTACCTTGCCAGTATTTAACTGAATAAAATCATAAAGTAGGTGTTAAATGATTTTATTTTTATTTATATAATTAGTTCATTCATTCTTCTTCTTGAACCAGTAAAACTTAAACAAATTAACTTATTAAAAAAATATATAACATTCCACATATGAAAATTTCCAAAAATCTGGTGCGACAAAACTAAAGCACGAAATAGTTTTATGATTGAAAAATTTATGTCTTTCAATATTTGGTTGCGTATCCCTAATTTTTTAATACATCTACACATTGACGAGGCATGGACCCAATTAATTTATTTAACTTGTCCCAGGAAAAGCTTTTCCATGCTTCCTTAAATTGTATGAATAAAGCGGCCCTATTTTTGCAATTCTCAGGTATGATTTTTCGATCTACAGTTTTCCATTGGTTCTCTATGGGATTGAGATCTGGTGATTGGGCGGGTCCCTTCAAAACTTCAATACTGTTTACATCAAACCACTATTTTACACAAATAGCAGCGTGTTTCTGGTCGTTGTCATGTTGATAACTCCTATTTAAAGGCATTTCTTCTGCAGCATGCCACAGCAAAATATTCCAAAAAATATTTTTATACTTAAATTTGTCCATTATACTATTTATGTGATGAATTGGCCCTATTCCATGCGCTGAAACATAAGCGCACACTAGCACATTACCTCCACGGTGTTTCACTGTGCCTGTTATTTAACGTGAATTTAGGCGTTGTGCTTTCGTTTTGCCTATCAGCTTCAACCCATCTGAATCTTTATATTAAACTTCGATTTGTCAGAAAAAAGTACAGTTCGCCATTTTGTAATCGTCCAATTGATGTGCATCTTCGCAAATTTCAGTAGCGCCAGTCTGTTCTTTAAAGAAATATATGGCTTTTTTGCACTAACTTGCTACAGGTAGCATGAAAATCCCCCATGGACAGCTCAACGTTGTATGGATCTCTGTAATATATTTAACCGTAATTGTCTTACAGTTGATGTTGCAGATATAAACGGGTAATTTTTTATTGCCTGCCTTCTCTTCTGGTTCGGTTGTTTTCCTCGGCCTTTCACCACTATGCATTGTAACTAAAGAGCCTGATTTGCGAAATCGGCTTAATGTTCGGGAAACAAAATGTGATTTACTCCAACCTTTTTTGCAATAGTCATAACCGATTCTCTTTTCTTAAAATCCTTAACAATTTTTTCTCTAAAATGAGCAGAATACTTATTTTGAGCCATTAATATACCCTTTACTTTAATATACAACCAACCGCATTGAATAACGAATTGAAACTGAATATGCACTAATATTTTTCTATTTAGCTCATAACTACACATATTCAACATTTTCTGATCATGAAAAACCGTTAAACAAAAAATTAATGTGCAATTAATGTGAATTCTTAGTTATGTGCTTTAGTTTTGTCGCACCAGATTTTTGGAGTTCTTCATATGTGGTATTATATATTTTTTTTAATAAGTTAATTTGTTTAATTTTTAGTAATTCAAGAAGAAGAAGGAATGAACTAATTATAAAAATAAAAATAAAATCATTTAATACTTACTTTATGATTTTATTCAGTTAAATACCGACAAGGTAGATTCCGTGCTTTAGTTTTGTCGCACACTGTATATGTATATGTATACAAGTATAGTAAGTACCTACAATATGTGGCCATTGAATTATGAACGAAGGAGGAAGAATATGAATTTTACTTATTTACTATTTTTTATGTGAGCAAATTGACTTACTTAAAATTTTCTAATATTTTGGAGCTGCGGCTTCCTTGCCCAAATTAAGCCTTTTGCATTTCTTAATAAAAGTCTCGAAGTCGAACTTTTTTTGGTGTAATTTGGAAAAAAAAATTAAACATGCAATAGCTTGATTTGTTGTATGCAACTTTTTTAACTTAATGATAGTTTATGGATATCACAGCACCACTTATGCTTTTGAATTTTTCCAGAAGTCGAAGAATTTTCACTTTAAAGTAAACGTTATAATAAATGGCTGGCGCACACAATTCAATGGCCAGCGACTGTACGAAGAATACATATGTTTACATTTAATTTGTACTTTAGCCAGTATATGCAGATATTATTAAATAAGAGCGAGTAAGTAACTAGTTAAATTAGTGACTAACATAATGATTGAAATAGTGAATGGAATTCTGCAAACCTCTGACATATTTACTGCGTACCGCGGGCCGCTGAGGTGGTTTTATTGCAATATTGCTGGTTATCGCTGCGCGTTTACAAGTATGTAGTACTATGTGCGTATGCAGTAGACAGCAGACGGTGCCGATTGTGTAGGGGTATCCCACGCCGTTTTTAATAGTTGCGGAGTATGTTGGAGCTAAAAGCCACACCAATGTATTACATATGTATGTGTGTATGAGTTGTGTTCCTGGACTTTGACGTGTGGGAAACAAACAACTAAACCTACTATGCGGTGAATTGCTTTTATTATTGCACTGTTATATGCATTTACGTTGTTGTCACACTGTTGTTGCACCACCACTCGGTTCACTTGTAACGAATGAATTAGGTTTTTTTTTCACTTTCTGCAGCTGCTTCCTGCGAGTTTTATGCTTCACTTTCAAAATATTCACACACGCCTACAATGCTGAGCTACTGGCGCACTTATTTTATTTTATGCAATTCACTGGAAGACTCAATTGATTTTCGCAAGCACTAAAGCACGCATTCAGTTCGGTTGCATTGAGTTAGCTTTTTGCCTTAAATTTAACACATAATTTTCGATTAGCATAATCAACTTTGCTTACACGAAACTTTCCGTCGCCAATGACAAATCCAATGTCAGAACATTATTAAAAATAAATATTCATTTGTTGCTTGAAAATTCGCATCAATGTATGTATGCGAGTGTATGTATGTATTCCGGAGCATATATACACATACATACATACATATGTCATATATAAACTGTATGTATAGAATGGCAGAGAAGCGCGCCACAAATATCTACAATCGGTCGCGTTGAGGATAGACGGCAAAATGCTTCCAATATTCTTAGCGGCAAATAGCCAATATTTTCACCCGGCACACGTTAAAAAACTCAAAAACTCGCGCAGTCGCTACCACGGACGCTGCCGTCATTCAAAAATAAACTCTTCAAATTTTTACCCACGGCAAAATATGTACATATTTCTAAGGAGGTGCACAGCATTCTCTTACACAGTTGAGGCACACTAGTCACGGAACGGCTACGAAAACATATACACATGTCGAACTAAATAAAGTGAGAAAAAAAATTATGATCTCGTCGACGATTTAATGTCACATTCGCAAATTGCCGCTTGTTTGCAAACACACGCTTGCACACGTATGCACATGCATAAGATTGTAGCAACACGTCAGCAAGCAATGCATTGCCCCAAATGACTTATGCGTGTATACATATGCAAGTGCAAGTACATACATATGTATGTATATTCATAAATAGACATGTATATAGTCGAAACAATAATAAAGACGTTTTTTGGATTTTAATAGCTTCAATTGTTTGAAAGCAGCACGAACACGGCAAACTAAATTAACGAATTCCGCACGAGCAAGCAAGCGATTAGCTATAGCTCTGACTGGATAATAAATTGAAGAACAGTTAACAGTTAGAATAGCTATTTGAAGTTAGCTACAGTTATAAAACTTAAACACATTAGAATAAACTGGCGTGTTATAATAAAATGTTATGAGCATTATGTTATGAATGAGGAAATTAAAGGCTACTCGCTGTTAAATACAATAAATTGTTTCTGCTCTATGTTGAGTGCGCTCTTTAAATGTTATGATTGATAGTTTCGTGTTTTTGACAGTTTGCGGCGGTTTCGCATTTATGCTTTAAATTATTTATTATTGGTTTAATTTATTGGAATTATTGTTGTATGGGTTTTACAGAAAAACATTTAAACAAGAGATTGCTTTCTTTACAAATGGTTTCATATAGAGTGTTATCAACCAGAAAGCAACGAGTGAACGAATTTAACCAAAAGCAGCGGTTATTACCAAATGCGTAGGCAAGGTTGTTGGAATATGATTCAGACTAAAAGTCTACGGAGAATGAATGTATTATTTTCCTTGAACCTTACTAGTAAAAGCCTGTGTACTTTTCAAGGAATACAAATTTCTTTAGATCGAAGGGAAAAAGGTATGGGTAAAAAGTAGTAATTCTGTCAAATAGTTTGTGATTATGTTTTTTAAAAGTGTTGTATAAAGTATACCTTTTTCCATTAAAAAATTCGAATTTTATTTAGTTTATATTTTTTTTACTTTGTTAACAAAATGATGGTTTGACTCTTTTAGAGAATTTTGCAAAGTAGAGCACATTTCATGACTTTAAAACTAACAATAGAGTTTTGAAATTTAAATTACATTCGAATTTTGCAACTTTTATGTAATTATGAGTACAGCATGTAAACCAATATTTATGCAACTTATTAATTAAGTATAATTATTGCCGTTTTCCATTCGCCACTTTGCTGCACGAAATGTATGTTTGAGTTCTGCTCTCTTGTCAATAAGCTTACAGGTGAAAGCAACAACAAACACTAGTTGCATGAAGTTGAGAATATGAGAATGCAACATTATTTCCTTTATGAGTTCTATGCAACTTATTTGATTAGGCCATTAGATTTGCTATATACAAGCTGTTTGTTCTATTCTCTATTTAATAAATTTCGTTGAACCACTTAATGTATTTCGGAGAACCTTATTTGGTTAATGAGAACTGTTGTCGTAATTTCAGTCTACATAAGGTTTCGTTTTTGTTATATTTTGTTTCTAAGTTTTTTGGAAAATTGGCAAGCGTATATGTATGTACTTTAATTACTGCAACAATGAGCACACGTAAGAGAGACTTTACCGTCGATTAAGAAGCGTTGCAATGACGTTGAATAAATTTATGAATTTGATGCACTGTCAAAACATACATATGTATGTACATAAAATGGCTACACATTGATAAACATGTTTCCACATGCATTGGTATTTGCATATGTATTAATTCCAATTTTTCATTTTTTATAAACACTATTTTTAAGGAAATACGTGGGTAAAGAATTTAGTACAAAAATTTAATTTAAAACGAAAATCAATTGCTGTTAGCCCAGCGTAAGCATAAAATAATTTATGTTGCACCACTACTACCACACATCGCGCTTTTGCAATTTTTTACCGTTTCGTTTTTATTCCACCTACACTCACTACTTCCGACCGTTTATGGCATCATCACCGGTACCTGAAGCCGATAATAAGCACGCGCCTAAGACTTTTCCTATCGATTGGCCGTGTCTCGCGCCCGTGCCATCCCATTCAATGCGAAGATTGCAACTAGTAACTGTAGCGTATACTAAAGTCTGAGCTAAACTGTTGGCGCAAACTCACATATACACACAAACACACAGTCCCCCATACATTCAGGCGAACGTGTTGCGGAAAAGCGTGACGACGAAAAGGTGTGTAGTGGCAGCAATGACGGCAGCAGCGGTGTAGCAAAACATAAACACGAACTACACACGCTTATATAAAGATTTATACATTATATATGTTTGTATATATGTATGTGCACATATAGTAGATATAAATATGTATATGTAGTTACATATGCACATATATGGATATGTGTATACAGCTCATGCTCAGAGCATTCCAAATCCATATAAGACATGTGCAATTAACCAAATACTTGTGTTTGTGTGCTTGTATCTATGTTGGTTCCATTGTACATTCAAACAAACTTAAGTACCTTTTAAAACATTAGTACACATCAAGGCAAACATTATAGATACCTACATACATATACATATATGTACAGATGTGCTTGTAGTATATACATAGGTACACACCACTAACGAGTGGTGGCTACAAAAACAAATAAACAAGAAACAATAGAAATAGCAATAATAGAAATAATAAAAAAATCAACAGCCATTTAAATCCATGTAAAGACACAAAGCCACACACACACACCACCACCACCACCAAATGTGTGCCACGATAGGCAATGGACACAAAATAGTTAGTTAGCCAATACGAGTAGGTACTACACTATGCAACTACACACCTCTGTTGCGTTCATTTGCTTAGGAAAGTAAAAGTGCAAAGAGAAGCTCTAAACAAGTCCAAGTCAACCACAAAGCTTTGCATGCACACGTGTATGTATGTAAATAGTATATGTATGTAGTACGTGCATCTCTATAAGGTGATACATCGACTATAAAATCTCTCACCTACAGCAGCAGTAAAAAGCAAACAGAACAACTTTTCAAGTGCGAAATTGCAAACAAGTACATACAGATATGTATGTAAATGTGTATGCAACATAAGTGTACACTGTGAGAAATGAATGGCTTTGCTTCAATAATTCTACTGCTTAAATTGAGTTGACTAAGGCAAACAGCCATCAAAGGTGGTCCATATACATATTTGTTTACTAAACACTAAACTGTTGTTAGCTCTTTGTATGCTATTAGCCTTTTTCTAAAGTAACCTTTAAAATAATTGATCACCTCTTCGACTTGTAAAGAACTTTTTTCATATCGAATCTATAAATTTTTGACACTTTTGACTTTAAATATATAAACCTAGCCTTAAATCAGGTATTGCCAACTCAAAGTTTTGGTTTGGTAATTTCTCTTGTTAACTTGCGTTCGAATCACATTCCAACACTAAAACGGAAAGAGTCTGAAGGAACTTGAAATTGTGTTATTTGGGAAGTGGACGTGGTTGCAGTCCGAAAATAATGGTTGGGTTGGTTTTGGTGAAATATTCATTAAAAAGTCTCACTATTTTTTGCCCAACGTGTAGTGGTGCGATCGGAACGATTTCTTCGGTGATTGCACAGTTACGTTGCAAAATAATTCATGCAAAATTTTATGAATGCATCTCGTCAAATAAAAAAAGTTTTTCACTATATTCCATAGTGAGTTTATCTAAAATACAAACCCTGAAGCCGCTCGACCTTCCCAAATAATATCGCTTCGCTCTATGACCTTTTGAAAAATTCCAAAAATATCAAATGTTTTCAAAGCAAATTTTTTTCAGCCATGAGGTCCATTTCTGGCTCATTGGCTGCGTAAACAAATAAAATTGCTGCAAATGGGACGAAGAGCAACCTGAAGAGACCCAAGAGCTGCCATTTCATCCAGAAAAAACAACCGTTTGGTGTGGTTTGTGGGCCGGTGGAATCATCGGTCCATATTTATTCAAAAAATACTGCCTAAGAGAACGTATCTGTCAATGGCGACCGTTATCGCGCCATGATAACCGACTATTTGTTGCCTGAAATTGAAGCTCGTGATCGGCGACAATTAGTTTAAACAATACTTTCTCCATATCGCATCGATCAATGGATTTATTGAGAGAACACTTCGGGTAAGCAGATAATTTCACGTTTTGGGCCGGTCGATTGGCCACTAAGATCGTGTGATATCTCACTGTTACGACTTTTTCCTGTGGGAATATGTAAAGTTTATGCGGAGGATCCCGCTTCGATTCAGGCCTAGGAGCAAAACAGCATCCGTGTCCTTCGCCAGTTTCCAGTCTAAATGCTCAAACGGGTCAGCGAAAATTGGACTCAACGGATGAACCATCTGAAGTGTAGACGTGGCCAACTTTGAAAGAGATAATCTTCAAAAAAAAATGGCAAAGAATGTTCTTTCGAATAATAAAAAAAATATTCCTCATTAAATTTGAAGTTTTGTGCTTTTTCTTAAAACACAAAATTCAACCGAAATGGATCATCCGAAATGGATCACCCTTTATAATAAAAAATATGAATTTGAAATATGATGCGTTATCCACATTTTTTTTCCGTTCGAACTTAAGAAAATTGTTTACAAACTCTACATATTTTCATACGCCAAAAGTTAGAAATTGTTTTGACTCAAAGATGAACATTGACCCTCACAGGTTTAAAACAACAAAAGTAAAAACAGACAAGAATGAAAAAGCAATTTTGGGCATGACGTCAAACTTTTCCGGCAGCTTTCAAAGTTAGGTAATTAAGAACAAACATAACAGTACAGTGGAACAAGTAATTTACTTCAACAAGAAAAATGTAATATAATCTCTTTTTTGGAGATCACATTTCAAACTATGTGACAGAGACAACTGACATCGTCAACTTATGAAATGCTGGTAACTTTTTGGACAAAGCTGTTTCGAAATTTATGAAATGTACCACACACCATTATAAAATTCGTTAAGACAGAAAATATTAATTAATAATAATAATAATATTAATTAATTAATAATAATAATAATATTAATTAATTAATAATAATAATAATATTAATTAATTAATAATAATAATAATATTAATTAATTAATAATAATATTAATAAGGTAAAGGAATATTTGCGAACATATTTATATTTCACAAAATAATTTGTAGGATATTATGAAAAATTGCAGCTAAGCAATTTAGGCAAAAAGAAAATAGCCAAATATAAACAACGCTGAACCCAATTTTCGATGGTTTTTAAGCACAAATCGGCCGACACTACGGCAATTTCACGTTCGATAATCGTACGAAGTTCGTCAATCGTCGCTGGCAAGTTGGCATAGACCTTAGACTTTATGTAGCACAGTGAAATAGTCTAACGGCGTGAAATCGCACGACCGTGGCGTTCAATTGACTGAGCCATTTCGTGAGATAACACGTTCATCAAACTTGGTTTTCAAAAAATCGATTGTGACATTGGCTATGTGGCTTGGGGCGCCGTCCTGTTGGAATTACATACTGTCGAAGTCCAAATCACCCAATTCGGTTCAAAAATATTCGATTATCATTGAGCGGTAGCGATTGCCATTCACAGTAACGTGACGATCTTGATCATCACGGAAGAAGTACGGCCCAATGACGCCGTCGGCGTATAAACCGCATCAAACTGATATTTTTTCGGGCTCACTGGCAAGAAAAAGAATTTTCATAGATGGTATGTAATAAAAAATCTATGAAAATTCCGTAGGGCCTTACATAAAAAGTCGAATATCTCGAGAAGTATTAATGATAGCAATTTTGATCTCGGGCCTTTTTTGCAGCAAATAAAATTTCCTACAAGTTTGGCTTGTCAATTTTTTCTATAGCTCATGTCATTTACAGGATATATACAAAATAATGCGAATTTCGTGGAGAAATCAAGTTTAGAGCCCCGTACTACCTCGCCGGTGTGAGTTACGACTTTGTTGCACTGAGCACTTCTGTAGAGTAAACAATTCTGAGAAATATGCGTCTAAAGTCAAAGTAATGCCATAAAATACCTCTGATCTGTAGGAATTTAAAGATAAAAAATCAAGATTGTAGTATATTTTCTATGGAAAATTTTACATGCTTCTTAATGTTAATATTGTGGGCTAAAATTTTTAGGGAATTTTTTTTAGGATATTTCCAAGGAAATTTCGTGATGAAAAAAATTAATAGTTCAAAACAAAAAAAAAAACACCCTAATATGTATACAAATATATTTTGTACTGTGCATATTATATATACATTTCCTATAAATATGTATATTTACGGTGTGATCGAAATATAACGAATATAAAAATATGGATTTTGTTGAAAGCATTGATTTTTGAAATACATACGGAAACTGCTATTGAAATGCTCATCCTACAGAGCGCTTTTAAATTTCTCCCGTACAAAATTGCCATGTTAAACACCGGAAAGTATATGGCTGATAACCTTGATAAGGTTAATCGAATAAACCCTAATCACATGGTCAATGGGTCAGAATGAATGGCTTACTTCGCAGCTTTATTTTTATTGCGAAATAAATTCTCACACCCCTTAACGAATATTTATATCTGTTATGCATATACATATGTGAATACATAAATATTTAATAAATAAAACTTATTGTGCACATTATGCAACAAAAAGCGCAGACTAATTTAAGTTGACACCTTTTAAACACATTCGCACATAGAAATGATAAAGCTGGTGCGCTAATTTTCATACAACTGACACTTGTCGGCATCTCCTTGCGTGCGCATATTCAAACAAACGTACATGTATGTACAAACACACAAACTTATTTTGCATAGCATGCAAGTACATTTGCAATAATTTAATAAATTGGCAGCTTACTCACTGCACTCAAATAATTTATGTGCTTACATTGTTTGTGCCGTTACAATGGAACTGTCAAAATAGCGCGCAACACAATATTTTTGTTGGCAGACACTTTCATTTTTGTTGGCTTTCATTCTGTTTGATTTATTATTTTCTTAAATTTCCGTACAAACTGCAGTTGTGGCCACTTAAAAGCAAAGTGATATTTTTAAGCTACAATTCCTCGGCATTTGCACGTCTAAGGGAAGTTTTCCTAAAGAAGAAATGTTAAAAAGTTTCCAAGTGCTACATCCCACTGCTAATAGCAAACCTTTCATTGTTTGAAAGCGTGTAGGGTAATCGTTTGTGTGATTGTGAGACTGCGCGTGAAGGCGAAAGTTTCGTGTTAAGGGAATTCCAGGCGATACACTCAAGCTGCCACCATACAAACTTTGCTCAGCATCAGCAAATGGAAGGCAAAATGTGTTATTAACATACAGCTCAGCTACAAGCCGGCAGAGCAACCCAAAAGGATTAAGTGGGCGAAGTGTAAAATTTCAAATCAACCAAGCATTCTGGAATAATTTATAATTTTATTCTGAATTTTTCATATACATATATACAAGTTGGGAAGGAATTTACTTTTTTTACAATGCCAACAATTCATCGCCATGCGCCCAAAGCCTTTACCTTTCTTAACAAAGCGAGTGAAAAATTGAATAAAGCAAATAAAATCCAATAACCCCATAGGAATCATTTATTCAAGACACCCAAGGCACTTGTAAAACGTCGATGTCATGAATTTGCATGTAAAATGTCTAGAAAAAAAGGGAGAAAATTCCTTGACATGCACTTCCATATAATATGCCAATAGTAGTGAAAACAATTAACCCAGCTCTTGCATTGGCGTTTCTTTGCAATTTGCGAAATCATAAAAATTATCCGCATCTGCTTTTTGGTTTTGTATTAATTGGATCAAAGTTTTAAATTAATTAGTTGTCTCCATTTTTCGTCTATATTCTCTGAAACAAACCGTAATAACTTTTTTACTGTGAGAGTAATCAACTTCTTTTTCTTTTGTTTGGTACGCTGTCCTTTAAAGTTTTAAAAAATGAATACTTGGGATACCGAAAAGAGTTTTGGATAGTGCAACGCTGCCATGCTTTGCAGTTGATCATTTCCGTCCAAAGGGCATTCGGACGGGATTTTGGCTCCACTCCCCCAAGTAGATGTACCACTATGAGTTTGGTAAACATATTTGCCGAAGCTGGAAGTATTGCAAGAAGACCGTACCATTGAGATCCGTCTGGTTAAACTCTCTATATTGACCTATTTTCCTGGAATTTTGCCAAAAAATTAATGAAATGGCCGATGAAGACAAAAACTTTATAAATTGCCTGTTTAGGTCTGATGAGACCCATTTTGATCTAACAGAAAATGCAAACAACCTCAATTGCCGAATATGGAGTGAATCAAATCCAGAAATAATCCAAAAGACGGAACTGCACCTGGAACGAGTCACTGTGCGCTGTGGTGCGAAGTTTCCTCAAGGTGTATTGTCGGTTCATACTTTTATGAAGAAAACGGTGTAACAGTAACTGCCAATGGGCACCGTAATTTAAGGAGCTATACCAGTGTGACACTTTTCAAAAATTTATTTTATTTTTGCTTTTTCGACAGTTTTTATTTTCAAAAATTATCCTGTGAAATTGACAAGGTTTTATCTTGAATCGTTTTTGAATGGCAGCATTCTAAAGCGCGTCCGCTCGCAGGTATAAATGGGATAGTTGAACTTTTAAAAGCGTTTTTCTAGAAGGACATTTTTCAAAATTGCCGATATCATAACTCAACGAGAAATTAGCCGATCGACTTCAAATTGAAACTGATTGGAGTGAGGAATGCGTTTTGTTTTGTAGCACGATTCGTGCGCCACCCTGTATATAGCTGCCATACAAATCAAGTTCTTTTATGGAAAACTTTATTATTTATCAGTCGTCATTTGTGATTATTAAAAAATATCTAGCATTTCAATTTTTTAAGTCGTTAAATTTGTAACTCGGGAAAATAGGTGAGTTTGTGTTGTTGCATCATTCAAAGGTTATAATTAATTATTTCAAAATTAGAGCTTAGAGCTTAAGACTTATAAACTCTTATGCAACTGAACTGGACTCAAATGAGAAAACTAAAACAAAGGAAAATATGAAATATGAACTTTGAACAATTGTTTCAAATACATATTTTTGTACAGTCATATATAGAAACTATAGTTAAAGAATTCATTGCGTTTATACTCGTAACGGGTGGGCCATCTAACGTTTTAAATTTGAATTATCTATATTTCGACATTGGAAACGTCAAATACTATTCAGAAAGTGACAGATATTCAGTAAAAGGTCTAAAATTTACGAAATGGGTCGCTATTCACTAGAAGAAAACTGGGAAATATTGAAAAAAAACCGAGGATGGTCAATTTTACCAAAAAATCATCTTTTCGGACGAGGCTCATTGCCACCTCGATGGTTACGTTAACAAGCAGAATTGTCGCATTTGGGGCACAGGACGGCGCTACGTGCCATAAAGCAAACGCTACACTCAATCTTTTACGCACTATCTTCGAAAATCGCATAATCAGCAAAAGAGGTGATGTGAATAGGCCTCCCAGAAGCTGCGATTTAACTCCGTTGGACTATTTTCTGTGGGGAGCTGTTGAAGATAAATGTTACGCCAACCATCCAGAAACAATTCATGATCTAAAGTACGAGTTTCAAGCTGCTGTAGCTGCCATAAGGCCTGAAACCATCGAGAAAGTACTCCAAAATTGGGTGGATCGAATAAGCTACTGTAAACTCAGCTGTGGTGGTCATTTGTCCGAAATTGTTTTCCACAAACAAATTTCATAAAACAACCTTTTAAATAAATGTTAGACCTTTGAAAAATATCAAGCCGTTTTCTTGTATTAAATTTAAAATTTTATATGGCCCACCCATTATATTTGTATTTATTTAAGTACGAATGTATTTATATATAAATACTTTCAAAGTTGTGTAGGTCATAAGTTAGCGCCTGGAGGCCAGAAGCGTCGTTAGAAAGTTAACACAACAAACGTCAAGAATACTGAGAAGAATGCACTGGCTGTAAGTACTGTACTTGTAAAATTAAAAAAAAAAAATGTTTTGTTTTAATTAGGACAAGTATTCCAGCAATGCTGGCTTATTCAACACGTACTAAAGAAATGTTTATAAAATCTGAAAATGTAAAAAAAAGAAGAACTAATTGACATACTTCTAAATTCGGCATTGGATAAAATATGTTTTAGACTGACCTTTTTACAAGCAATTTACAAAATAACGCTTTTAACGCTTGAAAAAATTACAATAATTTTGAGATTTCTTTCCAAATTTATTTATTCTCACTTGATTTGCTTACGGAATGCTTTGCGGCATGCTCAGCATCACTTGCGGCAATATTCTTTACTTTAACATCTTCAATTAAATTGTTGGCTGGACAAGAAGACAAACAGAGTCCGAACTTTAAATTAAAAAACGAATACAAATTAGTCATAACCGGAAGGTGTAAGTAACACTGTTTCCCTTTAAGCTTTCAATGGCGAACAGGATACGCCGAATACCCATCAATTCTAACCGATAAATATTATTGATTATAAAAGCAATTTCAGAGTGTGAAAGAGAATGGTAGATAAATTCTAGTTATATGTATACACATTAGGTTGGCCTTTAAACGCACAGTGATTAATCAGCTTTATTGTAAACTTCTTGTGAATAAATCCTTGCCATGTATTTTTATTTTCACGCGAATGAAAAATTTGTCTCATGAATTCGTGTGAAATGTTCGAAATTCCGATTATGCTGTTGTGAACCTCCGCAAGCTGTGACACAAGGTTTCGCTTTCATTTATTGGCATTAAAAATTTTTATAGACTTATAAAGCCAATTATGCGAATTATTTGAAAGGATTTAAAAAAATTTCTTGATTGGTCCCACATTGAGTGGTAATTTGAAAATCGATTTTCATGCAGAAATCTATTTCGATGGCGGCCGCTTGCTATTTTAAGAATCATGTAAATGCATTCAATATACATGCACTTTCTCAGTATATCTATTTTAAAACCCTATTTTCGGCCTTACTGTAGACCAAAAACTATATTTTGGTAATAAGCAAAGTGCTTGTAAGAAAACTTTTTTCATTTGACGAGATATCTTCACGAAACTTGACACAGGTTATTGTCTAAGGTAATAATGCAATCTCCGAAGAAATGGTTCACATTGAACCACTATAGCATATAGCTGGCGTACAATCTGAACGATCAAAATAATGTTCTTGTATAGAAAACTTTTTCATTTGACGCGATATCTTCACGCACATTATATTACAAGGCAGTGGTGAAATCTCAAAAAAATAAAATAGATCGGGCCATTATAGCATATAGCTTTCATACAAACTGAACCATCAAAACCAAATTTTTGAGTGGAAACTTAGTTAGTTGGTAACGCCGTGTCTTGTTTTCTTAAGGGGGTATTCTACACTAGAATTTTGAAAAATTCGATTTTTTTTCATAGACTTTTTCAAGTTTAGACTTTCAAAAATATGACCTTGAAAGGATTTTTCAAAATTCGACTTATTTTCGGAGATACAGCCCATTTTGTGAGGTGGCGTCCGTGTTCACTAGAATTGTCTCCCAAACTTTAAATGCGTTTTTCTCGAAACTACTTTTTTCCACACGGTACCGGCATTATCTCAAGTTCTATACAACCGATTTACTTAAAATTTTTTGTAAACCTTCTTTATATAATCGTTTATCGTTCCTACCAGCATCGTGTCAAAATTTTTGTTTTTAATATTTTCAAAAATTTCAGGAATTTCAAAAAAAAGCGTAAAAAACGATTTTTATTTTCAGGCAGTCGCCATTTTTGAAAAAATTTTTTTTCGTGTTCCCGGACTATAACAGCATTCTTACTGATTAAGAATTTCTTTTGATTTTTTTTTCAGACCACCAGGAGAGTCAGGATCAATGTCACCAGGATGCGCCATTTTTTTTACACCTGTCTCTCCTCTCCCCCCTCTAATTATTTTAATTTTTAATATTTTTTTGTAAAATTTTTTTCTATATTCTTAAGATATCAATAAAAACACCATAAAAAAATGGATGGTAAAAATATTTTTGGTTTTTTTTTAAATAAAATTCAAAAAACTGCCTTAAATTTGATTTCTAGAGTAGAATACCCCCTTAAAATATTGTAAGAACCACCATAATCATCATAGATATACATATGTACATTTACATTTACAAACAAAAGAAATTTGTGCAGTTCAAGAACAAATGTAAATATCAACAAAAATAATGTGCACGCCCAACAAGACCTTACTAATAATAAAATAAAAGTTAATAAAATGAAGAATAATATATGTAAGTATATGTATTTAACAAATAAGGAGTTCCAAGGAAATAAAATATGACACTTGCGTGTTTTATATTTACATTTTTGTTTTTGCTGACGTTGCGGAAATGTCAACCAACAAATTAAACCAGCCGCTACATACCAACTAATCAGTCGACGCCAGAAAGGACAATGAATTGCTACAAAGGACCCGAACACTTTTACTGTCCATCAAAAGGCGCAGCAGTTAAAAGGTGTGCGTGTCGAGCAGACATTACGTCTGCGGCCACAAATGAAAAAGTAATGCAAATGAGTAAATCAGCGCGTAAAGATGTACACATACACGTACATATATGTATGTATATATTTACAGAAATATATTTTTAAAGAAAGAATGAAAGGAAAAGCCAAAGTTCACGCAAGAGAAATGCAAAGCAAGCTATGCGCTCATACTTATTTGCGCACGAACACATCTTGCTCATAGCGGTATTTGCGAAAAGTGACAATAAATCGCGCTTTGCCAGCAAAAAGTGTGGCCTTGAAGGAAAAGGCAAATAAGAAGAAAAAATTATATGGAAATGTCAAATGTTTGTAAGCAAAGCACAGTAAAGTGAATAAAAAATGGGAAGAAAGTTAATATGACGTTAATATATATTATTTTATATGTACATACATGTATAAATATATGAAATATGTATTTATTTTCAAAAAAAAAAATCTTTAAAATTTATTCGAGCCATCTCTCGACTCGGGTTTGAACATGTTAGTTTTGACAAACATAAGTCTTTTTAGACCAGTTACTGCTTGTCTAAAACATTATCTCGAGCATAAAAATGCATTTGAAAGTTAACCGAATGGACCCAAATAATTGTTGATATCCTATTGAATATCCAAATATTATTTATATTTTAAATATCTTTAATTGTTGAAAGAGCGCGCGAAATATGGTTTTATACAAAGGTTTTTAAAAACAGCAAAATAAAATGTTAACAACGGTTGCACCAGAGCTAGAATACCCTTGACAAATAAAGAAGTTTTCAAACAAGAACTTTATTTTCATCATTCAGTTTTTATGACAGCTATAACATATAGTGATCCGATATGGACAATTTCTACGGAGATAGTACCGTTGCCTTTGATAATAACCCACACCAAATTTGATGTAGACATCTCGTAAAATAGTTTTTCATACAAGAACTGGATTTTGAACATTCAGTTTGTATGACAGCTACATGCAAAAGTGATCCGTTGTGAACCATTTCTTCGAAGATTGCACCGTTACCTTAGGTAATATTCCATGCTGAATTCCTTGAATATACCTCTACAAATGAAAAAAGTTTTTTTTACAAGCAATTTATTCCCATTGTTCAGTTTGTATGGCAGCTATATGCTATTTAATTCGATCGGAACAATTTTTTGTTGAGAATGTACCGTTACTTGGCATAATAAACTATGTAAAATTTAATGAAGATGTCTTTTCAAATATAAAAGTTTTTCTTATAAGAATTTAATTGCGAACGTTTAAGTTTATATGGCAGCTATATGCTATAGTGGTCTGATAGCGACCGTTCCGACAAATAAGCAGCTCGTTGGTGAGAAAAGGACTGGTATATATCCAGAATGACGGCCGGACGGGAAGCCAGAAATGTCTCAGCTAGTCACGCTGATCATTCATGTACAAATTTTATAGGTTCTCTGAGTGTTACAACCTACGTGGAAACTTCAAACCCTGTTCAGGGTATAAAAATAGATATAAACAAACAGTGCTTTAGATTTTCTCAATTAGAAATAAGCAACATTCAAAATTTTCTTAGAAAATTTAGTGTAAATAAAATAAAACGAACTTCAAGCACATAACAAACTAGGAAATAATAAAATGCACACCAAATAACTGTTTACAATAACAAAGCAATACACAATGCTAACTGATAAATGTAAGAGGGCACAAAGTAACATTTTGACTATTCTAATATGGACAAAACAATGCTGCACACCTTTCACCGCACGCCGTTCCCGCCACTAACTCTGAAGCCCTCGCCTGCAGCTACTGCACTCTTTTAATTAACACGTTTTTCATGTCACCGCACACATACGAGTACACCGGCCAACGTATGACCAACCGAGACTAACCAATAACTAACGGCCGAGTAATAACTCGCTCGACGCTGTCTACTTGGCAGGCGGTAAAAACGCAAGCCTTGTTAACAGGCCATTAGCATTACTCAAATAAAATGGTAATTAATCAAGTTGCAATTCGATACACACGTAGAATGCGTACGAAGGAATTGCGTGCACTTCGATTTTTCCGTTTTCGATTTTAGGGGCGCACGGGAACCGCAATAAACCGCACTCACTGCTGAAGAAACTAAAAATGCGTATGTACATATATCCTTCGATGTGCACGGAAGCGCTTTCATCTCATTGTCGATAGTAATTTATGCGAAATTGTATGAAACTTGCAGCGCCATTTATAGCCACTCATTCACACTATCGCTCACTCACTCACTCACTACCTTACACGTAGACGTTCCAATGACAACTGAATGGCGCACAATGAACACAATATACACGAACGATGATGATGTTGGCGGCACAGAGTGGCACAGGATGATTTCGAATCTCCGACGAGAGCACTGGCACAACACACTAACGACGTCACCGCCACCGCCACAACACAGCGTCCCGCCAATAACAATGAGCGTCAACAACACCGCTGGCCCAACAACTGCAGTTAAACGTCACGGCAGGACACACATGCGAAGTTCTTGTTGTTGTTCGTCGTTGCTTTTGAACGACTCCGTTGGGCTTACAAATATTTATCCATGTACACACTCCATTTAAATCTCTACACAGTAGTACCATATAAATATTGATAAAAGCACCGCTGTGTTGGCGACATAGTGACCTTCATCGGAAAAGCGCTTAAGTAGCGAAAGTAATAGCAGACCGATATCGTACGTGTATGCCCACAAACAAAATCAAAGGAGCTTACATTAGTTTGGTGCTTTATTTAGCGATAAATTTGAGCGAAGTGGGAAATACTTAGTAGAAACTGCTGTGTTTGCCGTTAAACAAATGTATTTCCTCGAGCATTTCAATGTCGGTACGAAGCTCTTACGATATACATACATATGTATATAATAAGCACGTAAAGGGTGGCGTTGGTCCTGAGCGTACGTTGTGTGAGAAAAGATGAGAGGCAAACATAAAGCTTTCCGTGTCTACTGACGAAAAAGCTCAGTAACAGTAAAAACCGGTTTCAGTATTAGTAATTTAACATTAAGTAAAAGGTGACCAGAAATCATAATTTCCGAAAGTATAAGCAAGGATTTACAAGAGAAGAGCTCATAACAAATTACAAACTATACATATGTACATACATTTAACCCACCTGAGCAGACTACGCGTGCCTTTTAAACTTTCACTGTTTGGTATACTAATATTTGAAACTGTTTACTTTAAATATTCAATAGGGGTATTCAGACCGAAGCCTGTTAATTTGGTAATTCGTTAGTTGATACTTCGTTAAAAGGCTTAAATGTGAACACACTTTTTGCTCTACCTTGGTATTATGGTAAATTTTATTCCGAAACAGCTGATTCAATTTTATTAATTAATTATTAAAGAGTAAAAATGCCCCAACAAAGTGCAAAATCAAAAATTATCAGTCATTTAATTGAAAATTATGTGGAGCAGATCAAATTTATTACTGGTAAGTACTTTAAATTGATGTACAGAGGAGCAGGAGAACAGCTGATGTGATATTACCGAGTAACGAAACAATTATCAAGCTTGCCAGATGGATAGTTCGTTACTCGGTAAAACGATGGTCTGCTAATTTTACAAAAACAAAATACATATAGAAAACTACCAAGTAACGACCAACGAATTAACAGGGCTGGTCTGAATACCCCTAATATGTTTTCTTAGATTAGCAATAATTTTTTTTTTATTAAAATTTATTTTTAATGAGGTCACATAGCAAGCCACTAAAACCAATACTTCGATGATGTTGTAGTTTTTGGCGCCCTAGATGTCGGTTGTAAGCTGCAGATAGTCTTAGAACACACTTATTCGACTTTAAGAGAAATCCACCCACCTTTCATTTTGGAAATGTCTAGGGAAAAGTTCCTGCTAAAACAAATTTGAATAATAGAAAGTGGTGATTCAAATTTAAAGATAATTTTACTTAAGGGGTTACATGGGTTTCACAGTAAATCGAAATTTTTTTTTAAACTTTCAAGTTGATCCGATTAATAGTTAGTTAGTTGGGAGATACAGCCTTTGAGAACTTGTGCGCTTGCAGTGTTTTTCTCAAAACTATGTTTTCAAAGTCGGTTGCCAAGATTTCTCGCGAACTACTCAACCGATCTTGATGAAATTTTACACAGGTCTTCGAGGATTTGCGAAGGATTTTTTAATTACAACTATTAAAAAAAAAAAATGTCGAGAAAATTTTAATCGAAATTTGCATTTTTTTATAAAAACGTCTGCCAAAAATCCAATTTTCATCTTTTTTTTCCTTCGTCCAATACCTAGTTCATTGTCTTTACTAAAACACGTATTTTTTATTTTTATTTCTGATGATCCTGAAAGAAGTTCTGCTGACAACGCGGATGCATATGCCATATTAATAGATTTTGACAGAAAAGCAACTGGAAATTGTTATTAAACAAAGCCTTCAAAGATGGTCGAAAAATCGTTATAGACATGCCTCGCTCTGGACAATCTCTTCAAATGATGAAAATATTAAAAAAATCCCAAGTGATAGAGAGATGGCAAGAGAGCTCGACATCTCTCGCGAGTCCATTCGAATGATTTTATTGGACATTTTGGGCATGAAACGCGTTCTTACTCAACTCGTCCCGATAAAGCTGAATTTTTTTATAAAGAGTATGACGCAATGAATACCATCGATCAACCACCGACTTAACCAGGTTTGGCTACGTGTGATATTTTTTTATTCCCCAAACTGAAATTGCCGTTCCGTACAACCCGTTTTCAGTCGATCGAAGAGATAAAACAAAAATTCGTTGAAGAAACTGAAAGCCATTCCAAAAAGTGCTTATGAAAAGTGTTTCGAGGATTAACAAAATATATATTGAGGAATAATTCAAGCTTTCGCGTTTTATTTACAATTTCCGGGTACATTCTTGTTACAATGTATTATGTATTAAAAAAGCCTATAAAGTTTGTGAATGTTTTATATTATTCCGAAGAACTTATTCGACGCTATATTTTAAATCATCTAAGGTTCGGAAGCTTTATAATATAATTAAATTGATATCAAAAATTTGTTAAGATTTTAGAAGTCATCTTAACATAATGCCTCAGGCATAATTGGAGCTCACTGATTTTTCAATTGCCTGTTGAACTTTCTTATTTTTGAAGTTTACTATGATATGGCCCAACAAAGAGAGTTCGTACAAGTTTTTAGCCAACTCCGCAAGAATGGCATATAACAGAAACAACTTTTTCATCGAAGAAAAACGTTAGAAAAAAGACTTGTTTAATATTTGTCGAAGAATTAGCGACGGAATCTCGATTCTTAGTGGTAGGCGCAGCTCATAGGACTGAGATTAAAGTGTGCTTGGGTTATAAGTTGCGTCACGTTATTGTAAAAGGAAAAGAATATGCCAGAATGCAATATCTATTCATAAGAAAAATTATAGACGCTTCATTAAAATAATGGGGTTATCTGAAAAACCGTGTTTTATTTTTGGTTCTTATCAAAATTTACATTTATAGCTTAAGTTCAGCAAAATTTTCGAGATAAAAACGAGTCTTAGTTAAATCTGTTTGTATCCTCATTGTGACCGACTTAACATAAAGGGTGTTTTTTAGACTTATGGTTTTCATTGACACTATACTCTTTTCGAAGTTAGTCTTTTTGACAGCTGTTACTTGATTTAGGTATACTCAGTTTGGTTTGCTAAACTTTGGAGGATGGAGCCATGTGTAAGTGCCACTTGACTTGGGAGTGGCTAGAAACGATTCTTTTAGATATGACTCCAGTAGCTCACGACTTCTGGTCCTAGACCAAGTATCCTCTGGGTAGCCGAAAAACATCCATTTAAAGGTGAGCTAAAGTGAGAAGGCGAATCATTCCTCCTTTTCCAGGGCTATGACACGTAAAGAACATCCATAATGAAAGAATAACTCGGCTATAACCACGTAAGCGTTGTCTATGCCAATGAATAAGAAGAAGTTTGCTTTGCCATTCCATAATGTACAAGCTTACTCCGAAAAGCGTGGAAATTTATTGCAATAATTTCGGTTTTGATCTATGAACTCACTTTTGGTTGAACGGGTACGTTAATAAACGATATTGTCGCATGTGAAATGTTAATAATCCCCAAAGGAACCACATGCCACTGTTGCCCTTTGGGCAGAAAGAAACATTGGTCCGTATTGCTTCAAAAATGAAGACGGTCAAACTGTTATAGACAATGAGGAACACTATAGAGCCATGACTAATAACTTCTTCGTGTCTGAATTTAAATGATATTGATGTTGACGAGCTCTGGTTCCAACAAAACGACATTATATGCCATACAGCCAACGAAACATTGAGGAGAATTTTAGGTGAGCGCATTATCTCGAATCGTGAGTTTGTGGCGCAGCCTTCAAGTTTATAGGATTTAACACCGCTAGATTATTTTATGGGGACGACTATTTTGTCCGAGACGATTGACAATTTGGAAGATACCATATTCAGCGCGTTATTACTGACATACGGCCTAAATTGCTGAATAAAGTGGTAAAACCTTGGTCCTCTCGGCCGGAATTTAAACCCCCCTGCCGTAGGGGTCGCTTTTCCCAAATAATTTTTAAAATATAACGGCAACGGAGCCAATTGCTACAAAAATTGGCTTCTAAGCCGGAATTCATTCGGGCCAGCCGCAGAGGTTACTTGTCAAAAATAACTTTTAAAATATAGCGGCAAACTCTTATCTTTGAAATAAAGCAAAAATTTTAGCCATGACCTGAAATTGTATGCATTTTAGTATTTCTTCTTGAAAACACACATGTATGTCTAACAAAAACCGTTTGTATGTATGTATTACGTTACAAACGTAACGTAACGCGGCTATAAAATATAAAATAACAATAAAACTGCAAATGAATGCACATTAATGCACAAAAATGTCCGCCCTCACCTGTGCACTTACGATATCTTCCTCGGGTATTGTCGTGCAGGAGGTGCGCACATGCCGCACCCGATGTATAACATCCAAACTAAGTCTGTGCTCGTCGCGAATCGCTTCTGCCGCCACGCGAGATGTTAAATGGCCGCCATCGGAAAAAGACCGGATGCGAACGGCCCCATGCTCGTCTGTGGTTAAACACACCGATTTAAAGCGATCGATCACCGTCCCTTGCATTTGATTGACTCCCAGCGTATTGCCCATGGCAATTGTAAATACAAAAACACAAATAAAATAAATTTGTATATGTATTCGCACTCAAATAAAACTGGACTGCGTATGTGTTTGTATATCGCGACTTTCACACATACATATGCATGTAAATAAGGAAGCTATTGATAGCCAACACTAAGAAGGCGCCAATCCGACAATTGCGATAGAGAGTCAACGTTCGCGAGACCGTAAACTGTGTGGTGTGTTATGTATGTATGTGGGTTGCACCTGCAGCTAGTACCGCACGCCTCAAGGATCCGGGTCAGACTGAAATATGCAGATTTCACACAACAGCATCCGCTGTCGGCCTGCTACATATTTTACAATTTATAATGACTAGAGCAATATTAGCAGTCAAAGCGTCAACTTTTAACTTAATTACAGCGCAACACAATGGTACGCCTTGTATTTTGCACTAAACGGGCACGTATGTATGTATACATATGTAAACAACAACAAAGATACAGTGCAAGGATAAGGTTACATACACGTACATTGATACGCTGGGGTGGAGTACTGTTGCGCGCTGACCAGCTGCATGGATGTACGGTTTTAACAGGTGGTTTTTACTCCAACAACAAAGTAATGCCACGATAAATAAAAATAAATACACAATGAGCGAGCGAATATGAGTTGTATGAGTGACAGGATATTTTTAGGGGTTTCGTTATTTTTTAATAACGGTATTAATGGATAGAATTTGTGGCGTTTAAAAATTAATCAAGTGTGAAACAGTTGAGAGTACAGTGGCGGCGAAAAAGTTGTGCTACTGGTGAAAAATACATATGTGTACAGAAGTTTTATATGCGGCAGATGCTAAATACACCCTTGATGTTGCACCCTTTGCAGAGAAGGTAGTACAGAACATGAAAAAATGTTGAATTTGGCTGCACCGAGGCTATAAAACCCTTAACAGATTCTATTAGAAGAACTTGACTTTGATCGATCAATTTGTGTGGGAGCTATATGCTATTTCGGTCCGATATGAATAATTTCTTCGGAGACTATGTTCTTGCCTTGCAGAATAAACCGTGAAAAATTTCATAAAGATACCTTGTCAAACAAAGAGCTGCCTTATACCGCGATGCCTGAATTTGGTATCCCCGCAAAACTAATACGGCTGTGTTAACTGACATTAAGCAATACCAAAAGCTACGTCAGTATTCGGGAAGGACCTCTCCGAGCCGTTCGATACCAAACCAGGTTTCAGACAAGGCGACTCCCTTTCGTGCGACTTCTTTAATCTACTGCTGAAGAAAATAATTCGAGCAGCAGAGCTCAATAGAAAAGGTACAATCTTTTATAAGAGAGTACAGCTGCTGGCGTACGCCGATGATATTGATATCAATGGCCTCAACATCCGCGCCGTTAGTTTTGCTTTCTACAAATTAGATAAGGAAGCGAAGCGTATGCGTCTGGTTGTAAACGATGACAAGACGAAATATCGCTTGTTATCAAACAAACAGTCGTCGCACTCGCGACTAGGCTCCCATGTCACTGTTGACAGACCGAACTTCGAAGTCGTAGACAATTTCAGCAAACCAACAACAATGTCAGCTTCGAAAACCAACGCAGAATAACTCTTGCCAACAGGACTTCGGCCTGAGTAGGAAATTGAGAAGTAAACTCCTCTCACGACGAACACAGACCTAACTCTATAAGTAACTCATTATTCCTGTCCTGCTATATGGTGTAGAGGCATGGACGATGACAACATCTCTTGAATAGACGTTACGAGTTTTCGAGAGAAAGGTTCTGCGGAAATTTGTAAGTCCCTTTGTGCATTGACAACGCCAAATATCGCATTCGATGGAATGATGAGCTGTAAAAGTTATACGACGCCATTGAGATAGTTCAGCGAATTTAGAGACAAGCGGCAGCAATTTTACAAATAATCCCATTTTCGCAAGTCTGCTTCTTCAAATATAATGTGAAGACTACGAAAGACTAATCGCAGCCAAAAATGCCTTAAAAACAGACAAGAATTCAGCGGGATTTCTAACAGATCACCTTTTTGAAGGTTTACGAAGGGACATACCTAGAATATAGTTTTAAGGGACAATACTGGGAAAATTATCAATATGTTTCAATGTGTTTGAAACTTAAGTTGCGGATCTCATGCTGTATTCTTTTGGATATATAAATGTTTGACCAGAACAGCAGTAATAGATCTCTAGTCACGGAACAACAGGTGAAGTTGAGGAAAATTGCTACTCTTAATGTCTGGGGCGAACTATAATGCCTCTCAAGCAGAAGTGTCTACCATAAAGGCAGCAGCAGATGTATTTCATCGAAGTGCAGCGTTTTTAAAAGAAGTATACATCCAACCAGATAGCAAAGCTGCTATACAGCCATTGAGCTCTCTAACAGTGAGCTGAAAGCTAGTCAAGGAGTGCGCAATCCTTCTAGCAGCAACATCAAGTTACTTGCATATTAAAGTTGTCTGGGACAAGGCGCAACGGTATCGTCGGAAATTATAAAGCCGATGAGCTAAACCAAAAACTCACCCATACCCAAACTCCAGCAGGTTGGGAACGAGCAGAAATTCGGGCGCTAGATCTGTGGGTTTCACTCGAGCTCAACAAATGTTGGTCAGCAACTAGCATTTGTGAAGTTGCTAAAACCTTCTGACCCAAACTGCAAAGCCGCAATGCAAGTAGGATTATTCGTGACTTCACGAGTAATCAACCTGCCCTTTAAAGGTGTTACATTTACTATAGCGACCCTCCAATTTATCGTTACTGTTTTTATAATATGATTTGTCCTTTGCCTCACAGACCTCAGTTTCGGCGACCACTTTTTCATTAGACAAAAAAAAAAACAGGAAATAGCCTCTGAGGCGCCGGATCTGGCGAAACGGTGAATGCGATAGCAATTTGAAACCTAATTGTTGGATTTTTTCTATCGTTTTCACTAACTGGTAACACCTTACTTGGCTTGGTGAAACACTTCCTTTTTCTTCAAATGCGGCCGTTTTTCTCGCGCTTTGGAGCGGGTTCATCATATGCAATTCACTCCAATGACTGTCGATTTGACTTCGAAGTGAAATCATGGAGCCATGTATCATCCATTGCCACATATCGACTCAAGAACTCAGACTAATTAGGCTTGAGCATCTCAAAACACTGCACCGAATCATGAACTCTTCGTTGTTTTTGGTCAAAAGTGAACTCACATCAAGTCAACCACTTTGCACAGCGCTTTCTCATACCCAAATATTTATGCTTGATATGATGTACACTTTTATATGATATCTGTAGAGTGTCTGCTATCTCTAACAACTTCACTTTACGGTCAGCCGAAATCATTTTATGGAATTTTCTTTTAAGGTTTTCGTCAGGAACAACCTCTTTTGGGCGGTCACTGCTTTCACCGCCTTCGGTGCGAATTTCGCCTGGTTCAAACTTAGCAGAACATTTTTCAACGGTTGATTTCCCTGGTACAGCGTCCAAATAATGTTGGTCAATCCAAAACTTGGCTTTAGCTGTATTCTTTTCCCTAAAAAGCATTATTTTATCAACTCCCGAGTTTCTTTTGGAACCATATTTTTCACAATAACAAAAGTTGGGTAACTAAAAATCATATGGATTTAATTCGAGTAGCGCCATCTATGTGTCAGGCCGGGAATTTTACAACTTACCTATTATACGGTATCATTACACTTTACATGTTTAACACTCATATAATTGGGAAATAATTTACCACAAAGCATTTGAAAATATTTTCAAGATTTTTTCTTGATATTACATTTTCATTTCATTCATTTTTCAGAAGCGCTCTAAATTCTAGTGTAAAAATACTGAATTATAAATATATATTTTATTACAAAAAATATAAAATGGAAATACAGAAAACATTATCGACGCCTAAACCGGCGTCTAAAACAGCTTTTTTGAAAACGAGAAATGGAAAATGCCACCGGCCTAGCGGTACACTTCATCGGAATCCGTATTTGAACTTTTTACGAGAATTCCGTTTGCGCAATACTGGGCTATCGGCGGTAGAGATTATACGTCGTGGTGCCAGGGAGTGGAGGAGTATGCCCAAGGAGGACAAACTGCAGTTCATAGAAGAGGTTAGTGTGAATTTTGTCTGATCCATCATTATGTTCAGTCTAAGTATTTACCATAGGCTTTTTATGCACCGAAGAAAAGGAAGCCACCACCACCACCACCGGCACCGTTACCCGCGCAGCCGACACAGATGCGCGCCACGCCATTCCAAGACGCTTGTATCGTATGCCCGAATCCTTGTGCAAAAAAACGTCGCAGAAGAAAGGCGAGATGTGCCCGCAGACGCAGACCTAAGAGGAGGCGTTGCGCCAAGAAACGGCGTCCAAAGCGCCGGGGCTGCAAACGCAGAAAGAGAAAAAGCTGCAGAATTTAGTCGGCGCCGGATTAGGAACAGGGAAAGTGAATCTCAATATTAAATAAAAAAAATTCAATTCGTGTTTATGGAGTAAGCGTGTTTAGTAGTTGTTTGTAGTCTGGCATAAAATATGTGTAAATAAATGGAAAAATTTTGTGTATTTTTTTAATCCATGTGTTTCCTGTGGAAAATAATTAGCTTAGACTAGCTCACGAAGCCGAAGGCAGAGAAGCAGTGTTCGATGATTTGTGGTAAGAAGCTTGTTCAGATTGCCAACTTCAATCATAACCTTGTCGTAAGTGCTGGTTAAACATTTCGGTAAAACAACTTTTTGATAGAACTGGGAAATCTAAAAATATTCTACTGGTTAGTATTTATAAACTCTAATGATAATAACTGAGGACTATGAAATAAGACTTTCATACTGTCGCAACTTGTAGCTGTTGGTAGAACACTTAAAACTAATCGAGATATGTATCGAGTAGTTAGTTTATGCAACGAGTACTAAGCGTAAACAAACACTGCGAAATAAGAAATTTTATTATTTTATTTTACTTTTTTTTTGTAATTTTATTACAATACTTTTTATTATATACATAACTGTCAGTGAATATATGTGAATGATCATGATGACGAGAAGATTTGAATTCTGTGTAAAAATTGAACTTGTAACCCTGAACGAGGGCAAGACGAAATATCTCCTGTCATCAAACAAACAGTCGTCGCACTCGCGACTTGGCTCTCACGTCACTGTTGACAGTCATAACTTTGAAGTTGTAGATAATTTGGTCTATTTAGGAACCAGTATTAACACCACCAACAATGTCAGCCTGGAAATCCAACGCAGGATTACTCTTGCTAACAGGTGCTACTTTAGACTGAGTAGGCAATTGAAAAATAAAGTCCTCTCTCGACGAACAAAAACCAAACTATATAAGTCGCTCATAATTCCCGTCCTGCTATATGGTGCAGAGGCTTGGACGATGACAACAACCGATGAGTCGACCTTAAGAGTTTTCAACAGAAAGATTCTGCGAAAGATTTACGGTCCTTTGCGCATTGGCCACGGCGAATATCGCATTCGATGGAACGATGAGCTGTACGAGATGTACGACGACATTGACATAGTTCAGCGAATTAAAAGACAGCGGCTACGCTGACTAGGGTCATGTTACCCGGATGGACGAAAACACTCCAGCTCTGAAAGTATTCGACGCTGTACCCGCCGGGGGAAGCAGAGGAAGAGGAAGACCCTCACTCCGTTGGAAGGACCAAGTGGAGAAGGACCTGGCTTCGTTTGGAATATCCAATTGGCGCCACGCAGCGAAAAGAAGAAACGACTGGCGCGCGGTTGTTAACTCGGCTATAATCGCGTAAGCGGTGTCTACGCCAATTAAGAAGAAGAAGAATGTTATTTAACGCTAAATATGAATAAAACCGGTCTAGACTTTGCTCTAAATCCCTCATAATATTTACGGTGGCTTGAAATGAAATTGAGATACATATATGGATGAAATTTGGGAACCGTGTTGCTCAGAACTCAAGGCAGGTTGGTATTGAAGATGGGCGGAATTACATTGTTCTTACGCCCACAGGGGATGGGAGAGTATAAAATTTTCGGTCGCACCCGAATTTCGATTTTCATTACTTGTTTTTAAAGGGTTTTCACTCATTGGCAGTCGACATTCCTAGGCGGGATAAAAATTCAGGTCCGTCCCGGTTACGTAGACCCGACTGTCGTGGGAACGGTAGTTATTGGCGTCCTTGCAATCGAATCGTGTGACTATCGCGCTTCTTAGTTTCGGATAAAGCTATGCAGAAGTGAAGCAGCCGGATTCTAGAACTACCATTAAGTGACTTCGATATTGTCGAACTTTTTAGGAGCAAAATACTGGACTCTGTACAATGTTCGTATTTAATGTATCAATTCATGGTTTGATAAAAATCTCCATCGACAATTTAAAGAGCCGTTCCCATGACAGTCGGGTCTAAGTAACCGGAACGGACCCGGATTATTATTCGGCCAAGGACTGGTAACTGGCATAATGCTTTTTCTGACGCTACAACAACAACAATTTAAAGAGATGAATATATTATAATAGTAGGTCAATGTGGTAAAAAATCTTTTCAATGGTCAGGAAGTATTAGGTTACTTTTGTCAATATTTACAATATTTAACCCAGAAAGATTGAAAATCGAGATTCGTACAGAGTCATCACCGATTTTTTATTTAAAGAACATTTACATTTTTAGTTATTTATGATCTATGTATTTACGGCTATCAGCCACCCAGCCTAGCAGTGATGCTACAAAAACTATCTTTAGTTAATTAAAGGCGATAGGTCATTCGATTCATTTCATAGCGCATTTTCCTAAAACGTTTCCAAATTTAATTCGACTTTGATCACTGACAAATATCATTTCCCCTTTTAAAGGCCTTGTAGGTGGCCCATGTATATAAACAGACTTTGGTCCTTTCCAAAAAATTTCATAAGGAAAATTATTTCATTCCTAAAATTACAAAAGATTATTAGTTGCGCACTGTGAAACATAAAATACTTGCAGGATAAAATTAATAAATTAATCGACTATAGTATTTATAAATTAATATTAGTATCCTTTGACTTTATCAATTAGTATATATTTTACTGCAGAGCATTGAAATTCGTTATTAAGAAAATTTTTCGTATAGAATAATTTTAAATTCTAGTGCAAATAAATTTTTAAGCAAATAACATTATAAAATAATTATATATAAATAAAGTAAATGGATCCTAAAAGCATAGAATCATTAGCATTTACTTTTTCGAAAAGTCTGTGCAAACTGAAAAACAAACACACAGATAAATCCAAAGGAAAAGGCAAATGTCATCGTCCAGGGCCAATAATGCGAAATCCCTATTTAAATTTTCTGCGCGAGTTTCGAAAGCAAAATTGCGGCCTTACAGCTGTTGAAATTATCAAAAGAGGTGCTCAAGCCTGGCGAGCGGTACCAAAGGAAAAGAAATTGAGATATATTGAAGAGGTTTGTTTTTTTTAATGAATTATACATACATGTATATATACATTTATATATCTTTTTAAAGGCATTTTATGCGCCTAAGCGCAAGGGTTGCGGTGGCGCACAACAGTCACCAAATCTGAGCTCATGTGCACCCAAAACAAGAAGAAGAAAATCGATTCGATCTTGTTCTTCAAAAGGTAGTTTTCATAAAAAGAAGCCAAAATCTTCCTCCAAACGGAAAATTGCAACAAATGCGTGTGCAGGTAAAAATAAAAGCAAAAGTAAAAAACGCAGTAAAAAACGTCCTAAAAAAGCCAAGAAAGCAAAATGTGGACAACATAAAAAACGACTTCAGAAACGCAAGCTTAAATTTTCAAAATCTAACTGTAAAGGAGCAAAGAAACAAAAGCGTATTAAGAAAAAGCCAAGCAAATGTGGTTTTGCTTGATTAATTGCAAAAATGCCTAAAAAAAATATGCAAATCAAATTGTCTAATTATTTTTAAAGATTTGTCTGTGCATGAGTGTCTCAAGAAATTAAATATGTTCGTTTGTAAATCATGTGTAAAATTACAAAAATAAAAATATTTGCAAAAATCGCTAATAAAAATGTTCGAGTTCTTTTTCAATATATAGAAATCATCAGCACGACGAGCTTAGGAGATGAACGTCTGTCTGTATAATGGTACAATCTCTGAGGGATGTATTCAGATCGGAGCACTATAGCGTATATGTATGTATGTATATACTATACATATGTAGCTGTTCTACAAAACGATCGATCCAAATCCAACCCTTAGATTACATTATTAGATGAGGATTGCACCGTGACCTTAGGTCTATTGTGCCCTTGTGGGGAAACATTTTTTATTTCAGAAGATATCTTCACTAAACTTGGCATGAAAGGCTACAATGCAATTTCCAAACATATTTTTTAGATGAAAATGAACACTGTTCATTTAAAATACATTCGATGTACGTAGGTGGAACGTTTGATTTTCAAACTGCGCACCTTCCGTTTTAATATCATTTTTTTAATGCGTGATATTCAAAATCAAACTTAGTGAAACAAACAAAAACATAAATAGTATTTCCTTTGATGTAAATTTGCCTTATACATAGGTGTATTTTAACGTTAGTGCTTTGGCTTGATTTCATAAGTATACATTGCGATTAAATAATTTGATATTGAGATCAGCCAAGGTTAAAGTAGTAATAGTATTGGTATTATGTACATCTATTATTATTAGAAGTACCTAGCTGTAGAAATACATAAATATATATTGAGCAATCGAACGCCGAACTGCTGCTGCTGAATATGAAACGTGTTTTGGTACTTCAAACGGATTTCAAGCACCATTATTTCTGATTTCACAAATATACTTTTTCAAATGACTAAAACCAGCACCATGGTCCCTTACATTTAACTCTCTTTCAAGCGTAGGTAATTTAAGGAAAAGCTTATAATATTAAGAAAACGATAAATATACCTTCCGGAAAACACTTTGAATTAAGAAAAAATATATATAATTGAAAAAGCAAAAATCGAATATAAAGTATGATCAAGTTTTATTATAAAAAAGATACTTAGATTCATAAACACTTATTCACCCATGTCTACATATACATATATACATGTACGCCAACCCACTTGTTTATATATAATGTTTTATTGAAATTAATGATAAGTGCGCATAATTACTGCTTGGATTTCATGATTCAGTCGACACCTACGCACCTCATCACCACCATCATAACACAGTAAATTTTGTGTTTTCGTTTTCATATCATATTTTCATCAAAAATAAAATATATATAGTATGTTTCGGGTATGAATTACCTTTTCTAATTTCTGGAAATATTGACGCAGGAACTGAATGGGGTTTTCCGGGCGACTAACACAAAGCTGTACAATGCAATCCTTGAGTACACGTTGAATACCATGCGCCTGAATGTAGTTTTCGCATTCACGCAGACTTTGTTGTTCCTCCAAAGTATTGGCCATGATTGCAGACAAGCACCTTTCCACAACTACCAAATATATGTATATGATAATATGTGAGCAGGGTCTTATTTGACGACTACTTAGTGAATGCTGATGGGCGCTGGCACGAAACAGCAACAAAACTTTTGGGCACGACGACCTTAACGTTGTAATGCTACTCTTGATGGTGTATTTCAGTTGTAAACGTATGAAACGGTAAAATTAAAATAGTTTCAATATTTTAATACATGTAAATTGTTGCCGAGTAATATTCACGTTTTATTTTTTCCCAAACACTACACTACAAAGTGTAAAACGCAGCTTATCGTTTTGTACTTTCTCGTTTTTGTAGTGTTTTTCTTTGTTCTCTCTATTCACTCGCTTTCATTTGCACCCTATTGCACACACTGATTTTCTGGGTGGTTTTCTTTTCTGCTTTGACACAAATTTTATTTATACACTAAATTTTATTTATATTTCTCAACTCGTTCGGTTGTAATTTCCATTCGTAAAGTGTTCAACTAATAGCAAATATTATAAATTTAATTTGTCACAAATGTTTCTTTTTAGCTACGCAAATATTATAAACAATTGGTCGAAAATGTAATTTTGTCGTTGTTTAGAAACGTCATACACAGCATTGCCAATGACAGCCAAATTATTAAAAATTTAACAAAACTCAAGTTTTGTGTAAAGAACGCAAAATAAAAATAAGCAATCCAAAAGTATGTGAAATTTACATATATCTTAGCAAACTCTTCATTTTATTTTCGCAATTAAATATTATACTTTTCAGTAGAAATATTCCATATAATCTTAAATAAACACCGTTAAATTTATCCAAAACAACAACCTTTAGTGTTGGTAAATCAAGATTCGGTATTATTTTCAAATTGCTACAATGCAACGGCAGCTCTATAGATTTATTTATTGACAGCAATGTCAAATCTCATTCCTCAGCACGTGAAATTTCAAAAATAACAAAAGAAAAATTTGTTGATCCACATTTATTTTGTATATATCATATTGTGTAGAGAAAATCAATAATGAAGACATTTTCATCAAAACAAGATGAACGCAAAGAAAAGAAGAAAAAGAAGCTGCTAGCTCTTGCTAAATTGGTTCAATTAAATGACAACGATCGCCGAGACACTGCAGCAAACCAAGTTGTTTCAGAGGTCCGCGACACACTAACTACAAAGGACGAAGACGATGACGGCTTTGTAAAGGTTTATGCTGAATTACGAATTGTATATATATATGTTCAATTAACGTTTAAAATAAATATTTACCTTTAGGTGACACATAAAAAGAAATCTGCCAAATCAATGCCTCCAAAGTCCCAAACAAAAAAAGTAATAACAGAGATAGCTGTAGAAGATGAACCTGAAACAAAACGTCCTAAGCTTACAAAAAGTGAAAGTACAGACGGCAGTGGCAGTGACACTTCCCAAGTATCGTCCACCACAGAAGAACAACAACGCCTAAAATTACAACTTACTGAAGAGCAGTATAAAGAATTACGTCGCCAGTTAAGACAACGTAAAAGGGAACTGGAAAACGTGCCTATATTACGATTGCGTGAATTCGGCCAACGCGCCTCGCTAGAGACGCCGCAAGGACAGCGTACACCAATATTTCTAACAGACATTCAGCACTTGTTAATGTCAGCCCTAATTGGAAAAAAGTCACCATGTAGTCCGGATAGATGGTGCTTCTTAGAGAAACCATTGCGGCTTTCTCATAGTGTCGTTTTAATATTAGAGGGTCTTTCACTTTATCACTATCTTTCCAATGAAAGTAAATTCACCAAAACAAATGAGATATTTCAGACGCGTTTAGAAGTTGTATTGCCACCACTTAAAGAAGGCTCTATTATTGAGGAAATGGCCCAGGTACCACTAACGAATGTACAAGCACATAAGTTAATTGAACAACATGGTTCACTAGAGTTGGCTGTTGAAATGACTAAAGATCCTACGCTACTAGTTAAAACAATATTTCCAGTTGCTGAAGCAGCAACCGCACCCAAGGAAAGCAATTTGCCCGAAGGTGACAAATTTCCACGCACAAAACTGCTGCTCTCTGCTTTGCAAATGGTGGATGAGGGTTACCCTATGCCATTACGTGGTGAGCTTAGCAACCGTTTCAAAGAATATGTATTTACCAAGGATAAATACGAACCTGTTACGGATAGCAGCCCAATGTTTGGCGTGGATTGTGAAATGTGTCGAACAGTCGTGGGCCACAACGAGCTCACGCGTGTTTCAATCGTCAATGAAGATCTCGAAACCGTTTATGAAACACTTGTAATGCCAACAAATAAAATTGTTGACTACCTGACGCCCTACTCTGGAATAACAGCGAGCATCATGAAAACTGTAACAAAAACAATAAAAGATGTTCAGCGGGAAGTAAGGGAATTACTACCGCCGGATGCTATTTTGGTTGGCCAGTCTTTGAACTTTGATTTGAACGCAATGAAAATGATGCATCCTTACGTGATAGATACGAGTATGTGCTTCAATTTAAGTGGCGTTCGTAGAAGGAAGGCCAAACTGCAAACGCTTGCTATGACATTTTTAAAGGAAGCAATTCAAGAAAATGCAGATGGTGTGCATATTATCTAATTTTGTTTAAATATAATAACTTAACATTTTTTCTTGTAATTACAGGTCACGACTCCGTTGAGGATTCGTTGGCTAGTTTAAAATTGGTGAAAATGAAGTTGGCGAACAGCTTAGAGTATGGTGACGAAATTCTATCACAAAAGAAACGTTTACACGACATTATGCGCTTGGCTAGTGGTGATAATATTAAGAATAATCTTTTGGCACATGCGTCCCAACGAGATAGAAGAACTGCAATTATCACCAACGGCACGCTCCAGCAGCAAGTGAAGGAAATCATAGCAAAAACAGAAGATAATGACACAAGGGACACACTGAAAAGTGTTTCCTTTTACGAATTGGAAACGAATAAGAGCGCAATTAACAAAGCACGTGAAATTGCGCTGGAAAACTCACTGACGATTACTAACTTACGTTTAGGAGTTGAGGAATTTCAACTGGATAATGCGGAAAAAACTGTGATGAAACTGGACAAATGGATTGGCAAATTATGGCAAACCGTTGCACATAACGGTATGTTCTTAGTTTTGATGGGTGGTTCAACAGAATGTGCCAGTGGCGTAGCAAAAATTGCTATTAAGAAGGATGCGGCAACTGCAGCAGCCAACATAGCGACGACCACTCCGATCACTGTGTAGTGGAAATAAAAATGTTTGGATGATGTGTTATATAAACGATGAGAAATGAATTCGTGGAAATTTAATATAAATTTATTTAATAATGGGAGACAAAAAAATACATTTTCCATATATACTTTTTCGAAAAAATGTGTTGTTTTTTTATTTGTGGTTATTTTTGGCCTTCCTATGGATTTTACAAAAGCAACGATATATTATATGAAGATTGTACTACATACAAAAATAAAATTCAGTCGATATCTTGAATATTTCAGCGGAATTGTGTAATAAATCCGCTATTTTAATATAAAAACATTTGTTGCTTTTATAGTGTCCTGCACGATTGTTTCCTACCTCACTCAAACATTTCGTGTGGAGTCAACAGTTCGAGCTTTTGCGAGCGTGGAGCATATTTAACTGTTTGTATTGATAACAAAGTTACGAGGGAAAATCAGAGCAGAGATTTTCACTCACACATAGGTAAAATGTGCTCGCAAGCGCGCGTATGCGTGCTATAATTTTAGAATGAAGCTTTTTCAGAAAGAGCATATAGACATACATATAAAAATTGCATATTTTTGGGAGCTAAATATTTTGAATTCATTCGTGGGGTTAACATTTGATCATTTTACAAAATTTATCGTTACACAAATTCCTACATATACATTTATGGATGGGTATAAGGGTTATGGTATAGCTGTTCAATGTTTATCATACTTCCGTAACATGTTGAAACAGTGCATAACTCTTTTGTTTACCAAATTGTTGTTTTCAGTGGCGGATCCACGGCGGTTTTGGGCGAATGCTATTTATGGTTTTGATACATTAACAGCCGATCATGCAACTGTAATTTTTTCGATTGGCCAGGAGCTAAAAATGGTAAAAAAATACTTTGTTGTACTATTTAGATAATGCTGGATATGAAGATGGAGTCATGTGTAAGAGTTCGCGCAGTCATGTGAGGAAAGTTCGCTGATTGCCATTCACTTGGAAGTGGCCCGCAACGATATTTTTAAATATGGCTCAAGCAACTTACGACTTCCGGTTTTAGACCAAGTAACCTCTGGATAGCCAAAGAACGTCCATTTGAAGGCGAGCTAAAGTGAGAAGGCGAACCATCCCCTCCACAAAATATCTTGGTCTTACGCTGGATTCCACTTTGCGGTGGAAGCAGCATGTGAACCAAACCTTGGCCAAGGCAGCAAAGGCACTAATGGTGTGCAATCGGCTGGCAGGAAAATCCTGGGGTTGCAAGCCAAGGATTGTCAGGTGGTTGTACACCATGATTGTGCGACCGATAGTCACATATGGAGCGGTATCCTGGACCTCTGTAGCGGCGCAGGCCTCGATGGTGATGAAACTATCGAAGCTTCAGCGGCTAGCATGTGTCTGCATGACGGGCGCTATGCGAACCTGCCCAACGGCGACGCTGGAGGTCCTGCTGGAACTCACACCGCTTCACATAGTGATCGGTCAAGTAGCCAAGCATTCACTCCTGCAAATAACTGCAGAGGGATGCGGCAAAGGGAAAACAATCTCGTCCCAGAGGAGATGATAAGTGGCAACATTCAAATGCCCTCCTCCCGAAGGACGAGATTACAAAAAGAGCAAGAGCGAGTGAAATGACTCCACTCTTGAGCTGGTGCTGAGGGATAGTACACTGAAGTGGTACACTGACGGCTCGAAGACGTCAGAAGGTATTGGTGCAGGGATCGCAGGTCCACGCACGATGCTATCCATACCGATGGATAGATTTCCCAGTATCTTCCAAGCCGAAGTCTTGGCCATAAGTCGGTGTATAGAGATAAACCTCAATCGCAACTATCGAAATGAGCGAATAACCATACTCAGCGATAGCCAAGTGGCACTAAAAGCGATCTCCGCGTACGAGATCAAATCGCTGCTAGTGCAGGAGTGTAGAGAACGGCTAAACAGCCTAGCTGAAATGAACCAGGTGCACCTAATTTGGGTACCTGGTCATAGAGGCATAGCCGGCAATGAACTGGCTGACGAGCTCGCCCGCTCCGCAGTCTCGACAAATATGGTAGGGCCCGAACCATTCACTGGGGTGGGCCCCCACACTATAAAGGAGCTGCTCCGTAAGGAAGAAAGAGTAAGTAGAGAAGGTCATTGGCAACGGGCGCATAATATGCGGCATGCCAAGTTGCTAATAGGGGGGTACAACCTTAACAGGTTTAGATCGATAATTAACCTCCCAAGGATCAAACTCAGGCTCTTGGTCCCATTCTACACCGGCCACTGCAAGTTGAAAAGGCACTTATTCAACCTAGGACTAGCCTCTTGCGCTAATTGCCGGTTCTGCGACAAGGAACCTGAAACTCCGGAGCACCTGCTAATCGACTACATCGCAGTCTGCAGACGCAGGTCTAAGGCCCTTGGAACCATATTTCCGGATAGGGATCACATCGACTCACTAGCTCCCAGCAAAATACTAGAATTTATCCATTTGCTGGGGCTTTGTGAGTCCCTGTGAGTTAGGAGAGGGCACAATAGACCTAAGGTCGCAGTGCATACCTCAATTAAACTCTATTCTCTATTCTATCCCCTCCACGATTGTGCACTTGGTTTGAGATCCGCAACGTAAAAAACGCCCCAATGAAAATGGCACAGAGCCTCAAAAGAGAAACCCCCCTTTTGATGACATGGCAAACGCATTAAGGATTACTAATTAAGGGCATACACCTGAGATGTTCGGCACCTTACTTGGGATTAACCGTAAAAATAAAGGCTGACATCACCGCAGTCCAAGATGTTCGATGGACGGGTCAAGGACTGAGGCTAGTAGGTCCTTGTGGTATTTACTACAGTGGCCATATAAAGAGGCCAAATTCGGTGTGGGATTCTTTCTGGGAGAGAGACTCCCTCGCCGAGTCTGACATTTACTCCGGTGGATGAACGTCTAGCCACGTTTCGCATCACAGCGAAGAACGGAAGAGAAGAGCGATATGACCAAAGGCGCTTTCTATGAGCGAAATATGGTTATCTGTAGCATTTGTTTCCAGCATAAGAAAATTCATCCAGCTGCCTGGCTGTCTCCGGATCGAAAAATAACCAATCATATCGATCATATTGTGATGAACGGAAGACTCGTCTCCAGTTTTTTAGACATGCATACGCTCCGGGATCCTAACATCGACTTGGACCACTACCTTGTTGCAAAAAACGCACTTCAACAAACACAAGGAAGGACGTCGAGAAGCTGGAATCACAACAGACAACCGAACGATTTTCTACTCTGCTTGCACTCCTTGAAGAGGGAAGCGAGACGCATTTGCAGACAAAAACCGGAAGAGGTCGAAATGTGTGAGTACAAAGAGCTTAACAACCTGGCCGACGGGTAATGCTCGAAAATTCTACGAAAAGATGTGGTGACTAACAGAATTGTTCAAGACTGGAGCATACTCTTCTAGAATCCAAAGAGGTGATCTAGTGACTGATGCTCAGAGCATACTACAAGTAAAATTATGAAAGGCAATGAAAGCATAGCACAAGGAGAACCAAGTACCCGATTCCCCAATCAATGACGATGGAGCAGACGTTCCATTGCCCGACCATGACGAGGTACAAATAGCAATTACCCGTCTGAAGAACAGCAAAGTAGCGGGAACCAATGGAGCATGCATCAGCTTCTTTGTAGAATATGGTTCGACGAAATCATGCCCAACGGATGGAATTTAATTAATTTCGAGGATTCGAGGTTTTAGACAAGGCATACATGGGTAAGGTAGCGAATAAGGTCACGACGAAATATCTCCTGTCATCAAACAAACAGTCGTCGCACTCCCGAATTGGCTATCACGTCACTGTTGACAGTCATAACTTAGAAGTCGTAGATAATGTCGTCTCTCTCGGAACCAAAATTAACACCAGCATTGTCAGTCTCGAAATCCAACGTAGAATAACTCTTGCCAACAAGTGCTACTTCGGTTTGAGTAGATAATTTAGTAGTAAAGTCCTCTCTCGACGAACAAAGACCAAACTCTATAAGTCACTCATTATTTTCGACCTGCTATGGTACATGATCCAAAGACATGGACGATGACAACATCTGATGAGTCGACATTACGAGTTTTCGAGAGCAAGGCTCTGCAGAAGATTTATGGTCCTTTGCACATTGGCCATGGCGAATATCGCATTCGATGGAACGATAAGCTGCATTAGCCATGTCGTGCGTATGGGCGAAAACACTCGAGCTCTGAAAGTATTCGACCCAGTTACCTTCGAGGGAAGCAGAGGAAGAGAAAACCTCCACTCCGTTGGAAAGTTCAGGTGGAGAAGGACTTGGTTACACTTGAAATCTCCAATTGGGGAAAAAAGTGAAACGGAAGAACGACTGGCGCGCTGTTGTAAACCCGGCTATAACCGCGGTGTCTACGCCAATAAAGAAGAAGAAGTACATTCGAAGTTTTGCGATTCTTTGACAAGGTACAAACGCTTTCCTATGTTACAAGGAAACCGAGATTGAAACTATGTTTTGTGTATTGGCATCGCGTGCCGCAGTCTCACAGAACAAGGGCGGATGCATTTGTTGTGTACTGCGAATATTTACATTCTGTAAGACGATGCGAAATGAGGCAACAAAAAACTTAATTCTGTTCCGCATTGTGCTCGATCGATATATAAAATATTAGAAATTTAAAATTTAACCGCAATGTTGAGCAGGGCATACAACAAAAGCTCCACTCCAAAGAAATTGGCATTGCGCATGCCACTTTTTATCGTGAGCAAGGAAGCTTCCGCTGTCAAGTGCTGCCTATCCTAACATGGCTAAATACCTGATTGAATACATGTACATATGTATGTCGTGCATAATTTATGCGCACATTTTCCGAGCAATCTAATGAAAACCGAACATTGCACAACAACTACACATGTATAGTATGTACGAACGTGCGAACGACGTGAGCGCTGAATATAACATAAACAAACGAAAAATTTTGAGTTTTCCATTTGAGCCAATTTCAAAATCACAAACAACAACGACGACGACGACGACGACGACCACAGACACGACGAAGCTAAAAGAGGAAGAGCACGAAAGAGTCAAAACAAAGTTTCGTCTAGTTGGACTAGTTGGACAGAGGAACGCGCGGCAAAGGTAAATAAATAACGGCAAAAGCAACGAGCACAGCAGCAACACAGAAATTCTTGTATACATTTTTCACACGTCGTTCCGCACGCCAACGATAACGACGCCTCGCGGACGCAAAGGAAAATTCGCGCTGTAAAATCAAGTGGAAATTAGGGAAAGCAATCACCAAGTGCTGCTGTGCTGTTTGCTCCGTGATTTGCATTGCAAAACAGATATATGTGTACACATATACATATAAAAGAGTAACAAGAAGCAACAAACAAAACGAAAAAGTGAAAAAAGCTAAACAAACAAATTTTTTTTTTAATATTTTTGAAATTCTGAAAAATAGTGAAAGAATTGAGTTTGAAATCGGAACGGAAAGAGTGCACGCATGAATAATTGGTGAGTAATCGGAAATTTCCTTCGCCAAATGCTTTGTGTGCGATTTTTACACACAACAAATGAATAAAAACAACAGCAATATTTGTTACCTTCCTGCACACAGAGCAGCCTGAGCTTTAAAACAAAGGAATTTTATCGATTTTCATGACTAATTTTGCCTAAAATCCCGCTGCCATGGTGTCCCTACGCAATTCCTGCTGCTGAAAGTCACGCTTTGTATCTACCACATAATTGTACCGTTGCGTGTACGCCTACTCCGCCAGTAGTCTGAGGCAACGTTGTAAAAAGCTGTACGTGTGCGTGTAAATGTGCGTCTGTATGTGTGTGTGTGTAAAGAACCTACGGTAATGTCAGCGCACACACTTCTAAGTGGGCCACAGGACTCAGTGCTGTGGCAGGGAGCTGAGTCCATGTTTCTATGTATTTGTATATGTGTGTGTATTGATATTTTTATATATGCGTATACGTAACGGTACATATGATAAAAATAACTACCTTTATTCCTGCATATGTGATATGAAGATAGTAAGGTCGGCGTTGAAGAAAGCTTCTACACAAACACATTGAATATTTGAACGATGGAAAATTTGCAAAAACAACAAAGTTTCTTACAACTATTCTTTCAGAAGTGCAGAACGAATAATTGTAATAATAATAATTAATTTAGAGGCTTTCTTCGGAGAAAACTACAAAAAAAGTGAAATTATTTTATTTGAAAGGATATTCAGTCACATCGTCTCTCTCGAAAATTTTCGCAAATCTCAAAAAAATATTCGCTTGTCTTTTGCCGAGTTATTCTTCCATTCTGGACGCCATACTTGCTTGTGGTCGTAGTAAGTTGACACACTAACACACTGCAGTAATCGCATTGCATTTCAAACACACACAAACATACATACATAAGCATTGGTAAGTGTGTAAGTAGGCGCAACCATTTGTGTCACAGCCTACAAACACATACATACATAAATGTACATTTACAAACACACTCACGCGACAACTTCTTCCATGGCGCTTTTGTGGCAGCAGCAATTCGGTTAATCTTCCATCGTCATTGATATTGAATTCAGTTACACAAATGCAAGCTTAGTCTAATTTCTTGTTTGTGCGCCTGTGATGCGCGCCGTGGGATATGCTACGCTGTTGGCACTCGAAGCTGTTAAGTGGAGCACACACTGTTTACATTGTCAAGTCTTTTTGGCACACAAATGTGCGTGTGCATGTGTTTTGCTGAAACCACGAGTGAAAACATGAATGAAGAAAGTTTGTATTTTGTTATTTATTTACCAGTTTCTATGTTTAGTTTCCAAGCGCCTACACCTTTCCCAATCGTTTGCCTTGTACGACTGCGTTCACACACGGGCACTTGGTTTTTGTTGGCGAGGGAACGACAAAGACGAAGAAAGAGAAATAGCAAATATTCAATTTTGTTTTAAACTTGGGAAAACGTTTACTGAAACATTTCAAATGATGAAAAAAGTGTATCAATCAATCAGTACCTATCCCGTAGTAATGTGCATGAGTGGTTTAAGCGATTCCAAGAAGGTCGTGAGGACCTCTGTGACGATCAGCGGTCACCGAAAAAAAGTCGTCTTCAGAAGTCAAAAATAAAGACAATGCTGATTTGTTTTTACGATTCCGAGGGTATTGTACACCGAGAGTTCGTCCAACCTGACCAAACGATTAATGCTGTGTTTTACCTTGGTGTCACGCATTCATCGTGCTCGACCACAATACCGTGAGGCAGGGTCCTGGCGCCTGTTGCACGATAATGCGCCGTGTCATCGGTCGACGCTCTACACTGATTTTTTGGCAAAAAAAACTCCATATTAACCATTTTTACCTATTTGGAAAACTTCATTTGCCCATGAAAGGACACTGGTTTCAGGACATTTCAGCTATCCAAAAGGCGACGACCGATATTCTCAAGTATTCTCAAGAGCATTCCGAAAAATGACCTTAAACACTCATTTAAAATGCTAATTGATCGGGCTGAACGCTGTATCGAAGCACAAGGAAACTGCTTTGAATAAAAAAAATATAACTTTTGAAAAATATTATTTTTTTGTTTTTTTTTTTAACAATCCTGTTTCTTTTGCGACAGACCTTGTATCTCATTAAATGAACAAGTTTTCTATACTAAAAAATTATTTGAATCGATCAGTTTGTATGTCAGCTATATGCTATAGTGGTTCGATCTAAATAATTTCTTCGGATATGCCGAATTGCTTACAGAAACCTCGTACAATGAAAAAGTTTTTCGTACTTGCACATGATTCCCGACGACACCAAAAGAAAATTTTCATTTGATAATGAGCGACAAAAGAGTCCGTGTGTGAACGCAGTCTAATTGAGCATTCACATGCACATATTTGCTTTGGTATAAACAAGTACTCGAAAATTAAGGATACTTGTAACTGTGAATACAATGAATTGAGTAATTTAATAAATTTAGTGAACGGAAAAAGCGTTCCGGGTCAAATTGTTGCCTCAGCGGGAGCTTTATTTATGTATTACATATTTTCAAAAATATTATAAAGCCAATGTTCTATAGGAATGTTCATGGTTTTTGAATTAATTCAAGCCTATTGCTTCCCAAAATAAACTTTCGCGATTAAAGTACTTCTCCTTTGGGAAATTCGATAACACTTGTTTTAAAGTCCTTTTGAAACTGTGATGTTAACAAGCGTTCCTTGTTATTTTTGGGTTGCTAAAACCGAAAATGATAGTAAAAATTGTCTACTACGTAAGATTTTTTGTGTTGCAGCCAAAGGGTGTACGGATCAAACGACTAACATTAAAATGACAAATACAGCTGTATGTGATGGACCATTTTAGAACTCAAATTCGTAATCAGCACACCGCAAATACTCAACAGACCTCATTGCACAACAGTTGGAAATTTTTTTTTTTCAGATTTGTTGATCAGTGTAATCCTTGAGAAAATACCGCTAAAGTGTATTTTACCTTAAGATGGACGTGAGGTGGAAGAAAATGGATTAAATTGAAAAAACTAATAAAACTTTATGCATCGCACATTACTCTCGAAGAGCCCCTGAAGTAGTTACAATATGGGTATAAGCTAAATGGTTAAAAGTCTTTGAAAAAACATTTTTTTTAATTATTTCGTATCCAATACTAATAATTTACTGATAGAGTTCATTTAGTGGTATAACCGCTTACTATCCCATATAAACTGTCTTTTATTCGCCAAACGTACAAAAGTGGCGAATCGAACAAGCTTTATCTACGTTCAAGGTATTGACAGCATTTGCATATTGACAACCTTGCCTTAACATGTTTTCCTTTTTAGTGGAAAAATATTACTTTTCTTGGCAATTAGTAACCTAAATTAGTTTCAAGCGCTGTCTGTCCGTTTTCTTTAAGTAACTAAGAGCTCCTTTCACGCGTTGCTGAGGCTGATGGTATATTAAGCATGATTATAATAAACTATTCGATACGGAGAAAATATTATTAATGAATAAAGACGAAACGTTTTGGGTGGTATAAAAATTCATTGGACTGTGCTTAGGTTTTGATTTTGAAAATGATTGATACACATAGGTTATGTTAATCTGGTAGGGCAATAACCGTCACTATTGATACCTACTTCAGTGTATTATACCGTGGGGACCCCAGATGCTTACAGCACAGTCTTGCCAATGCGGGACAAGTACACAAGAGATGTTCCCCTGATGTTATTGTTTCCCTGGTGCCCTGCTCTAGACATCTCCTGCAGGCTCAGCCGCATCCTGAAATTTTGTGTGCTTCCGATCTACCGTTTTGCACATGACTTTTGCAGTTTTGGACCCAGGTAGTTCCATTTTTAGCATGCTTCTGTCGAGAACGTCGTATAGACAATGCATGGGTTTCTTAATGTTGATCACGTTTTCGTATGTTAGCCGTACATCATTTTTGGCAGTCTCATGGACCTCGATGCCTTTGTGGCCTGGCACCAAGTTACTTGCTTCTGCCAACAATTTCCACTGCTGCTCTGCTTCCCAAGACACTTCTGGTCGATATGCGATATGAGGTTAGTGCTTTGATTGCTGCTTGGCTTTTTACATAGATGTCGACTCCGGAATTGTCGGCATGTTTGCCCAACCTCTATTACCCAACTAGCTATGCCCAAAGGTTCAATACGTAAATTCTCCTGCAGCCTGTAATCGTCCCACCGATTTTGGTGCGGAGTTTTCAGCAGATTTAGTAGCAGCGAGCTTCTCGAGCCCTTTTCATTGGCTACCGGTAGGTAGATTTTCATACGCATGTCTACCATGCCACTGCTCCGTAGAGCAGAATTGGTCTTACAAAAGCTGTGCAGCACCTGAGCATCTTCCTACACGCATATAAATCATTGCTAGCTGGGGACCTCCGTAGAGGATCTTTTGTGCTTTCTTGTGAACACAAGCAGACCCGTTTTCTCCGGGTTCAACCGGAGATCCGCTTACGATGTTTTAATATTTTCATAAACGTAATGTGGTTTAGGTTATCCTTTTCTGTTTTACTAATTTTCCATGATTTTTTTTCATCATTTACTCAATCTATTCAATTTAGTCGCTTCAGTTGAGTTTATATCACATATAACTCATTTGAGTTTACTAGTTTGATTTTAGTAACAATGTCTTCGTTATGAAGCAAAAATATAGAATATAGTTAAGTGAGTCTACCACCTATAATATTATTTAATAACACTACTGTTCCCAAAAAATAAGGTGACATTGTATTTATTTTGAAAATTCTTTATTTATTCTTCCAAATCAATTTCATCTCCTTCAAAGTAATCCCCTACCGATGCAATGCACTTATGCCAACGGATTTTCCAATCTTCGAAACACTGGTTGTAGTCACTTTCCGGGATGGTCTTCAGTTCCGTCTTCGCTGCGGCTTGAATCTCCTCTATCGTATAAAAACGGTGTCCCCGGAGCGGTCTTTTGAGCTTGATTAACAGCCAGAAGACGGTGCCAGATCATGTGAATACGGCGGTTGCGGAACGATATGGATTGAGTTTTTGGCGAAATGATCACGAATTACGAGGGCAGTATGGGATGGTACATTATCGTGGTGTAAAAACCAAGAATTGTCTTTCCACAATTCCGGCCTTTTTAGGCGGATAGCGTTACGCAAACGACGCATTCCGTTCAAATAACATTCCTTGACCGGTTGGAAGGAATTCATAATGCACAACACCACGATAATCGAAGAAAACAGTCAACATGACCTTGATTTTTGAGCGACTTTGGCGCGATTGTTTTGGTTTCGGCTCTCTTTCGGCACGATATTCGCTCGATTGATCGGTTGTTTCGGGGTCGTAAGCATAGATCCAAGTCTCATCGCCAGTTATAATGCATTTCATGACATCCTGGTAGTCGGAAAGCATCGTTTCACACACTTCAACGCGACGCCTTTTCTTCAAAAAATTCAATGTTTTCGGTACCAGTCGAGATAACACGCGCTTGAGGCCCAAAACATCCTTCAAAATGGTATTGCCTGAGCCTTTCGATATTCCAACTTCATCAGCAAGGTCTCTAATTGTAAATCGACGGTTTTTCAACATCAAATCTTTGATTTGTTGAACGTGAGCTTCGTCGGTTGAAGTTGAGGGTCGCCCTGGACGCTCTTCGTCTTCGACACGTTCACGGCCGGCTTGGAACTCACTATACCACTTGTAAACATTTTTTTAGACATAGCCTCATCACCAAAGGCTTTCTGCACCATCTTCAACGTATCCGCAGCAGAAAATTGATTCCGTAAACAAAATTTAATGCAAATTCTTTGCTCAATAAATTTTGACATCGCAAAAAAACGAAAAACTCACTCTTAGCAGCTCGCAAAACGACACATATCTCAAACACTAATGAATATTTTGACATGAAATTTGACATAAATGTGACTGACAGTACTACCAACCTAAAAAAATAGTTCTTCAAATCCTTCGACGCGCGCAGTTTAAATTCAAATATCACCTTATTTTTGGGCTCAGTAGTATACCAAACATGTTTGTAATCCTTGACCCCTTTCGTCGAATAGTGAATGTTAAATTCTTTTGCAAAATTCCTTAATGAAAAGTTTTCCTACACATGAAGGTACATGCATGCATATAGCCCCGCTTTGGTACTTGCGAGATTATAAAATGTTTCGGTTACACCTGAACTTAGCCTTTACTTACTTATTGCATGTAAATTTTTAGACAAGAAAGTGAGCAGTGAAACGATGAAAGACTGTTTTTCTATTTTTTTTTTTTACCGTTTTATGCGATTTATACCAGTTGCTTGTTCGATTTGCCACTACCCAACGTGTAGATGATAATTGTCGTGCTTATTTATACTGAGAGGATATCTGATTTATGCTTTTCGACAATTCACTAGCTTATTGTTTTTTCAAGAATTCTGGAATGCAAAGATCTATAGTTTATTTGGGTTTATTTGATTCACTTGTTATTCTTAAAAGCTGATACATTTTGGAAAAGTGCCAGGGACTTACTTGCTCATGAGTTATAACCTGCAATGATGATTAATGCCTCAGAAAACAGTTTTATATATATGTATAGACGTGTATCTTATGAGTGTTGATAGGAATGCTCTATAAATTGAGAAAATATTATAATGAATGCAAATATAATTTGTTTTTCTTCTTTCGCTCATAAATATTTTATCTGAATGTTGAATACAATAACAGTATAAGATGTAAAAGAAAATACGTTTATTTAAAGGGCATATTGTAAATGGAGCTAGCAGCGTGATAAGAGCAGGCAATATGGTTAAATTATTATTTTTGCATTAAATGTACTATATAGATATGTACATATGTTTATATTTATACATGTGCATTGGTATGTGTCAATAGTGTAACGGCAGAAGACAATAGAGTTCTCGGCAGTTGGCACGTTTTGTGCGGTCGGCATTCATCTAAGAGCTATCAAAGGGCCTCTGACGGCGCGTATGACGCCTAGTCAACGATTATGACTGAACCGCCGTGTGGGACATGCATACATACATATGAATATGTGCAATATACATTTATCGTTAGTAATTTAATTTACGCATTTGCCTTTCACGTGCTCAAGTGCTTGTGTGTGTTATGTGTATGAGGTCATGCAATTGTTGCTCGACTTTATTGGCTGCAAATATTATATTTCATGTGGATTCGCACTTCAACTGTTGGCGTATGCATTTTCCAAAGAAATATCAAACAAATTATTGTAAAATGAAAATAACCATTCGATTACATGTTGCGCCAACACTTTCGCAATGTATCCAAAAATACCTTCGCTGTTCGGTCCACGGGCGCTGCATTCCAACGCATTATTTATACGCATGCACACACATACGAACACAAACACACTTGAATATAAACATTCTCCGTCAAAAGCGTGTGCGTAGTGGTTGTGGACACTTGCCATGCCGGCGGCCCGGCGGCATCGCGCTCCAAAACACCTCACCGAAGAGTGAGGCGCAAACAAACACAAACGATTGCCACATTCTATGGTTTTCATATTTACATACTATATATAAGTACATATGTATGTTTAAGAATGTATTAAATTTAATTCGCAGTAGGAATCTAAATAAATGAAAATTTTGTAGGAGATCTTAGCAATATTAATGAAATTTGTTAAAAATATAAAGCTTAGTCTAACTTCCAAATACTGCTAATATTCCCAAATACCCATAGTCCATTAGTCCATACCGCTCTGAATAGGTTGTTGTGAAGAAGAAACATTGTGAAGTGGAATAGTGCTTTTCTGGAAGTAACATGGAAGGTTTTTTCGGTAATGTGTAAAGTATTTACCATTAATTTGACTAATTATAATTAATTACTTCTTAATTGAAGCAGGGAGCAAGGCAAATAAATGCCAAAGTATTTTGTCACCTGAAATTAAAAAAAAACAAGAAAAAACGTTAACTTCGGTTGCACCGAAGCTAAATACCCTTCACAGGTGCATTTCTGTCAGTAACTATGTGTCCAGTTTGTATGGAAGCTATGTATATGCTATAGTAACCCGTTCTGAACAAGTTTTTTAGATATTACATTGTTGCCTTAAAAAATAATATATACCAAATTACGTGAATATATCTTGTCAAATGTGAAAGTTTTCCATACAAGCCCTTGACTCCGATCGCTCAGTTTGTATGGTTATATGCTATAGTTAACCGATCTGAACAATTTTATTTATTTATTTAGTAAAGTCTATGAACATTATTTCTTACAGACTAATGAAAACTAGGATGCATATTAGAATTCTAGAATAATTAAAATTACAATAATATGAATAGCTAACTTAAACTAAAAAACAGAATTGAGGGTATTAATGAAGGAATCCTTAGTGTGAGAGAAATCAAGAAGAACTTTCTCGGAAATCGAGTTAAACTCACGCATAGCCCTCTTGAGGGGAGCATATTCAGCAAAATTAGTGCTTTCCTTTTTGTAATAAAATGGGGAAATGGACCTGAGACAACGCTGGGGAGTATTGAAGTTAAGTTTCGCTAATAAATAGGGACAGTCAATACCTCCGTTAATTACATTGAAGACAAATGAAAGGGAGAGAACGGACCTTCGATTATCCAGTAATTTAAGATGTAACAGCAATAAACGCGATGTATACGATGGTATTGGGTCAACAAACTTTAAGGAGCGGAGAGCGTATTTAATTTTTAATTTTGCATTTTGTGATTTTGAACGACTCAACAATCAGCTCTTGGAAATTAAATGGGATGATTTACTTTCGGGGCTAGATACAGCTAATAGTTTCTCCATTTTTAAGAAATCAATTCAGGAATTCTGTCATTATAATATCCCGCTAAAACACATACAACCATATAAGTTGCCTTGGTACACTAAGGACCTGAAACGTCTAAAAAATCTCAGAAATAAATACTATAGAAAATTCTCTTCAACTAAATCTCATGTTTCCTTTGTTCAATATCAGCACTACACAAAACTGTTTAATGAATTGGATAAGTCTCTCTATAAAAGGTTTATTAATAATACGGAGTCTACAATCAAGTCGAACCCTAAGTTCTTTTGGAACTTTGTAAAATCTAGAAGAGGGTGTTCGGTCATTCCTTCTGCTTTACGCTGGGGAGAAAAGTCGGCATACACTCCGGTCGAAATCTCCAACTTGTTCGCTGAATTTTTCAAATCGAACTATGTTCAAGAGGATCCAGGTACTAGTTCCACTTTTTCAGCTAATGACTTCCCATCCATAAATTTTGGCTCACTGTGTCTTTCACAGGATGATATTGCCAAGGCTATCGGTGATATTAAGTCTTCTACCAAATTGGATTTGGATGGGCTTGCGCCCGTACTAATAAAAAACTGTACTGCCTTAGTATATCCTCTCATGCTTGTCTTCAATAAGTCTCTCTCCTCCGGGAATTTTATTTCGGACTGGAAATTGACATGCATTACTCCCATACTTAAAGGTGGTAGAAAGGACGTTATCTCCAATTACAGGCCTATTTCTAAACTGTCTACTATTTCAAAAATTTTTGAGTGTTCTGTTAAAAATAAATTATTTTTTGCAGTAAAATCAATAATTAATGTCAATCAGCATGGGTTTGTCTCTGGGCGCTCCACTGTGTCAAACTTAGCAGTTCTTAGCGACTATTGCATGTCTGCATTCTCCGCTGGATTTCAGGTAGATTGTGTCTACACAGATTTCTCTAAAGCCTTTGATAAAGTATCACACAATATTCTAATTAAAAAATTATCATCTCTAGGATTTCACTCGGTCTTCTTGCAGTGGATTAAACCATATCTGCAAAACAGACGATGCGTTGTCAGTGTCGATGGAGTGTCATCTGATTCATTCATTGCGTCTTCGGGAGTCCCACAAGGAAGCGTCTTGGGTCCACTTCTCTTTGTGCTGTTTATCAATGACATTTCCTGTTGCTTCTCTTTCGCTAACTATCTGTTATATGCAGATGACCTAAAAATGTTTGCAATAATCAAAAACACACAAGATGTACTCAAACTTCAATGTGATATTGATACTTTTCATAATTGGTGCCTGAAATCGAAGCTTTTTCTGAACCTCGATAAATGCTCACAGATCTCTTTTGGTAGGGGACGCAACATCCTATCTTCCAGCTACAATATTTCTAATTGCGTCCTAAAATGCGTTACTGAAATCCTCCTTTTCTCGGAGATTACATTTTTGCTCTAGAAAATAATCTGTACCAAATACATACATTGTCAAATGTGAAAGTTTTCCATATAAGAACTTGATTCCGATCGTTCAGTTTATATGGCAGCTATATGTTATAGTGGTCCGATATCGGCCGTTCCGACAAATGAGCAGCTTCTTGAAGAGAAAATGACGTTTTCAAAATTTCAAAACGATATCTTAAAAACTGAGGGACTAGTTCGTATGTATATATGTATATGCAGACAGACGGACGGACAGACAGACGGACATAGCTAAATCGACTCAGCTCAACATACTGATCATTTATTTATGTATATACTTCATAGGGTCTCCGACGTTTCCTTCTGGGTGTTACAAACATCGTGACAAACTTAATATACCCTGTTCAGGGTATAAAAAGAAAAAACCTAAACTTTAGTTGCACCAAAGCTATAATACCCTTCACAAATACAAAATATTCCTTTAGGGGTTACATGGGTTTCCTCGGCTAAAAAACAGCATTTTTTCAACAATTTTTTCTCATACAAAAAAATTAAATATCTTATTGTTACAAACATATGTACATATTAGATTAACAAAGAAATTCTGAAATTTTTGGAAAAAATATTTTAAACTCGGCCATAAAGTGAAAAAAGACGTGATTTAGTTAAAACTTAAACTTAGAACTTGGACGAAGGAAAAAAAATTAAAATTTTTACAAAAAAATTAAAGTTTCGCAACATTTTTTTTTTCAAATAGTGGAAAAAAATCGTCCAAATGCAATAAAAATTTTATCTCATACTCCTGTGTAAAATTTCATGAAGATCGGTTGAGTAGTTCTCGAGAAATTTTGTCAACCGACTTCAAAAACACAGTTTCGAGAAAAACGCGTTTAAAGACGTCGTACTTAGCCTACCTAACCTCGAGCTCACAAGTTCTCAATGCTGTATATCTGAAATTATTACTCGGTTCAACTTGAAAATTTAGAACAATATTCTAGAGGTGTTGTAGAATTTAGTAAGATAATGAACACATTCGATTTTTTGACACCCGTGAACCCATGTAACCCCTTAAAAGAACTTGATTGTAATCGGTCAAGTTGTGTAGGAGGTAAAAGCTCAAGTGTTCAGTCCTGTACAATTTCTACGGAGATTACAAAATTTGCGTAGACAATAACACATACCACATTTCGTCAAACGAAAAGCTTTCCATACAAGGACATTATTGCCGTTGTTCAGTTTGTGTGTTTCCTGTCAACAGAACTGAAGCCCCTACATTTTTGATGAATGTCATGTCATGTCATAAATATGTCGTCGAAACTGTGGAACAATTTAGCGAATAGAGCTCTAAAAATAAGCCGAAACATTCATTAAAAATTCGTCTCAAAACGATCAATAAGAAATGTTACTCGGCCGTCTATTTCAAGCAGTTTGTGGTAAAAGATCGGATTTGTGAGCAAAAAATACATAGATTTTTGACCACGATAATGTGCTGTTACATTCTAGCATGATTGTGACTGAATTTTGGCCCAACATGAAATGAGAATCGTTGCTCAGCTACCGTATTTGGCGGCTTTGACTCTCCGTGACTCGTTTTTGTTTTCCAAGCTTACAAATATGCTTCGGGGAAAGCGCCTTGAGTCCATTGAAGCCATTAAAAGTCATTCGCTAAACGAACTGAAGGCCATCTCCGCAAAGGACGTTTCATAACTATAGCTTTGGGTGCTTTTAGATGAGATCGCTAGGAAAACTTCATGAAACATATTTTAGAGCATTACCTTTTGGTTATTCTCCCTTATTTGAATAATAATTCATTGAATTTTTGTCTTGTAATGGTTTTACCGTTAATGACAAACGAACCATAGTCATCATTAGAAGCAGTTTCAACATCGAAATCGGCAAATAAATCACCAAATTCGTATTGCAAACTAGGGTTTCAGAGAAATTTCAAGTTGGGTATTGTTTCAAATATTTTTAAAATGAAGTGGTGAGCGCTATAAGTAAAGAAATCCTTCTTTTGATGCTTCACGTCAATATCACTTGCCTAAGTTCTAAGTTACTTATCTTTTTCTCGCTTCCTTATATCGAAGATATTCTACTTTTACAATTTGCTATAACATTTAAAGTTTGGTTCCACAAGACCGCAGTTCTTCCTTACTTGAGTTACCTGTTTGTGTGCAGAGGGGAAATTTTTAATACATACTTACATATATATATTTTATATATGCACCTGAAGTGCATTTAGTTATGTGAGTGTATTAGATTGTCGCTATTAGGGGCCGCTGTGTGGAGTTGCACAATATCTATTTTTAATTCAAATATAATCTAGCGGTCAACGTTTACAATGAGGCTTATTAGCAATGGATGCGTTTGCTACATTAATTAAATAAAATTTTGTAGTAAGAAAGAATTTTATCTTATTTTAGTATTAGCGTGTACTGGAATATTATTTTTTATTTTTTTAAATCTATTGCAACACTTGAAATCTCGACTGGTACCGAAAACATTGAATTTTTTGAAAAAAAGGCGTCGCGTTGTGTGAAACTATGCTTTCCGACTACCAGGGTATCATGAAATGCATTATAACTGGTGATGAGACTTGGATCTATGCTTACGACCCCGAAACAACCGATCAATCGAGCGATTATCGTGCCAAAAGGGAGCCGAGACCAAAAAAATCGCGCCAAAGTCGCTCAAAAATGAAGGTCATGTTCACTGTTTTCTTCGATTATCGTGGTGTTGTGCATTATGAATTCCTTCCAACCGGTCAAACAGTCAACAAGGAATATTATTTGAATGTTATGCGTCGTTTGCGTAACGCTATCCGCCTAAAAAAGCCAGGATTGTGGAAAGACAATCCTTGGTTTTTACACCACAATAATGCACCATCTCATACTGCCCTCGTAATTCGTGATCATTTTGCCAAAAACACAACCCATATCGTTCCGCAAACACCGTATTCACCTGATCTGGCGCCGTGCGACTGCTGGCTGTTCACCAAGCTCAAAAGACCGTTCCGGGGACACCGTTTTTATACGATAGAGAAGATTCAAGCCGCAGCGAAGACGGAACTGAAGGTCATCCCGGAAAGTGACTACAACCAATGTTTCGAAGATTGGAAAATCCGTTGGCATAAGTGCATTGCATCGGGAGGGGATTACTTTGAAGGGGATGAAATTGATTTGGAAGAATAAATAATGAATTTTCAAAATAAATACGATGTCACCCTATTTTTTGGGCACAGTAGTCCATATACTCGTATATTTTGTAAGATGTTAAAATTGTGAAGTGCTTTTTTTATTGAAGGTAATATAAAGATAATATGCGCGGTTAGTGACCTAATGTAAAAATTTAGCACTAATCAATCACGATAGCTGATAACGTTGATCAAACTCTTAGCCTCAAATTTGTTATGATTTGTCATGTCCTCTCTTATCACATGAAAACTTACATAACAAACTACAGAGTAATTTATGTATGTAATTAGCTATTCGTCATTAAAAAATATATTGTCGTCAATCAAAATTTTGCTTTGACATAAGATACCGAATCTATATTAAATGTTGTAAACACACAAAATATATATCCATTTTATTCGATATATACCAATACTCTTACAATCGTTTCGATATTGCTACAACTACTTACAGTTAGTCACTAATGCGCAAAAGTACAAAAATAATATACATACATATGTATCTGTAGATGAAGTTAACGAACTTGTAATGGGCGTTTTTATAGACGAGTGGTTTTCAATGAGACAATGAAGACGGACATAATGGTACAGTGAATGAGAAAAGCCATAAATCTATGATTGATAAGTTTTTTGTACCTTTTTAAAGAATATTGATGTAAACCTTTGGTTCCAACAAACCCCGTCACATGCCATACAGCCAACGAAACAATCAATTTATTGAAGGCAACTTTTGGTGAGCGTATTATGTCGCGCCGTGGGCCTGTGGTGTACTTTCCCCAAGATCGTGAGATTTTGCACCGCTGCAAATTTTTGTGAACTCGCCTATCTCCGGAAAAAGGCTCCAAATAAAACATAATGGCAAACCTATATCTTAATATTAAATTACATGCGACTTATTTCTACTAAACCACTTGTCTAAATAAACACCCTGCATATGTACCCTTCTTTGACGTTTTATACGCTCGCTTAGGACCAGTTAAGCGTAGCAAACGGAAAAATTTTGGAGTTTTGGAAAATTTTGACAACGGTATGTAAAAGGTGATCCTTTACGAGATTTCCCACTTTTTTTGAGGAAAGCACAGATTTTTTCAAATTTAATGGAGAATGTTTATTATCAGTCGAAAGAACATTCTGCCTGAATCAAAGCGGGATTGTCCGTAAAGGCTTTAGACTTTACATATCCCACAGGGAAAAGTCTAACGATGTGATATCACACGATCTTGGTGTCCAATCGACCAACCCAAAACGTGAAATTATCTGCTCACCAAAGTGATTTCTCAATAAATCCATTGATTGATGCAATGTGTGAGAAACCAAATATCGCCGAGATCACGAGCTTCAATCTCAAGCAAGGAATAGTCGGTTATCATGGCCGGATAACGGTCGCCATTGATGGTTACGTTCTCACCGATATCATGTTTGAAGAAATATGGTTCGATGACTCCTCCGGCCCAAAAACTACACCAAACCGTTGTTTTTTCTGAATGTGATGACAGATGTTGAATCTCTTCAGGTTGCTCTTCGTTCCAAGTGCGGCAATTTTGCTTGTTTACATACTCATTGAGCCAAAAATGGGCCTCATCACTGAACAGAATTTGGCTCGGAAACGGCAGATCTTCTTGGAACTTTTCTGGAGCTCATTGAGAGAAGCGATGTCGCTTGGGAAGGTCTAACGGTTTCAGTTCTTGCTTAAGTTCTATTTTGTAGGCTTTCAATTTACGATCTCCATACGTCAGTCCGAGTTGCGGTGCCTAATCGACTCTTCAAGGTATTCAGGTATACTCTCAGCTATATATGCTATATTTTCTTTACTGCTTACTAGACGGGGTTCTCAAGATGGGTGATGGTGTTGCGAATGATACGGTCATTAGGCCAATTATGTTGATCATAAGTTGATCGAAGCGCCCGAAATTCGTCCTTAATTTTTAGAAGGTAACGCTAAAAAGAGAGTAAAATATAATAATCGGTGAGACTTATAAATTATTCATACTTAATTATATACAAACGGATCTGTACAAAGTATGTACATATGTATAGTATATACCGTATATTGCTTTCTTAAACAATTTTGATATCAAATAATTTAATACTATATGTATGTATTGTTTTCGAATATCGTACGTCTGTGTGTATATGAAGATATAAGTACTTTAAACCTATTGTTGTCATATAGATTTAATTAAATCCGAATTTTAGCTATCATAACCATTCATCATTGCACATAAAAGTAAACGATTTAAATGAATTAACGCTAAGCATAGACGTTAACATAGTAAGACCGACTAAAGGGTGTGCTTTAGGTGGTAATAATTGCTGACAGGAGAAAAAATACGAAGGCGTTTATAAAAAATGTGAACTTTAAAAAAAATTACCCTCACGATCGACTTAGCTTCTGCCTAGAGACATATGTAAGTCGTCGTCGATTCGCCATTTCTCTGCACGCTATATTGCATGCAAAAAAATAAAATAAAAAGTTAACGATTTGAGCCTGCGAAGTTCTATTAGGAAACCACGGGAATATACATAAAGCAACTATATTTACGGATAGCCAGGCGGTCCTCCTGGCATTGTCCTCACCCATGACAAATTCCAGTATAGTTCACAACTGCAAGAGAGCACTAAGCTCAATAAAAGACAAGCTCCAACTAAACTTGATCTGGGTTCCCGGCCAAAGGAACATTTTCGGTAACGAAAAAACAGACGAGTTGGCAAAGGCAGGAGCTTTCCTCAATGAATCCGAGGCGGAGATAATACCAAGTCTGCTAGGATCGATCAAAGGAGAGATCAATAGACAATTTCAACAAACAACAGGTGGAAAAACATTACAACAGGTGGAAAAACATTACAAAATGCGTCATAAAAAAAGAACCACCGACTTATTAAATAGGTCAAGAAAAAGTATTTACAGAATAACAGTTACCACAACAGGGCACTGGCCATTTGGTGAACATGCGTCCAAAATGTGTGTGCCCTACAACGACATCTGCCGTGGCTGCGGAGTAGCAGGGAACAAGGAAACAATCTTCCACTTTCTCTGCGAATGCTCAGCTCTAGCACAGATCCGGCACAAAACACTCGGAATCCACCAAGCACCAAACCTTGAATGGATTTCCACCAAAAGCATATCGGACATAAGTAGTTTCATCGAAACCTCAAAATGGTTTGAGAGAGAAGGTGAAACATAATAGCAGATACAAGAGGTTCTACGAAGAGTGTATCAAAATGGCACATCAGTGCTAATTGAGCCGGATAGGGCTGCACTCCTACCTTTCTATCTACCTACCTACATAACGATTTGAATTCTACATAAAAAGGTTTCGAATTCCACATTATGACTGACTTATATACAACTTTAACTTTGCTTTACTACAAATATTTACACTGTCAGAAAAGTTCGAGGTATGGTTTTGTATGCGTACGTCCACATCGAAGCGAGACCCGGCAAAATGAAACAAAATGTTGGGCAACTCTCATCCCTTTTCGCTTTGCCAAGCAACAGTCGCCACTTGTTTTATTAGAGAGAAACTCTGAAAGTGAAGCGTTCCTTTGCTTTCCTCGCTTCCTTGTTAAGATAGGTACATAGAAGATAATTACGCATGCGTTAAAGAACATGCTAGCGCAAGGTTGCACCGCAAGAACAATGCATCCTAAGTTAACGTTTTGTCATCTTTTTTGCTAAGGTCCGGACTTTCCAATCATTGAAGTTTGAGTTTGAATGTCTCCCATCGATTTACTTTAATTATAAACCTTCACGAATTTTTCGTAAAATTTTTTAATCAATTCCATAATTTGCCCATAAATTTTCTTCAAATTGTAACCCGTATTTCTAATATGAGTACAACTGTTGACAAAAAATATTTGAGGTACGATAACATATTTATACCTGTGCTGTGTTAACAGGTTTATAAATACTTACATATATAAAATTTCCTAGTAATTTTTAGTTGACATATTAGCACAAACGCACTGCTTTGTTTTAAAAATCTAAGTTAAGTCTACATATATACATAACATACATTAGAATGGGTTGATTTACAGGGAGCCAAAAAAACGAAAAAAATTGCATATGCAAAAAATGTTCTATGGATCATTTGGAACTGTCTCCCCTAAGGGAAAATGGACTATGGGTTCAAAATCGGTTTCGAGCCAGCGATTTTTACGGCGTAGTTTTTTAGGGAGCATAAAAATTTACTCGTCAGATTTTGAGATATCCTAATGAAATTTAATACGTAGGTAAATTTTGATATTATATTGATCATTTGTCGGTATCGGTCAGATCGGACGACTCTATCACATATCTCCCATACAATGGATTTTTCAAATTTCCTTAAGTTTGCCTTAAAAATCGCTGGCTCGAAACTGATTTAAGATCATCATAGGTCTTGCTCGACTGGTCCTGATGAAGCTGAATATTTTTCAAAACGAGTACCGTAAACTGGTCTCTTTGGACATGCATTATAACTGCCGATGGGACATGGCTTTATGAGTTTGGAAAAATCGATGGCATAAGTGTATTACATCTTATGGGGATTACTTTGAGGGCGGCAAATTAGTAGTGATAAATAATTTAAAATTTTGCGCTTTATTTACGATTTCCGGGTACATTGTACATATACTTATATATACTAAGCTATTCCATTTATGCTCAATACATATGCATATCTAAATAAAAAAGAAAAAAACTTTGTAAAAATCGCATTCGACTTCAGTACAACAAAGACCGATTGTATACTATATTTCTAGGCAATGAGATGAATATGCGTACCTACATACGTATGTATATACAAATAACACATACACATATGAAAAGTAATGAGAAAATAATGCAATACTTGCTCAAGTATCTCAGTGTCAAGGGCTCTTGGTTGTGTTTACTTGAAAGTGTTAACTATTTCTATATTACTGTGCAAGCTTTTCTATATCCGGGGTTGAAACTGCATACAATTGCAAGTGTGTCATTAACAATTGGTATACATACATATATAGTACTTATAGTATATGCAAAATATGTATAAGTCACGTATAAGTTATATTACGTTTGTCGTTTCGTTGACAGTTGGCAAATCACTCTTTTAAGATTCAAAAAACATAATTGAGTCAAAATGTCTTCTAAGAATTATTCTGTTTTGTTAAAGTCAACTATTTTTTCAATAACCTTATCCTTAGCACTACTGAAATGTTTAGGCTATGGACGGATTTAAGGTCAGTCATCTGTCGAATCTACGTAACCGGATCGAACCCGAATGTATGTATATCTGGCCAAGAACTATCAACTCGGTATTAACTAACTTTAGCGATTGAATTTCATAGAAAAATTATTTCCATTTTCTCTTCAATGTAGTAATTTCCTCAATTAAGTTGTCTGGCTTTCAGCTTCAATAAAGTGATCTCTAGATTTTATATTTTCATAGGAATACTACCTTCTCAACCAAAGCTATATTATTGAGATACTTTTCATATTTTCTCAATGCAGTTCTTCAAGGTGGTAGCCATTCTACGAAAGTCTTTTTAACCTTTTTATAATGAGAATAATATTTTAAAATTTCATTTAATGAAATGGAGTTAATTCATTTAAAATGCGGCAATCCACTAAATAATACGTTTAACTGTACATATTTGCAAAGGAAAATTGGCGCATATGGGAGGAAAAGCAACTAAAAAAAATTCAAGAGCTGCATTACATCCAGAGTAAAAACGGTTTGTTAGTGCGGAAAACCGTTCGCACATCTTTCGTAAGCCCAAATGTTCGGTCAAAATACGATAAATCCATGTTTTGGAGATGTTTAATTCCATTTCCATTTCAATTATGTTTTCGGCTTATTATTGATGAATTCACTCACAGTTTCGATGGAATTTCCGGTGATCACGGATTTCGATTGGCCCACATGTTGGTCGCCATTTATGTCCTCACGGCCACTTTGAAAACGTTGAAACCACTCGTGCACTTTGCTACGGGAGAGGCAATAATCGCCATAAACTTGTTTCATCAATTGAAACGTTTCCGTAAAAGTTTTACCAATTTTAATAATATAACTTCACTTCCAATCTATGAAATGTCATGAAATTCTCACTGGACAATCGATAAAGAGCAGATTCTAACGCACCAGTCGACATGTAGATGGCGCTACCAGGGGGCGCTAGATTCAAAAAGTTGTTTTTCCTGTTTACTTTGGAATGCCCCATGTATTATGGTTGCAATATTCTATGGAAAGTTTCCTCGTTGCATTCAAAATCGACTTACTTTTCGAAATAAATGATATAATTAGTTTATGATAGCCGAAGTGAGACTGCCCCTTTAATGATGTCCTGACTCACATAGATGGTTTACTTCGCTTTGCATTTGACATTTGCTTTGACAGATAAGTTCGATATATGTATGCTTTTGTGTGACTTTGTGCGCATCAAAGTGAGGCAAAGCATAGCGAAACAAAACGTTTGGCAGCTATCATCTTCTTACTTTTTGTGAAGCAACCCTCCCCATTTTTATTATGACATACCCTTTGCTTAAAGTATGAATTGTCAATTGAAGTCACGAAAATTTTATGTGAATCGAGATCGCTAAATAACCAGTTATCTACCCAACAACACTACCATAGATTTATGTTAAAGTTCATATGAGTTTATTAAAAGCCAATTGGCAATTCTAATCGTAATTCTTGTGTACATGTGATCTTTCATTCCTTTCTCAAGGAAAAACCTTATAAGTTGCACGGTCTGAATATGTTAGTTTCCATGATAATTCCTTCACTGTAGTTTTAGTTCTTGGAGTTTTTCTAAACATAATCAAACTTTTTGGATAGAGAATAAAATGCACATTACAACATCCTTGAAGGTTATGATTTATTCGGAAAAGGCTCCATTAGACTCAATCTAACGTTTAGTATGAGCAACTAGGGAATGCTTAGATTTTTGCAGGGTATTTTTATAGATTTTGGTTATCAGCCTTTTATATTTGTTTTCAGTTTTGGATATGAAAAATAGTTCCGTGGTGATATAACAGAAGAGTGGTAGAGGGGGAAATCTGGGGTTTCAACAAAACTCTTTCATATGTTTGGTCTTCATTCAAAATATGTATATACAAAACGCGCTTAGGCCTTTTTGTTACACAACACTTGCTAGCTTCTGAACCACGTATAAACTTGATACGTCTCACGTAATCAGCGCCATAAATTTTTTTAACAAATCGTATGTCTCAGCGAACCTTTTTTTTCAAATTTGGCACAAAATTTTTTACTTCCTAAGGAACAATCGGTTTTCTTTTATTGAAAAGACGGTGCCACTTCCCATAAATCGCATCAATCAATAGACTTATTGAGAGAACACTTTGAATAGCAGACAATTTCCGATTTTGGGCCAGTCGATTGGTCACCAAGATCGTGTGATATCACACCGTTAGACTTTTTTCTGTGGGGATTTGTAAAGTCTAAAGTCTATACGAATAATCCTGCTTCGATTACGGCGTAGGAGCAAAACATCACTCCTGTCATTCGCCACTTACGAGTCGAAATGCTCGAACGAGTCATCGAAAATTAAACTCAACGGACGGACCATTTGAGACATAGCTGCGGCCAATATTTGAAAAAGATAGTCTTCAAAAAAATAAATGTTGAAGAATGTTCTTTCGAATGATAGTAAAGATTCCCCATTCAATTTGAAGTTTCTGTGTTTTTTCGGTAGGGAACCTCGAAATGGATCACTTGCTTTTCTTTTATTGAAATGGCTGAAGTTTTAGCACATAAAGTTAGGTGTGCTTGAAAGAGGATAAATGTATTATTTTACTTCTTCAAATTATTTATAGGTAAATATAAAAATCGGATATTTTTGGGACACACCTTGTATTTCATATTTACTCGAACTAATTTTGTGAAAAATATGACTTTGAAGAAATTTGAAATGCTTTTAATACTTTCGAATAATACCTTCGTATGTACAAGCTCTCTTAAATCACTAAACAAACACTAATTATCAAGAGTAATTACACTTGCTTTTATTATGAAAAATCGGGATCAGATGGATTACTTGCTTTCTAACGTGGATTTACTCACTGTTGTTGAGTGCAGGGGAATTAATGAAAATCTTTACAACAGTTGTTGGCAATCACAACCAAATTCCCGAAAAAAATTGTACGCATTCGCTACACCATGCAGCGATACGTGTCAATATTATTGATAACAACCTTGACTTTGGCGTTTATATGAGTAATTTTCGATATGCACAGGCACTTTCCATACATACATACATATACGGCAATAAATGCTTAGACAAATATAAATACATACATATGTATGTGCTGACATGAATACGTCCGTCTGCAAATACACTATAAATGCCAAAAGTAGCGGCAAATATTTATTCATATTTACTCTGCTTATCATAATTACAACTGTCAAATATTTTTTCCTGATTTCAAGCGATCAATGTCGTCAACGTTGAAGCGGCCAAGCCACAAGTAGCCGCAAATTCACTAGCTTATATGCGAGCTTGTGTATACATGTATGTATGTATATAATTACATACATATTTATTATGTGGCTTGCACATAAGTATGTAGATATTTTGCTACATATCTTCGCATATAAATGCATATATACACATACATACATAATATAGTACATTTAGTATATACATGTATGGCTCGGTACATATTGTATTATATGACTTCGCACGGCCGAGTCAAAATATCAGCCAAAAAATCGTGCTAATTGGAAAATGTCACAGAAGCTTTGGGGAATATAAGAGATTTGACTATTTGGTTCGCACTTGTAGACGGCACAAAACTGGTGTTTATTTTAATAATTGGAATTATCTGCGCTGATAATTTAATTATGGCACACTGCGACTGGGTATTAGCATATGACAGCGATTCTCTGCGCGCCAACACACACACACACACACACATACTTAATAAACACCATATTTATCATAAAAACCAATAAACGAAAATGCTAAGTATTTACTGTTTTACATGACAACCGTATTTAAATAAGAATTGAACACATACATACATATGTACATACATTCTTATATTTACATTGCATATGTGGAGTATTGCATCTACTTATGTATGTACATACATATGTTCATACCCAATTGATAAAAGTTAGGAAAATACCCTGAACCCACCCAAAACTCAAACTCGAAATTCGTGCTTGGCATTATCAAATGAAAATATTTACTCTTATTATTAATAAAAGATTTAGCTTAAATTAAATAATTGCATATTCAGAAGCAAATATGCTGAGTACAGTATTGGGAAATAAATGAGAATGAATAAATTTTTTAACCTAAGTACCACGATTATTTTGTGTTTATTTTGTTTGTGTCGTTTTTTTTTTTTCTTCAAAGAGCTCTTAACTGAATACTCTGACTCTACATAATGGGTAAAGGGTGCTTTTTAGATATTTGTATAGATTGCTTTCATGAAAAAAAAAATAAAATAATTTAAACTAAAAAAATTAGTCAAATTAGGAACAAGCTTTGACGCGAGCAATTAATCGAAGATTTTTTCTTTCCGATAAATTTTAATTATTTTTTTATGAACAATTTAGGGTCGAAATTTTAGTCAAAAATTGTTTTTTTTTTTTAGAAACCGCCATTTTGTCAAAAATTTGTAATTTGCTAATTCCTTCGATGAGTTACTAGATTTAACCTTACTTTAACGAAATCGGAAGTTGTTTTTTTTTTTTTAATGTCAGAGGATCCACCTCAAAGATATAGTGGTAATCGCAAAATGTCGTTTTTGAGAGGTTCTTCTCCCGAAAATCAGCTGTAGTTCTTTTCAAAATCAAAATTTTTACTAATACTAAGTCTTAAAGTACAGTTAAAATATTTTTAGTACTTTTTTCGGCCTTTTAACTGTATATAACTACTTAAAAACTGATTTTGGGCAACTGACTGCCGCAGCTGGCTCGAATTCCAGCCGAGAGACCCAATTTTCGGTCACTCTTTCCAGCAATCGGGACCTTATGTCAGCATTATAGCTTCGAATATTCCCTTTCAAGTCGTCAATCGCCTCTGGCTCATCTGTGTAGACAAGCGACTTCACATAACCCCAGAAAAAATAGTCCAGCGGTGTTAAATCTCTCGATCTTGGTGGTCACTCCACAGGCACACAATGCGAGCTAATGCCCATCCCAAAAACCCCCTTCAATAAATTGATTGTTTCGTTGGAACCAAAGGTCGTCCATATCAACAACCTCCAATTCGGGCACGATCTTTAATAATAGCTCTAAGTATAATGTTCCCAATTGCCTGTAACATTACGGTCGTCTTCATTTTTGAAGAAATATGAACCAATGATTCCCTCTGCCCATTGAGCACTCCACATTGTAACTTTTTGAGGCTATAACGGGCCCAAAAAAATGACTTGTTGATTATGATCCCTTCAAAGGCAAATATTTTGTTTATTAATGCACCCACTCAACTGAAAATGAGCTTAATTGCTGAACAAAATTTTCTTGTGAAAACCAGGTTCGATGGTCATCTAGTTTTGGACCCATTAATAGAATGTGCGACGCGCTTGACCATAGTTCGGCTTCAATTCTTGCACAAGTTGGTTTTAGAAAATGTCATACCCAACTGCCTATAAATCAAATAACAGCTGACAAAGAGACCTACTCCCAAAAAATTATTGTCTCATTATAAAACACACGTCTCAAAACCCTTTACATAGGTTCCTGTCGAAATGTTTCTTTGCCGTTTTATGAAGCACACTGATCTGATCACATAAGACGCATATGAAACCCCGATTTCATGATCAGCGTAGAAATATCATATCTATCTATTTAATATACTTGTATATGTATACATGTATTATTTAAGGTGTTAACTTCACTTGATGCCCACATTTGTTCCAACACTGTATGCAGACTGTATGTATGGTATATATGTATGTATGCGCGGTATTTTTTCGCAGCAAAGAAGCATGTGCTTGTATGTGCTTTATGTGAGCATTTCCTTGAGTGCTTGTAGTTGCCATCCTAATGGTGAAATTAATTACTACCGGATATCCATATACATATGTATGTATGTGTGTAGAGCTTTATACATACGTACATATATATGTATGTAAGTAAAACTCCGCTGTTGAGCTTCAATTGATTACAAATTTTATATCTTCGACCTCATGCCATGATTTCATTTCATAATGAGCGTGGTAAAAATTTTCTTTGCTTGCAAGTAAACACACATATAGTATATGTGGTAAATGTGTATATGTTTATATACATATGTATGCATGTGTGTGCCTACTTATTTATATACTATGTAGTTGTATACGAGTATTTGAACCCTTTCTGTTTCATTGTTTACATACATACGTTATCTTGCTTGGCCGCCTGCATTTATATTGAAAGTTTGTTTTTGGCTCGTTGCTGATTACGTTTGCGAACCTACAAAATAGAGAGTTAATTCTTTATCTATTTGTATCAATATAAATATTCCGGTTGTTGCAGATAATTATGTACAATTATTTTATTGGCAGTCATGCGAAATTTTATACAAATAAAGCAAGCCCTTCCTTTCAACTTTCAATAGTTTAGCAATGCTTTCTTGGCGCCGTCGTTTTTTGTTGTTGTTGATTTTACAATTTCAAGGTTTTCTCGTCCATCAGCGCAATGCCATTAATAATGCAGTGAGTAAAAATTTACGACAGCACTTTTATCTGCGTGGAATTGAACAGTGGTTGGTGCCTGTGTTCCGAAATCTTTACACCAAGTAAAGCAATAACAGGCTTTTAAGTATATACATATATAGGGGCTGGAACTATTCGCATATTCGATTAACGAATATCTACGTGGGCTTGCCCTGAACAGGGTGTATTAAGTTTGCCACGAAGTTTGTACTCGTAACACCCTGAAATCAATGTCGAAGGCTTAATATATATGTACATATGTATGTAAATAACTGAACAGCATGACTGACTAAGTCGATTTAGTCATATCTGTTTTTCTGTATATGTGACCTGGTCTACGAAAAGGGAGCTAACGTGCGAAAAAAAATAAAAAATAAAAATTGAAAAAAAAATTTGATTTTTTGACACCTAAGCCCCCTTTCCGTAGACCAGGTCACATATAAAGGCTGATCATTTCGAGATTTCCTTATTTTTTTTAAAGAAAAAATACAGAAACTTTAAATTTAGTGGGAAATTTTTATTATCATTCGAAAGAACATTCTTTGGAATTTGGAGATGGTCCTTTCAAATGTTGACTGCGTCTACATCTTAGATGGTCCACCCGTTGAGTCCAATTTTCGATGACTCATTCGAGCATTTCGATTGATAATTGGCGAATGACACGTGTAATAGTTTGCTCCAAGGCCTGAATCGAAGAGGAATTGTCTTTAGACTTTACATATCCCCACAGGAAAAAGTCTAACGGTGTACTAGAACAAGATCCTGGTGGCCAATCGATCGGCCCAAAACCTGAAATTATCTGTTCATCGAAGTGTTCTTTAAATAAATCCACTGAGTGATGCGATGTGTCGAATATTGCGCCGTCTTATTGTAACGAAGAGTTGCCGAGATCACAAGCTTTAATTTCGGGCATAAAATAGTTCGTTATCACGGCGCAATAACGATCGCCATTGACGGTTACGTTCTTACCGGTATCTTTTTTGAAGAAATGTAGACTGATGATTCCACCACACCAAACCGTTATTTTTTTCTGGATAAAATGGGAACTCTTGAATCTCTTCAGATTGTCTTCATCACAAATGCGGCAATTTTAGTTGTTCACATACTTATTGTGCCAGAAATAGGCCTCATCGTTGAATACAATTTGGCTCGAAAACGCCGGATATTCTTGGAACTTTTCAAAAGCACATAGAGCAAAGCAATATCCCTTAGGAAGCTCAAGCGTCTTCAGTTCTTACACAAGCTGTACTTTGTACGCTTTCAATTTAAGATATCAACGTAAGATGCACCAAATCGTTGCATTCGTTAATCCGAGTTGTTGCGAACGGCGCCGAATCGACTCTCCATGGTCTCCGTGTATATACATATGTACATATGTATATGCTATATTTTCTTCACTGCGTGCTGGACGTAGTCAGTTTGGTCGAATATTATCCAACAATGAAAGCTGGGTCTCAAGAAGGGTGATGGTGTTGCGAATAGGACGCTCCGTGGGCCGATTGTGGTGACCATGAGTTGAGCGAAGCGAAACACATTCTTTATACGAGTAGAACGTGATTTTTCGTAATGAAATTGAATTGTTTGTAAATTTTGCTCAGGCGTAAGTCTCTCCATGATGAAATGGCAAACAATATTGAACAAAAATAACATGACAGCTTGACATGACTCACGCGTGGTCTATCAAAAAAAGGCTATTGAAAAACGTAAGCGAACAACATGAAGGGCTGAGTAGATTTAGTCACGTCTGTCCGTCCGTCCGTCCGTCCGTTTAACTGCATATACGCGAACTAGTCTTAAGATATCGGTCAGAAATTGCACTCGTCTTTTTTTTTTTTGCCAAGAAACAGAAATTTGGCAGGGATTATTGTCTAAACCAATGGGGCAATCTCTTAAAAAATTATTCAGATAAAAATCAAGTGTACATACATACTTACATACACACATATTTATGTATGTACATATGTATATGAATATTATATGGTTATTATAATTGGCAAACACCGGCGCACGTGGATAAATAAGTACATACATATGTAATAATGAATAATAATTATATATAAATATAAAAAAACGGTTTTGTTAGTTAAGTTGCTAAATACATACGTACATACACATACATACATACATATTCATATGAATGTACTTTAAAAGAATTCAACATAGTTAAAATGTTAATTTGTACGAATAACAAATATGAATGCAAGAACAATACCGTGTGTTGTGCACTCGTAAACTAAAAAAAAAACAATAAAAAAGAAATGCAAACACAAAACTTTGTATAAATGTACATATGTACATATGTATGTATGGTTAAACATTTAAGAAGCAATAGTAAGTTATCAGGTTCAGCAGCTTACCGCTACTCTGTCAAGAGCATGTTGCTTTTGTGACGTCATAACAGCTGAGGATTTTCGCAGACGGAAATCGGCCGCATTCGTTTTCCCGCACATTCGTAATGAATGTTTTCAGTATATACTCGTACATGTGCATGTGTATGGATGCGTCCATTTACATACATACATTCATACTTAGCTGCCAGCGTGTGTGTACTTTTGCGTTTAGATACGTACGTATGTTCGCAAGCAGCGGCCGCTCCATAGCGAAAGCAGCAAAGATATGTTTGCCGAGCAGTCGCGCCTCCTGAGGGTGGCAATCGGCATTCAGCTCGCAATAATCGCCAAAAACCATTAATGGATCGCAGTCGAAGTTTTGAACTTGTATCGAGAAGATCGGCACACCGTCTGAGGAGCAATTTATACGTGCTCGTAACAAAATATGAAAATTTAGCGTATTTTGAAATGTAGAAGCGTGGGTGTTTCGATAAGTAAAATCGTGTTTTGCAAAAGTAAATTTTAACGAACTTTTGTGGTCATAAAAAAACAGAATTTGTTATTTACAACAGAACATGTACATATGTAAATATGTATTTGGGAGTTGAACAATATTGAGGTGTGATTCAGTAATAAAACAATAAATTGTCAATGGTGATAAATATTATAAAAGAAAACGCTCAATGATTCAATTTGATAAGCGTAAATAGCGAAAAAATTAAGTGGTCAAAAGTAAAAAATATATGAAAATGAGCAGTTATAACGTGAATACTGAAGTTGTCTTATATTAAGACTAATTAAATAAATAAATGTTAAAAAAGTTCAGGTTTGAAGGTAAGAAATACATAAGTTAAGAGTACATGATTATTTCCTCGAAAAAACGTGAATGATATCAACACTAATAAACTTAGAGTCGTTTTCTCAATGTCGCGTTAGTAGCCATCTGTCAACTAAGGTTAACTTAACCGAGAAAGAATCGGGAAAGAACATTTTATTTTAACCAGAAGTTAACTGATGGCCACTAACCAGACCTTAGTCGTTATTTATTGTTGAATACCTAATTCCATTTGATCATATATGGTGAGAGCGGGTCTAGTGGAGAGTTAGAAAACACAGATGGGCACATTTTCATAATTCTAGTTAACACTTTTGAAGCATTTTCTTAGCATATAATAACAAAAAAAAAAAAACAAAAAATCTGAATTGATATTTTATATTAGGCAGTTGAAAGGGAAATAATGGACAATGTCAACGCCATAACCTTATCGTATAAAACATAGCCGAAGATTATGAGACTATTATGAAGAATATTTTATAATAAATGGAACGATATACATATGTTTTATTTACAATAAAAGGTCGTTTTAATATTAGAATTAATTCAATTACCATTTTTTCTGATTTCTCACAAAACCCGACAAAAATTGTACAAAGTAATTCTTTTTTTAGACGTAAGCCACTTCACATAATTTCAGAAAAAATAATATTAAATCCCACGATCGTGGAAGACACGCTACAAGCCTACGACGTAAGAAAATACGCTCGCCAAAAACTTACTGCAATAAATTGATTGTTTCGTTAGTTTAATGGCATAACAATGTGGTCAGTTTCTTATTTGAAAAAATGTAAGCCAAGTGAGCTTCATCGCTGAACAAAATTTTTTTGTGCAAATCGGAATTGGTGGCCATCTCGTTATGGGCCCATTCTCCGATTCACGCTTAACGATCGTTCGGCTTCAATTCTTATACGAGTTGGTTTTTATAAGCTTACAAACCAAGATCCTTTCGCAACATCTTCCATAAAGTGAATGGGCACAGCTCCAGTAGTTGCGATCTATGGTTGCTCTGTTTACCGACTCTGCTGAGCGATTATGACGAAATTTTGGACTAATATATTTGCACAATTTGCTAATATTGCTCCGGATTAGGTATAAATCAAGTAACAGCCTTCAAAAAGACCAACTCCGAAATAAGTATTATTCTTCTTCTTTATTGGCGTAGACACCATTTACGCAATTATAGCCGAGTTTACATTGAGGGTGTTTTTTTACGTGGCGGCTTTCAAACCCAACGTAAAACCTGGGAGAAATGATTCGTTTTCTTATTTCAGCTCGCCTTCAAACGGATATTTCATGGCTACCTAGAAGATACTTGGCCAAAGACCGGAAGTCGTGAACTGTTTGAACCATATATAAATAAAATAATCGTTTCTGACCACTCGCAAGAGAATGGCGCTCATTGAAAACCACATGTCTAAGAAAACATCACATTTAGCTGTCCAGTTAGTACCATGCAAATTTTACTTCATATGCAGGATTACCATGACCTCCGGTTAAAGAGAGACATAACTCGTATAAAGGATCTATAATCACATCTAATGATTCCAAATGAGACAAGAGATGCTCTAGCTTAGTTTTAGTTAAAATTCGTTTATCTTTGATAGCAACCACACGGTTGAATTAGCCGGCAGAGTCCATCTGCCAATGAATCTGTTGCAATTTGGTTTACAGCTTTGAAAAACTATTTTTATTTTTCATCTACATACAGGATCTAAATCTTGAACAGATCACTCTTGTGTACATGAGAGAAGTGGGAATTCAATAAGAATATTTTGAGTATTTCATCTCAAGCAATGATACCTTATTTACATTAACTGCTTTACTATCACCTTAAATTTGTGGAAAAAGAGATTTGTCAAGTTAAACAAATTTTAATTAGAAATTTCGAAATATGCATTTGTTTTGGACTATTTCTACTAATAATGAGCTTCATTTATGACTACAATTGTACTAAGTGTTTTTTTCTTCTTTCTCAAAAATTTCTTTTAACTATAAAAGTATTGAACAGCAACTGTTTCTAAGCAAAAACGCTTTCACGGTTTTGGTTTTAATAGTCATGTAAATTTTTTGCTTGTCCATTCAACAGCTTTGCTAACTTTTATTTAACTATTTTCTCAAGTCTACATAAAAAAATTTGTATTAGTATACATAGAGAATAGAAGTATAAAACAATTGAAGAAATTTAGCATTAAAGAGAGTAATTTCCTCTGTATCACTTGTCAAAACAATTAAACACTACAATTTTATATAAGTATAGTATATATTATGACATACATATGTATGTATGTGTGCAAAACAGGTCGATGACAAATCAGCAAATATTTGAATTAAACTTTTTTGCGCTAAGAATATTAATACACGAGTCTGCCGGTGAGGTTGACACTTTCTCTAAAGTTTATTTCAAATTAATAATTTATGGTATTTTAAATTTAGCTACGCGGGAAAGTGAAAAGGAAAGGGATGTAAATTTCTTTTATTCATTATAATTTCAAAATTCATTGACAAGTACAATTTCGAACCAATTCTATTAATTCTTTGTTAGAAATGAAATTATATTATATTGTATATTATATTGGCTATACCAAAGCTTTAATACCTTTCACTGATGTGTCTCTTAAAACAAAAGCTGATATAAGGGTCTTAACTTGATTTTGATGGATCAGTTTTTATGGAAGTTGTATGTTATAGAAGTCCGGAATAAGCAATTTCTTCAATGGACAATAATCCACGCCAAATTTCGCAAAAGTATCTCGCTAAATAAAATAAGTTTTCCATACAAGCACTTGAAGCCGATCGTTTAATTTGTTTATAAACTATGAACTAAATTTGTCCGATATCGGCGGTTCCGATAAAAGAACAGTGATATGAGGAGAGAGATAAATGTGCAAAATTTTGGATCAATATCTCAAAAGCTGAGGGCGTTGTTCCCACACAGAGTTCGTCTGGAAAGAATTAGAACTGAACCAATCGTCGACCAATTCTTCGAAAATTTTCAAAATAGGCTCCTTCTGCGTAGATGCAGTGCTGCCAACGCGATTTCCAAGCAATGAAGGCGTCACGGAAGGCATTCTCCGGAATAGCCTTGAGAGTCGAGGTGCATGCTGCTTGGATCCCCTTTGTCGTCTCAAACGCTTTGCCACTCGGAAAACTGCCTCTTTGTCTCGGTATTATACTCAAAGATTCATTTATTCTCACCTGTGATCACGTTATTCAAAAATTGGGGGTCACTTTCTAAAAATGTTCAAATTTTCTTTTGCACACTTCCACTCGCAGCAATTTTTAATCGTCAGTAAGCACTTTTGGGCCAATCTTCACGCACACCTTGTACATGTTCAAGTACTCCGTCACAATGTCATGAACCGCAGATTTTGATAAACACATCTGGGCAATTAAACTTATAGTTAGTCGACGGTCTGAGTTCAAAACTGTGTGCACACGAGTCACATTGTCGATGTTTGTCGAAGTCGCAGGTCTCCCAGTAAGGTCTTCATCAGCGACCTCTTCCCGGCACTCCAAAAAGGCCTGGTACAACCGAAACACACCACTTCTTGCTAAAGCAACATCTGGAGAAGGCTGCTTGATCATATCAAACGTCTCTGTCGCAGATTTACCGACTTTCACACATAATTCAATCGCGTACCTTTGCTCTAATGAACGCTCCATTTTCGGCTTGCAGCACTCACAGAAACACATCGCGCGAAAATATTTGTCGTCCCCTCGTTCGTTATCTAAGAACGCCTTTTACGGAATCCAGTCGGTGCGCGCACGCTCCGAAATACAGTCGCGGCGGAAGAAAATCAGTCCTATTACTTTACGGACAAACCCTGTATATACAGCCAGGCAGACAGATGAACATACCTTTATCGACTCGGCTAATCCTGCGGATCATTTATATGTGATATATATATTTAAAGTATCCGACGTTTCCTTCTGGGTGTTACAGACTTCGTGTTAAGGATATAATGAGCACTTTCCATTTTGTTTTATTGGTATGATGAGTTCATTTTCTTCATTCGGACGACATGACCTAGCCAGCGTAGCCACTGTCTCTAAATTCGCTGGACTATGTAATTGTTGGTGTACATCTTGAACAGCTCATCGTTCCATCCACTGCTGTATTCGCCGTTGCCAATGCGCCTTAAATATTCCGCAGAACCTTTTTCCCGAAAACTCGTAATGAGTCGGCATCAGCTGTTGTCACCGTCCACAACTCTGCACCATATACATAGTAGAACGATGATGATGAGTGGCTTGTAGAATATGATTTTTGTTTGTCAAGAGAGGACTTCACATTTCAGTTGCCTACTTAGTTCAAAGTAGCACCTGTTGGCAAGAGTTATTCTGCATTGGTTTTCGAAGCTGACATTGTTGTTGGAGTTAACACTGGTTCCAAGATAGACGAAATTATCTAAGACTTCGAAGTTGTGACTGTCAACACTGACGTGGGAGCCAAGTCGCGATTGCGACGACTGTTTATTTGACGACAGGAGATATTTATTCTTGTTCTCAATCAACCGAAATATGCTAAACAATTAATTAGTAATAACACGAATAAAAGCATTAATTAACTGCTGAAGCATGTACCCATTGATAGAATATACCATACGAGTATATTTGCAGATAGCATAACTCAATTTGTGTGTGTACGTTTGTAAAGATAAAACAAAATTATGTCGCTCGATTAATCAAAGGTGTCAAACTAAAAAGCACGATTATTGTTATGTGATAATTACTTAAACTTTTTTCATAAATAATGTACAAGTTTGCGTTGAGTGAAGAATATTTTGAAAACGCTCAAATATTCATATTCATATTTGGATTTTTCTCATGTTTTTTTGTTTTGTCTATAATTTTGCTTGTATTGGTTTTGTTTTCACTTATAAGAAAAGTTAATTAAGGCTTTCGGGTTTAAATATCGAACTTGAATCGAAGATAAAATAATATCCGCACATCTGCTTTCCATAAGCCACATTCAAACCACGATATAAGGCTAAGGCCGTTTAAAAAATAGAACCCACTAAGTAATGGCTGTTTATGCTGATCCAGTTCCAACCAAAGCTCTTTTTACTGACCATTAAATTCACACCAACCAGAAAACTAGTTTTATTAAACAACATTTTTCCAACAATTTCTTTCTCATATGAAAAATTAAATATTTTTTTGGGATTTTGTATTGTTACAAACACACACTATTGAAAAAAAAATCTAAAATTTTTAGAAAAAACTATTTTAATTTCGGCCATTGCGACGCCATTTCCGGTGACCCCTCTGAAAAAAGATGCGCCCGCGATGGCAGGATAGCCCCGTACAGAATCGTCTAAAGTGAAAAAATACGTGTTTTAGTGAAACTTATAACTTGAACGAAGGGGAAAAAACTGAAAATTGGGTTTTTGGCAGACATTTTTGCAAAAAAATTTAAATTTCAGAGAAATTTTCTCGATTTTTTTTTTTCAATAATTTATAATCGAAAAAAATTCTTCGTCTAAGTCTTTAAGAATTGTTACTCAAAGACCTATGTAAAGTTTCATGAAGATCGGTTGAATACTTCTCGAGAAATCTTGCCAACCGACTTAAAAAATACAGTTTTGAGAAAAACGCGTTTAAAGGCGGCGCACTTAACCTAGCTAGCCTCGAGCGCACAAATTATCAAGGCTGTATCTCCGAAACTATTACCCAGAGCAACGTGAAAATTTAGGACAATATTGTATATTTGTTGTAGAATTTAATAAGACAATAAAAAAAATCGTTTTTCTGAAACCCGTAAACCCATGTAACCTCTCAATAGATAATCGAGTGTCTCTAGAAGCTGCCTTGTCTTATTAAATTAAAAAAATGGCAAACTCAGGAAATTTTTTCTACATTTTCGGGCAAAAACTAACAATTTATTTTTTATAAAAAGTAAAAAATAAAAAATATAAAAAAAAATCCTTCGATCAGGCACAAGCCTTTCATGTTTTCAAATAAATATAATTATAATATGTAGAAATGTACCGAGTGGTTTTCGAACCGAACTACAGCAGCCACAAGTTCGAAAAACATAGCTTTGAGAAGAGCTTCCCCGACGATTTTGCTAATTATCGACTGTGTCGAAAAATATTTGTCGGATTTAGTTGAAACTTTTAAATAATATTTTAAGATAGTTATTATAGTTGAAGAAAATGATAAAATTGATTTTTTGAAAATTCTGAATAATCCTTACCGCATACCAACGTAGAATTGAAAAGTAGTTATAGCTATAATTGGGTAAAAAACATTGCTTTAGAGATAGAATTCATCGGATCAACTTTGTTATGCATAAAAAGCGCAAAGCTCGATCGTAACGGGCAGTAGAGGGAGGAATCAAATGGGTTCGCCACTGCGTATACTTGCTTTTTTTTATCATATGCAAACAATGCATTTGTAACATACTTAGATCACTGCTACACATCGCCCTCTGTCTTGATTCGAGTTTTTGCTTAAACATTGGTTAGAATGGTTGTAATTTCTATGAGAACGCTTTGCCAGATCAACCATTGTTGAAGAATTGCTTATAATTGTGGAAAAGTATATGAAATTGTCTTGTGGACAGAGAAATTACTTTGTGGTCTCAGCTTAACCAATTTGTCTCAAGTCAAGATAAATGATGAGAGTACTCGCAAATAAGAGTGCATTGTGCGATTACTGTTACAAATATGAATCGTAATTCTGTCTCCAACAACATATATAGGATAACATGGTAAGTTCCAAGAGTTCTACAATCTATCAAGCCCGTCGCTTGCTTTTTCCTTGCTTAAAATGTTCCTAGAACCGTAAGTCCCAATCATAGACAAGTGGAGCCTTTCAACATTTGTTGACCGCACTGAAATTTATTTTTTGCAACGACTAGGCTAGCAATGCCGCCTGGCTATCTATGTGTTTTCTGTAAGCTAGCGTAGTTATTCAATAGCAGTTCACAGACCTTCTCTATCTTCTTCTTTGTTTTCTTTCTTTCGCTGTTTGTCGCCAATTGGAGATTCCAAGTGTAGCCAATTCCTTCTCCACTTGGTCCTTCCAATGGAGTGGAGGTCTTTCTCTGCCTCGACGGGTACAGCGTCAAACACTCTCAGAGCTGAAGTGTTTTCCTCCGTTCGGATGTCATGATCCAGCCAGAATGGCCGCTCTCTCTTAATTCGCTGAACTATGGCAATGCCGTCATATATCTCGTACAGCACATCATTGCATCGACTGCGGTATTCGCCGTTGCCAATTCGCAAAGGACCATAAATCTTCCTCACAAACTTTCTTTCGAAAATCCGTCACGTTGGCTCATCAAATGTTGTCATCGTCCATGCCTCTGCACCATATAGCAGGACAGGAATAACGCGTTACTTATAGAGTTCGGTCTTTGTTCGTCGTGAGAGGAGTTTACTTCTGAATTTCCTACTCAGTCCGAAGTCCTGTTGGCAAGAGTTATCTGCGTTGGTTTTCGAAGCTGACATTTTTGACTCGTTCCAAGATAGACGAAATTATCTACGACTTCGAAGATCTTTCTGTCAACAGTGACGTGAGAGCCAAGTAGCGAGTGAGTTAAGGCTGTCAATGCAGAACTAAAATATTTTTTTGTCTAAAATAACCCAAGTGTTATTAATTAGTGCGACGACTGTTTGTTTGATGGCAGGAGATATTTCGTCTTGCCCTCGTTCACTGCCAGACCCATTTGCTTTGCTTCCTTGTCCAGCCTGGAGAAAGCAAAACTAACGGCGCCGTTGTTTAAGCCAATGATATCAATATAACCGGCGTATGCCAGCAACTGTAGACTCTTATAGCCTTCGCTATAGTATATTTACTTTGTAGTTCCCCTTGGAAAATGCTGGCTGCGTTTAATAGACAGATGGAGAAAGACATTCTAAGAATATGCCTCCGTACCTACTCCGCAGTCCATTTTGGACCTGTCGGAATACACTCGTATTGAGATAGTATTCTCCTTCTCTATTAAACCACTCCTCCATTCACTACTTAAGACGTAAAACGCCAAACATTTCATTTTTTAATCATTCATTCTCAATCATTAATGTCAGTTATGAGTTCGATTCGGCACTCTCAACCTTATGACAAATCGAAAACAACTAATATTTTAGATAGAATAATAATAATATTTTATTTACTTCATTTTACTATAATCTGTACATCTGTTTGATTTATTTGCAGAACATTAGCTTGAATTATGTGAACAATCACTGCCTTCGCTTCCAAATAAGTTTTGCTTCAGGATTACAACCTACAAGTATTATTTCGAACACTTCCACCTTGAAACCGACCCTTACTAGTACTGAGATAGCACAGGGGAATTAAGAAGGAAAACTTTGACGCAACGGAGGTTTTTTCCAATCTTTCAACGGCGAAGTAGCACTTTCGGTCTCCACTTAGCGGCCGTGTGTTGAAATGGTATTGCCATTTGGTTTGGCCTCTGACGGTCATAACGTAGCTGGCAACCAAACAATGGTCACCCCCACAGCACCACCTGCTTTCCTAATGCACGGTCACACAAACGTCTCCACTGTTGTGCCTGTCATACCAAGTCCATACATCGATTTCATCGTTGTGAATGGCGACGATCGCTACATGATACGCTGCGAGCGCAAGGCAGTGCTGGAGAACAGTGTTGAGTTGGCGAAGCTGATACGAGCTGGGCCAAATAGCGGTCGCAAGGGCGATAATCACTTTCAAATATCCAATGTGGACAAGAACGACTTCGAATTGGTCATACGATTTTTGGAGACGAAGTTCGTGCGGTATCGCGACCATTTGCATATACTGAAAATACTGGAGTTGGCCGATCGTTTCAATTGTCCCGATTTGGTGAGTAATTGCAAACATTCATACGCCACGTGGAAAGCACATAAACTTTTTCGTTGCTTTATCTCTAACAGGTAATACACTGCATACGTGAACTGGACCTGCAATTGACGAGCGCAGTGGTGATCGATATCTTTCGTTCGCTGTGGTTCTACCAAAGCATTTCAGTGCCAAACCAACACCAACTGGGTGCTGTAATTACAACACAGGATAGCGCTGCCAACAAGAAGGCAAAACGTAAAACACCAAGCCCACAAACAAACACCAATGCTGGTGGCGGCACCGCTGCTGCTGCTGCGGGCGACAATGCGAATGCGGGCGCTGAATCAAGTCCACATCCCAATCCCTTTACAGCAGAGGAATTCGGCATGGCTTTGCTCAACAACTCGCTACAGCTAATAGACATGCATGCCCAATTGGTGTTGACCAAACAGCAAATCAACGAATTACGCTTTGAGGAACTCGAAATGATAGCGAAACGTGAGGCGCTACAACTAAGTTCCGAGCTTGTGCTCTTCAATTGCCTGGCGGACTGGAGTGTGGCCGAGTGTCAACGCAAGAAACTCGACGCAACGGCCGAGAACAGACGACGTGTGCTCGGACCGCTATGCTATGCGCCACGTTATTTACTCATGAATATCAATGAATTTCGCAAAGCATGTGACCGTGTTGAACTGTTGGATCCGGTGGAAGTTTCGCTCGTGAGTGATGCCATCGAAGGTAGTTAAACAAAATTATTACCTGCTTTTTACAAGTAAAATTTTATATTTCTCATCTGTTTAGGTAAAAAGCTTAAGAATCTGACACCAGAGCAGAGTCAATTGCTGGAGAAGTTTCGAACGCCACGTCCCGAATTCCCAAAAATGCCAATACACCTTAGCGACCGCACCAACCCGAAGAACTATCCGAAGAAAATGCGGCGCGCCGAAAAGGGTGCATCCGGCGAAGACGGTTGCTGGAGTAATTTCGGCATGAACTGCTTGGCAGTATTCGCATGCATTTTCGACTAAAATACCGTAGTTAAGTTACAACCTAGTGGACTAACAAGCATTTGAATATTGAGATATACGCATAAGCACATAACCAACTGCTCTCACGTTTTGTACAATTTGAATTTTCCACTACTCCATAGTGCAATTGGTTAAGAGAGCGTCGCACATTCAAGCTCAGAAATAGTAGCTCAATGTGAGGCACTGCTTTTGTTTGAGTGTGACATAGATGCTGAAGGAAGGGAAGATGAATAGCAAGAATTAGAGTATAGACGCTGAAGGAGGTGATGGCGAAAAGTACGAATTAGCTAAAGTAAAATAGTTAGTGTAAACCAGGAATAAAGCGATGTTTAACTTATTCCAGTGTGAGAGCGCCTCAAAATAAGTGTTTTTTATAACATTTTCCATTATGGCCAGATTGAACAATATAATAATTTTTGGGCATTTATCAACCATTTTATCAACCCACAGTACGAGTAATTATTACTAAATAGTGGTTATTATACGGAGAAACTATTTAAATCTTTTTAAAGTATATTAGAACAACTGACTTTTGACTTTTCAATACCCAATAAACGGATTTAAGATTGCTAGCTCTCAATCATTAAACGTTTTTAATCATTTTCCATTGAAAATAATACTATGATGCTTCAAATTACAAAATGTTTCATCAAATACCTTTAAATTTCACAAATTTATTTAATTTTCATTTTTTAACATTTTTTATAAGTGGCCTTGAACGATGCAACAAATCCCTCCGTTTACATATTTTTTTTTTTTTTGTAAGATTTTAATCTGGCCATCGCTCGTTTCCAATTGTTAAACGTCAAAACCTCCTGAACTCGATCATCTGTCAAAGCTTAGGTGGTTTTGATGTTTAGCAATTGCTCTCCCACTTCCAGTGAGAGAGGAGTTGGACATCTCTTTATCTCTTGTTGGCATGTTAGCGAATCGAAAAATAGTTAATTGTCCAGCTGTGCATTTTCAAAGTAGTTAAAAAAAATGAAGCAAAATTAAGTAAAAGTAATGTTCACATTTTTTTTGCGGGTGAAGGGGTAGAAAATTCCTTACGCATCATCAGTGCTGTCGTCACAGCAAAGGTATGTGCCACTTACAGATCACTAAAAACCCCGGAAGTTCAAAAAAAAAAGTGGAAGCAATTTACTCTACGCGCAACAGCAGTGAAGCTACAGTTTATCTCTTTTACAGACATAAAATGAGCTAATTTTTATTTTTCTAACGACTTAATGCCTCGTTGTTTCTGTTCTTTTTATTTCTTTCCACCTTTGAAATGAAAAGGCGACGGTGCTCTTACGTTTACGACTAATTGCACTATAACAAACATAACCTTAAAGTCTTACGCATCGTTACAGTTACGTACTCAAATAACCGAATTAGGGCGACGATGCATGAGAAGTTGTATTTGCAGCAGTCAAAGAGTTGTATTTTCAGTAGCATAAGCCATGTTGTTGCTTATAAATAATATAAATAGAGAATACCGCGTTATATGAACGAAAATGTGAATGAGAAAGGGAAATATTTCAAACCAACTAGAATGTGTAGATTAAGTTTTTATACTGACATACCGATGCGGTGCGAATTTGCTAGCGAAATCCATACTTAAATAGTAACGCTATAATTGTATATACATAACATACGTACATACATACATACATACATATTCCAGAGCAAGAATATTATAGAAATTTATAGGTAATCGTATCATTTGTAGCTAACAATTGTGCTTGGAAAGTTCGTTGCCATGTCTGACATATTACTAACATATACTTAGATTTAAATATTATATAGACCTAATTATATATGTATATGTATATTTTTATGTAGACCATTATTTTATGCCAATTTACGTTATGTTAAGTAAGTTTTTTGCTAGTCAATGTAACCATACAAATTTGTTTATAGAAAATTTGTTCAAAGAATATTAGCCTAATTGAAAAGGAATCTAAGTACAATACATACACGCATCGTCTACATGCATACACGCATACACAACAACATATTAAGATACACAGAGTCAGCTTTAATAATCATGCAGCATACAGTTTTAACATAAAATGGCGATCAAACGAGTGTTTTAATTTGAAACGAAGATGCTGGGCGAGATAGAAGGAGTTGAAGAGCTGCAAGCTTTTTCATATTCATACACAAAATAAATTTTTATTAAATTATAAAAAAATTTATGCAAGTTTTAAGTAATTTTAACGAATGGAAATATTTTTACGAAGGCAGTGGATTTAAGGTGTGAAGCGTTTGTTACTTTTTAAAGCTTCGCAACCAAGCAATCATCATCAGCAACATTTTAGCGTGTGTACAACCGGTGTAGATCTCACTACAAATTACATAATTATGAGATCGTCACAAAAATATATCGAAATTGATACGAATACTTTTGAAAACAGTAAATAAGATTATATTAATAAATATAAATAAAGCATATTTGGGGTACTCACAACCCGTCGTAAAGCATCGTGAAATCGTAAAATTATAAATTTTTACACTTGTTTAAAAAAATTGTTGTTGGATTTCATACAAAAATGAGTTTACACATTTAAAATTCTCAATGCTATGTTTTCGAATCGTTATAACTTATGACTTTGTGAGACTTGTTAAAACTCCAATTGTTGCTTTTCAGCCACAAATAAAACAGTCACACTATAAATAACATGCCATTACGATTATGTACTTAAAATTTCAACTCAGTTGCTTGCATTTCTGTCAATCTCATAATTTAAGTTGTCGCGCAATATTATGCAATCATTGAACAATTTGTAACATATACCATAACTGAATACTACCAGAAAAATACACAAATAAATATATCACAAACGTTTGAATAAATATTTGTTTATTATTATATTTAATTTATACGTGAGAGTATGGTGAGAGGAGAGGAGAACGCAAATGTTACTAGTTTTTTTCAACAACAACTATCTACGAGTACACCACCATTCACAATATACATAATGAGTGAACGAGCGGATTTGAGAGACCAGAGAGACCTGAGTCTCCGGAACGGACCCTGGATTTTTATACTGCCCAGGACTGTCAAATTGGCAGCGTTCTCCAAATTACTTTAGGAATGTTTTCTGTCGCTCCAACAACAAGAATTATTACACCAAAGCCTGTCCAAATCTATTTGAAATGTTAAATTTCAGCTGAAGCTGTGAAACTGATCTTAGGCAGTTGGACTGCCAGTCACCTTTTTGGCACATTTCTTGTTTTAATATGACGACCTAAGAATTTTGTAAATATATATTTAAAGAAAATATCTATACCATTTTACAAACTAGCAGCTTCCTGAAGAGAAAAGGACGTAAAATTTCAGTTCGATATTTTAAAAAAAGAGCGACTAGTTCGCGTATATATAGACACAGACGGGCGTGGCTGTTGTTGTTGTAACGGTTACTTAGTCCCCACTAGTATGGTAAGGATTGGATAAATTGAGGTGGTTAGTGTCAAGCGGGTGTCAGGGTCGATTCTGGATAAAAAGGAATTTAACCTGCGACAGTATCCAGAACGAAGCTGCTGAAGGGTCACTCTCGATTCTCGAGCTCATCATCTGCAATGGGTGTTGGCTTGACTCCAAGTACACCATTCGCTGGGAGGGAGTCGATTAAAGTGTTACCTGCTCCACTATGAGTTTCGGTCAGTGTTTGTTGCGTTCGAAGTCTGGTCGGCGTATTGTTTTATCTTGTCGGACATGGCTAAATTGACTCAGTCCGTAATGCTGATCATTTACATATGTATACAGAAAAAAAGGGAAAAATCGCTGGTACGGGAAATGTTCCACAATTTATTTTGAACAACTTTGGATGAGAGACTATGGGTCTAAAAACGGTTTCGAGGTAGTTTCTAAGGTGAAGTTTTGTAGGGATCATTGAATTAGTTCGTCAGTTTTTGAGATAACCGAATTTAATTTAATACGTAGATGCATTTTGGTATTTTTTGAATAATTTTTCAGAAACGGTCGGATCGGAAAACTATAACACATATCTCCCATACAAACAATTATTATTTTTTTTTTAAACTACGCGTTCAAAATCAATCGCACGAAACCAAAATAAAAAAAAGAAAATACTGTAGACTGTTTCGGAATTTTCAAGGTATATTTATACATGCTTTAAGAATACACAGTTTAGCGACGACGCTAAAAGGCTTCTCCACAGCTGCAGTGATTCCGGCCTTCTCTCTGGATGAAACCTACAAATAAAACAAGTCTCGTTAAACTAGAAGTAATTCTCCGTACAATGACCTACGATAAAAAAAAACTTAAAAAAAAAATATTAGGTTGTCAAAAATGTCTTGCGGTAGTTTCGCTAGTTGGCACGGAAAGCGCGTAATTCTAGTTTTATTCGCCGCATCGGGTCATGCTATACCTTTTTGGAAAGCTCATTTCACGCGCTAACACGTGTTTGATTGATTGTCGTTTCTTTTAAGTCGCAATTTTTTTATAGCGTCGCAAACATGGAGCAAAATAAAGAGAAAATACGGCTTATTTTACAGTACTACTACGATAAAGGCAAAAATGCATCTCAAGCCGCCAATAAAATTTGTGAAGTTTATGGACCCGATACAGTTTCCATTTCCACCGCACAACGATGGTTTCAACGTTTTCGTTCTGGTGTAGAGGTGGTCGAAGATGCGCCACGCTCCGGAAGGCCTGTCGTCGAAAATTGCGATAAAATCGCTAAATTGGTCGAAAGAGACCGGCATAGTAGTCATAAAACCGTTATAAACCATTTGAAAAAGCTTGGAGTCACTAAGAAGCTCGATGTATGGGTGCCACACGAATTGACTCACTAAAAATACCGCAAGACTTTTTTGACAACCTAATATCTACATTAAACTAATTAGCGTGGCCACGCCCACTTTTTCAAAAAATTTTGCCCACAGGTGCCCCTTGCTACTGCGATCGCTTTTACCAAATTATAGTTTTATATCTTAATTTAGTGCATAGTTATGACACTTTATAGGTTTTCGGTTAATGGCGGTTTGTGGGCGTGGCAGTGATCCAATTACTCCCAGATATCTCAATTTTTTCTCAAATTACAGCTCGCACGGTCGGACGTACAGGCAGACGGTCACCAGGATTTCATCTTTCTCGTCATCCTGATCAATTATGTATATATGTATACATAACCCTATATCTATCTCGATTAGCTTTAGGTGATACGTACAACCGTTAGTCGAACAAAACTATAATACTCTGTAGCAACAGGTTACAAGAGTATATAAATAAATTGGTGGACCGAATAGAACCGAACAGCTACCATTTAAAGCGGTATAACTCAAAAACTCGGATATCAATTTAATATTTAACAACTAGTTTTATAAAATATAAACTACCGAAAATGGAAACGATTTTTTTTTTTATTTTCACTCTTAGTGAATATGTTTCACAATATTTATTAATATTTTCATGTGATTAAGCCGATTTTTAACGAATTATGTCAAAATATTGTTTGTTTATTTTTATAAGTTCGTAGCTTAAATTTCATGTATCAGCATTGTTTTCCATTTATTTTTGTTTCATTTTGCAAATAATTCCACATACATGAGCAATGCTGAAAGCATTTAAAAAATGTAAAATCGGGGATGATACATATCAGCCTTTCCAAGTAAACTGAGTTTAGTAGCCAAAGGTAATACAAAATTATGTCACTCAGAGCAAGTAGACTGAAAAATATAGACTAGCCACATTATATTTTATATCACTATCATTTTTTTTTAGGTTGTTAGATGGTTTCTGAAATGTGGCATTGCCATCTAAAACACTTAAAATTTGTTTACCATTATCAGTCATTAAGTTTAATAATATTTTATGCAGGTAAACTCTCAACCTTAATTTTATAAAAAAATTTGGAAATTTTTATTACTAATTTATTTAATTACAATATTTCCGATTTATAAGCTACATTGCAACAATATTCTCACTAATTCCTCAAATAAATTTTACAACACTGTTCTATACTGCAAACAACGTGGCAACACCACATATGTTTTGATATGTTTTGTTTTGTTTTGTTCTACAATTTTGAGCGAAATAAGTAAATAAGTAAGATTCTAAATTTTAGAAAAAGAGTGATCATTGATACAAAAACTAAATAAAATGCAAGATTTCGAGGCAAAACGAAATGCTCTATTCGCATGTCTTGATAATGCAAGTAAAGAACTATCTGGAACAGCTTTAGATCAAAGTCAATCTGCAAACCCTACACTAGATCTGGTGTATCGCCGCGGCACACCAAAAAAGAACAGGAACCTAGTTTCTCCTGATAAAAGTCTATCACGAATGCGGGGAAAGGAAAGCATATTTAAAAAACCGGAGATGCCGCTATCAAAATGCTTGAAACCGCGTAAAGTACCAGATTTTAAGGTAATTATTTGCATGCATGCAGTATTATATGCGCAATACATAACAACTTACCTCAAATTTTGAATAATAGGTCAATCCACAAAAGTGGACAAAATACTCGCTGGCAGATGTGGATATTTCAGATCATACCAACACAGCCGCAGCATTTCAGTTCTTAAAAGAAATGGATGAACAACTTGAAGCACGAGAACGACAAGACGGCACTTCCCTCGAAACGAATGCCAAAATTGAATTCAAGAAATCTAGCAAAATAAGAAAGCAGATGAGAGATAAGGAAGAAGACGAAGTTAAAGATGCTGAGGTTGACAAACCAAGACTAAGAGGATCAAGAGTAGTTATGCCGGAATATGTTGTTGGGCAACAAAGAGATACAAAACAGAAAAAGCATGTGAAGTCCGTGGAAAATCAAACCCGTGCGGCAGGTACTTTAAGGCTCGATCACTTGCAAGAAGATGATGAAGATACTGAGGAGGGTTAAATTCTAACCCAAATTATAGCTTGAAGAACAAGTTTATGTTCAGTTGTCAGATTATACTATATTAAAAATAGTAAAATAAAATACAGGTGAAACATATTATGTTATATATGTTCTTTTAAATGCTCTAACATTTCAACATAAATGAGCAAACATAATTCAACATATTGTATTCAAAAGTTTCATACTCTTTACTTATAATTTGTCTATAAATTATTAATAAAATAATTTATTAAGTGATCCTTTGTTTTATAAACCAATAGCAAGTAAAATTGGAGAGTTGTCAACACTAGTAAAATGTCTTCATGAACAGCTGATTTAGTGAAATGACAGCTGTTTGTTTACTTCAAATTTTATACAGGTGCTCTGATAAACATTTAAATTTGTACAATTTACCAAAAACCAGTTTAATCCAATAAGTTTCTATATAAAACTTGTTTAAAATTAAAGTAGAAAATGGTTTGCGCACTGGGTATTGAAGGAAGTGCAAATAAAATTGGCGTGGGCATAATACGTGATGGAGAAGTTTTAGCCAATGTGCGGCGTACCTATGTGACACCGCCGGGCGAAGGTTGTAAGACGAAAATAATATGTTCTATGAATGTTGATTTTTAATATACAAATTTAACAGGATTTTTGCCCAAAGAAACCGCTGCGCACCATAGAGATTTCATTCACCAACTTATAAAACAAGCACTGAAAGAATCACAACTTCAACCAAAAGACTTGGATGTCATATGTTATACTAAAGGTCCCGGCATGGCGCCTCCACTTTTAATCGGTGCTATAGTAGCACGAACACTGTCTTTATTGTGGGAAATACCACTTTTGGGAGTGAATCATTGTATTGGTCACATAGAAATGGGACGTCTAATAACAGGCGCCGTGAATCCGATTGTGCTCTATGTGAGTGGAGGCAATACACAAGTAATTGCATATTCTAATAAACGTTATCGCATTTTTGGTGAAACGATAGATATTGCCGTTGGCAATTGTCTCGACAGATTTGCGCGTATTATTAAACTGTCTAATGATCCAAGTCCGGGTTATAATATCGAACAGTTAGCTAAGAGTGGGAAAAATTATATCAAACTTCCGTACGTTGTCAAAGGTAGTTGCAAAATCAAAATTATATATTTAGTTATTCGCATAATTTGTCTTCATAGGCATGGATGTAAGTTTCTCAGGCATTCTCTCACACATTGAAGACCTTGCCGATCCTAGCAAAAGGCGCAATAAACGTAAAAAGGCGGAAATAACTGTCGAAGAGCCAGAGTATACGAAGGAAGATCTTTGCTATTCATTACAGGAAACTATTTTTGCAATGCTAGTGGAAATTACGGAACGCGCAATGGCACACTGCGAATCGAATGAGGTATTGTAATTCCTAATCTGTATAATTAATTACCCATAATAGCTAAACATTTTCATAAAAAGGTGCTGATTGTGGGCGGCGTGGGATGTAATGAGCGTCTACAAGAAATGATGCGCATTATGTGTGAGGAGCGTGGTGGAAAGTTATTCGCCATTGACGAGCGTTATTGTATTGACAATGGACTGATGATTGCACATGCAGGAGCTGAAATGTACCATTCTGGCACCCGCATGCCTTTTGAAGATTCGTTTGTTACGCAACGTTATCGTACAGATGAAGTACTGGTTACTTGGCGGGATGATTAACATAAATGTTGTGTTATATATGTACATACATACATATATACAATTTTTAAAAGTGACAAAACAAAGTTTTAATAAATTCGTTGAACATAAATTTTCCGAAAAATAATTATTTTTGTTTACAATTTAATAAGGCACTAACTTTGTTAACATTGCTTCATTGTAGAGTTGTAATACAACATAAAGTTTTATTTTATTCATTCAACTCCCTTTCAATGCCACGCCAATAACTCTTCATTTCCATTGGGAATAGACGCTTTCCTTCGATTATGTACACTTCGCCATTTTTCTCCTTTTCTAAAGCGGTGAGTATGCAACGTGATACATCAGTGGCACTTTGCTTATTGAGACGGTCCAGCACTCGGTACGACTCATCACCCATATCGGCGAACAGGATCTTCTCCGTGAAATTGGTGAACATATCGGTAATGGTGGCACCCGGACAAATTGTTATGAACTTGATGCCAGTGCGATTCAAGTAAATGTCCGTCTGTAAAAAAGACAGTTATATTCGGCCATTTGGTCTAAAATCACATTACACCTACACCCAAACAGCGTGTGAAATTGATTATTCCTGCTTTGGTGGCAGCATATACAGGCAGCAAAAACATCGGATCCAAGCCGACTACAGACGACATATTGGCAACAATGCCGCCATTGCCACCATGTTCCTTGCTCATCACATTAAGCGCAGCGAGTGAAGAATTGATGATACCACCCTATGAATTAGCAATAAAAACAATAAAACTTTATTTGAAGTACTAAAAATTAAAAACATATTTTTGGTATTTACCAAATTGACTAAAATGGTGCGTTGCACATCCTGGTCGTTAAAGATTCCAGCTACATTCACAACAATATCAATAGAGCCAAAGGCTTTTTTAAGCTCTGCGTAAGTCTTCTCAATTCCTTGTCTGTTCGCCACGTCCATTTTGATCAGCAAAATGGTTTGTGAAGGATGTGCCGCGCGCAACTTGGAAATATCTTCTGTGTTGTCTTGAATATCAATAATGGCAACTTTCTAGGCAATGAAACAAAATATTATTAAATCATAAATTCTTGTGCGGCATCACATTTATTCGCTTACCGAAGCCTCGTTGGCCAGTAGCTGCTTGCACACTTGCAAACCAATGCCACTGGCGCCACCTGTGATCACAGTGTTTTTGTCACGGAAAGCCATTTTGTATTTGAGGTCCTCAAGTGAATGGAACTCAACTAATTTCTGATATTTATTGGAATCGCTGTTGACGGCAGAGCTTTTGTGTGTTTGCGTAGTATTTTCACGGTTGCCTCTATTGTTGTTGTTGGTTGAAGCAGGCGTTAGATTTGTTACAAATTTGCACAGCGTATTTAAAATATCCACTTTGAGAATTTATTTGTTAGAACTTAGCAGCCGGTCAGTGCTAATACTAAAGCCTCCGATATTGTTCTAATCACTTATATACCGCACGAATCCAAAACGCTTCAGTGCGGCGCTTACATCGGTTTAGTGGTTAACACATTGATCTCTCCCCAAGATATTTGATATTGATACATGATTGCGAAATAAAATGCAACAAGTTTCGTAAATTGTTATATACATATGTATATACGAGGGCTGCTATCTGGCCTAACAATGAAAATAGGAATATTTATCAACGAAGATGGTTTTATTGTTTTTCAAAATATTCTCTATCAAGATTTGTACACTTTTGTCTGCGCTCAAACCAATTTTCGTAGCACTTTTTCCACTCCGATTGAGACACCTCCAAAACATGGTTTTTGAATGCTTCGACGAAAATCGCATTATTTTCTTGATGTGTGGGAATAAAAAGAAGTCATTGGGTGCCAAGTCAGGGCTGTACGGCGTATGACCCATCAATTCGACGTTTTGGGCGGTCAAAAAGTCGCTGGGTTGAGCCGATGTGTGAGAGCTCGCATTGTCATGGTGCACAATGATTCGTCTTCTCTTGTTCCTTTTTCGAATTTCTCCGAAGACTTCAGGCAAACAAATGGTGGTGTACCACTCAGAATTGACCGTCCTACGTTGCTCAAGCGGAACAGTCGCCACATGACCAGTTTTGCCGAAGAAACAGGCGACCATTTGCTTCGAAGTGCTTCTTCCACGAACAACTTTCTTTGGATTTGGCTCGTCTTGGAAGACCCACACGGTCGATTGCTGTTTTGTTTCGGGCTCATACGCATAGATCCATGATTCGTCACCTGTGACGATCTTATAAACGTCTTTTGAAGCACCGCGATCGTATTTTTTCAGCATTTCTTCACACCAATCCACACGAGCCTTTTTTTGAGCGATTGTCAAATTGTGCGGGATCCAACGAGAACAAACCTTTTTTACGGCCAGGTGTTCATGCAATATCGAATGTATGCTGGTGGGAGAAATGCATAGGCATGCCTCTATCTGAAGCTATGTTACATGACGGTCTTGCATTATCAGTTCACGTACGGCATCGATGTTTTCTGGCACAACGGCTGTTTTTGGACGACCTTCACGGAATTCGTCTTTGAGCGAGCGTCGGCCACGATTGAATTCGTTGTAACAGTTTTTCACAGTGCTATAGGATGGTGCTTCATAGCCATACAAAGATTTTAGTTCATCGATGCACTCTTGTCGTGATAATCCACGTCGATAGTTGTGAAAAATGATCGCACAAAAATGTTCACGAGTTAATTCCATTTTTTGGCCGAGATGAATTTTTTAATTCCCTGTAAATAAAACAATTCACAATTAAATGACAAAACGAGTGGTGTTATGCTAAAAAATGCCAAACTTTCCAATGGAAATGTCAGATTGCACCTGGCAACACTTAGTGTTGTCTAGGCCAGAAATATATATAACAGCCCTCGTATAAGTGATTACATGTAAATATACATATACAAACATTAATATATGTAGTCTATACATATTTATATGCTTACATATGCATATGCATAGGAATACAACATATAAAATAACGTTTTATGTAAAACTAGGTTATTAGGAGCTAATTAGCAAATGCATAGGCAGTATCAATTACAAAAACCAATATATCCCCATATAATGAACTTGATTGAGGTAGTAACAATATTTGTTTAGTAACAGTGAAACAACAATTTCCATTTGAGTTGTTTATAGACAGGACACATTTTTGTCAAAAGAAATCTAGAAAGATACATCGAAAACCCTTTAAAATATGTACATAGTATGTATGTATGTATATAAATTATCGGAGTGGCGAGTCTAGTCGATTTAGCCATGGCCGTCTGTCGGTACGTCTATCTGTCAGTATATACGCGAACTAGTCCCTAAGTTTGTGAGATATCGATCTGAAAGTTTGCACACGTCCTTTTCTCCGCAACAAGCTGCGCATTTGTTGGAAAAGCTGATATCAGATCATTATAGCGTACAGCTGTTATACAAACCGACCGATCGAAATTAAATTCGTGTATAGAAGCTATTTTATTTATGAAGGAAGCTTCGCTACAATCGAAGTTTAAGCTTTTCCTCGTTTTTGAATTAAGCTTAAATAAAAGGGTACAGGGATATATGTATGTAAATATTGAAAAAGCGCGCGGTTTTGTATTTGATAGTTAAGAAGGTTTTTTGAGTAATTTAAAACAGATTTTCTTAATACTAATATTTAACATTGATCTTTTCTCCGATATAATATATATATAACGGGTGGGCCATCTAACGTTTTAAATTTGAATTATCTATATTTCGACATTGGAAACGTCAAATACCATTCGGGAAGTGACAGATATTCAGTAAAATGTCTAAAATTTACGAAAAGGGTCGCTATTCACTAGAAGAACACTGGAAAATATTGAAAAAAAAACCGAGGATGGCCAATTTTACCGAAAAATCATCTTTTCGGACGAGGCTCATTTCCACCTCGATGATTACGTTAACAAGCAGAATTGTCGCATTTGGGGCACAGGACGGCGCTACGTGCCATACAGCAAACGCTACACCCAATCTTTTACGCCCTATCTTCGAAAATCGCATAATCAGCAAAAGAGGTGATATGAATTGGCCTCCCAGACTATTTTCTGTGGGGAGCTGTTAAAGATAAATGTTACGCCAACCATCCAGAAACAGTTCAAGATCTAAAGTACGAGATTCAAGCTGCTGTAGCTGCCATAAGGCCTGAAACCATCGAGAAAGTACTCCAAAATTGGGTGGATCGGATAAGCTACTGTAAACTCAGCCGTGGTGGTCATTTGTCCGAAATTGTTTTCCATCGTGGTATACGATGTCCTTTTTTTAACGTGTCATTTCGACAATTCATTTATAAACATAAAAAAATAATTTTGTATTCGTCATGAATGTGTTTATTTATAAAAAACGGACCGATTAGTTAATTTCAACGTTAAAAAAAAATCGCGAAAATCAGCGATTTTTCGGAGGGTAACACTGAGACGATCCTTTAATTACCGCCTGGCTTTTTTTATAGTAGGAGAAAGCATCGAAAGCCGGAGTGCGGGACTTCAATCCGCCTAACCTAACTAACTCCCATCTCATGTCCCAGGGTACCACTGGAATAAATATTACTTCATGGGAGAGAAGAAGACATTTAGGCCTCCTCTGTTCTACCGACTGACTGACGCCTAATCTGTTGGAAATGGCTCAATGTTATGATAAAAAATTTCTCAACGTGACTCTAACTCCAAGTTTGGTTTACAGCTTTTCCCTTATACTTGAAAACCGAGTGCAATGATAGAGTACGTGTTCAGAGTCTTCTACAGATATTCATTCGGTATAGTATATATGAGTATTTGGATCAGGAAATCCAGGTCGCCATGTTCTTTTTCTATCAATGAATGCATGAAGTTTGCCACCGTTGCTGCCATACATCTATGATAAGTTGCATATTCGCGCGAATTTGTCGCCCTGGTTGACAATGGCTGCCTTATTGGCTCGATAGCGTGTTGCTGAGTTGCCTGACTATTGACATATAAAGGATTTTTTTCAAAACTACGGTACAAAAGTAGACCGATAGAAAACAGACCATATTATTTCCCGTTGTGGCGAATTTTGCGAAATGATCTTGGCCTACATCTTCACAAGATCAAATTGACACAAGAACTGAAGCCGCTTTACCACCAGAATCGTCGTATGTTCGTGAATTGGGCTGAGCAACAACTTGAAAATGATCCGAATTTTCATCGAAAAATCATCTTCAGTGATGTTGCGCATTTCTGGTTGAATGACTTCGTCAATAAGCTAAATATGTGTTATTGATTAAGTAGCAATCCACAAGTGAGCCACCATTGCATAACAAAAAATTTACGGTTTGGTGCGGTATATAGGCCGGCGGCATCATTGGGCCGTACTTCTTCCGTGATGATCAAGACGGGGACGTTTCTGTGAATGGGAATCGCTACCGCTCAATGATAACCGAATATTATTTAGCAGAATTGGATGATATGGACTTGGATAATATGTGGTTTCATGTGATAACGTCCTGTCACAATCGAATTATTGAAAACCAAGTTTGGTGAACCTGTTATTTCACGAAATGGCCCAATCAATTGGCCGCCTCGGTCGTGTGTATTGGTGCCGTTAGACTACTTCCTGTGGGGCTACGTCAGGTTTATGATCCATGTCAACAAGCCAGTGACGATTGATGAACTTTGTGCGAATTTTAAAAGTGAAATTGCAGTATCGGCCGATTTATGCTTGAAAACCGTCGAAAACTGCGTTCAGAGTCTGGACTTCTGCAAGCGTGCCCGTGGAAGCCATGCAAAAGAAATCGAGTTCCATATATAATATATGGACTTTCACAGGAATAAAGAATTATATTGATATCCCAAACCATTTTTGCTTTATTTAAAAAAAAACTTTTGTTTTTGAAAACCCCGTTATAATGATCTTTTTTATGTTGTTTCCTACGTTGTTTTTATGTAAAATAAGACGGATCCAAATTCAAAACGTCACGTACCAAAGTTTCGATTTTAAACTGCATATTTTATTGATAAGAAGGCTTCATTTAATATTGATACACATACAAAATTTCATAAACTTTCGAAATATGAAATCATGTCGTATAAACAAATATAAGGTTCTCAAAAGGTAATTTTCGCAATAAACGACAGGGTTTCAACTGTTTTTACAACATTATTTAAATTTTTTTGTTTTTGCTTGTAAATAATTCTAAATTTCTTTAAATTTCCACAGTAACAACTATTTCTAATTTCTTCATTTATAAATTTTGTGTATTTCAATGATTCCAAAACTTTTCGAAAAATGCTTGTAGGGTATATACAGGTGTGTGTGTTTCGAGTGTAATGTTGACATGAAAAAAAAAAATAAAACGCCAAATTGAGTGAGATGAAAGCCAATCTTTAATAAATAAATTATTTTAGATCATTTTATTCGTTTAATATTAATTTAAAGTATCACAAAAATTCAACACTTTGCTGGGAAGGGTGACCACAAGTTGTGTGTAAATTAATACGTATTGTTACATAAGTGTCGCTTTACATATAATATAATATAAACTATTTAAGCTTGAATATTAAAAAAATGCGTTACAAAGGATTGTGGCATCTAAAAATCTACATTTATGTTCATTTGTGCCTTTTTGTGATTTTTAATCATACAATTTTTTAAAGATTATATATTAATGCATGTCAATTTATTGCTTCTAATGAGCATTGTCGTATGTGTCCTTGTGCTGGTAGCCGGATACATAGCCAGATGCATCGACCAAGTCTTTGCGTCCAGCAATGCCTTTGCCCTTGCCCGTGGCATCGAAGCGTTCTTTATGAGATCCAGTATATTTGCTGGTGTCGGTGAGACGTTCCACAGCCGATGCGGCTTTGCCAGCCTAAAAAATGCAATAAACAAATATGTTAGCAACTTCCAAATTAAATTAAGTTAAATCAATTAGCATCAGAGCATTTGCGACTATGGGAAATATAGTAGATTAACACAAGGAGGACCGAAATTTGGGCTCTAGGTGTGAATGTATATATCTACATTAGGTGGTCCGTTATTTTCCAATTTAGTTTTTTGTAAGCGCCAAGTGAAGTTTCCGTTTTTGCCCTAAAAACAATCTTTTTTCGTCGTGAGATGATTTTACCTTTCAATTGCCTACTCAGTCCAAAGTATTCTGCGTTGGATTTCGAGGCTGGTGTTGTTGTTAGTGTTAGTGCTGGTTCCAAGAAAGACAGAATTATCTACGAATTCAAAGTTATGACAGTCATTAGTGACGTTCTCCCAGCGAGCAGGGAGTAAAATTTGACCGCGGTGAGGCATTCCTGTCGTAAGAGACGACCAAAATCGAATATGCACTACGACTGTATTTTTAGGCTTGCCTCCAAACTTCAGCAAAGTGTTGTCAGAAATAGTGATATATTACTCAGCTTTAACTGATATTATAGATTTTGAATGAGATTTCTTCTAATGACAGGATATTTGAGTTCAATGGGTGCTTAACTGGTAGTAGCACCGGAGACTTAAATCTGGTACCACGGAGTGCAGTTAGCCTTTGGAGTTCGCTCCAATCTGTTCGTTGGGTTTAGCCCTTTAAGGAGATGCGTGATGGCAGTGGCTTAAACTTAAAGTCAGGTAGAATTGAAAAATTCAATTCAGTATGGAGTCGCACTGCGGCTGGGTGCCGGACCCACAGCCGGCAGAGATTTTTGATCGGCCTAGAACTCCACCAACGTGGAAAAGATGAACTTTCCGCCCAACCAACAGGAAACAAAAAATACTTGCTAAAAACATTTATTATTTGGGGCGCTGAACAACGCATTGTTTTGATCTACGTGCTTTCAAAAAGTACAGTGATGTTAGACCCTCGACGGTAGGTACTTAAGTAAATTGCAACGATTGTGGTCCTCCGACATGTAAGATTGTTTATTTATTTATTTCGTTAAGTCTACGAACATTAATTCTTACAGACTAATGGAGAATTAAATTACAGTTGGATTCTTTCTTTAAAAACTTCAAGGGCTTTTCTAGAAACTTAGACAGCAAATCAGTATTATATTTCCGAAGAGATATTTTAATCTAAGTAATATTGCACAGTTTTCTTAAAAGCTGCGGTGGTAGAAAATGTCATAAATATTTGGCGTTAAAAATTATCGATTTCATCGATTGCTTAAATACCTATTTCTTTGAGTTAAATATCGAAGCAGATACCAGAACTATTAATGGTTGCCTTGAAAAGTGGGTTAAAAGAGAACCGAAGGAACACACAGGAAAAAAATCGAATCAAAACATATAGAAAAGATACCGAGACAGCTTTGCATGTAAGTTTTGGTGGAATATAACATTATTTTGAGAAAATACATATTTCACTAAACGCCACTTACCGAAACCTGCAGAACCCCAGGTGCCCCACAACCGGCCATCTTCGATTTAATTTCACTCAATTCGACCTTTTTCGCCTTAGCCAAATCGTCCAGGAATTTATTATAATCGGCAAGTGAGATTTTCATTGCCTTGAATTTCTTGAAATGAATGCCCGTGTCAGTAGTGGTGATCTTCTTGTCGATTACTTTAGCTTGCTTCATCCATTTATCGCTCTGCGACAGCGTAATTAATTTGCCGTCGGATTTTGTATCACCGAATTTGGAGAAGGCTTTGAACTGATCGGCAAAACTAACTTTGGGCGCATCATCCAAGGCCATTTGTGCGACCTCAGCGACTGGTGGTTCCGCGGCGGGAGCGGGGCTGCTGCCATTTGTTGCTTCTGCTGACATGTTGGATCTGTTTAATAGACGAAAAGAAAAAAAATGGTTATTATTGGTTGCAACTACGCGTATGCTGACAAATCATTACTTTATAACGCTCCAAACGAAAACCGTTATATATGTACATATATACTTGTATGTATTTGTATTCACCTGTGCGCAACTACTGTCGCAAGCATTTTGAAAAAAGGTAAGTACGAGTAACAGTAATTACAATAATTTATATTTAGGAATGTTCAAATTCACTTTATTTTCGGCCAGAATGTCATTCACAAAACTCACGCAACTGAATATCTAATTATTTGACTTCAAACAGCTGGACACTTGTCTTCATATCAAATTTTTACATGACCTGACTTCATATGTGAATCAATAGCCGACTTTCCCTTATAAATAACTAATAAACCTTCAACACGCACTCATTGTGTACCGTAAATTATGTAGCAAACAAGTGAGTTTGTACGTAAACGCACAATATTTGCTATCTATTAACCGATTCCGATAATCTCGAGTAATCAACTGATTCTGACAATCATCAAAATACTACGAATAGAATGCTGGTTCTTCCATATTCTCTCTGAGACTAATTTTGTTTACTTTTGTGGGGTTTTAGCACTCGAAATTATCATTATATTAATGTTTTTTTTAGCTTTCATTCGGTTTTGTTTGCTTATCTCACGTAACTTGTTTTGCTTTCATTACATATTGACGCTTTCTATATAATTCTTGTATATTATTTTTGTATTTTTGTATATCGCAAATACTTATGATAACATAGACATGTGTAAATATATACGACTTTGCAAAGCTGTGTGAATAAAAAGCTGTAATAAAGATAAATAATAATTGAAATGCTAACCAATTCAATTACTTGCCAAGAGTACGAAAAAGCTTTCGAATGTGATTAGCAACAGTTAATTGCAAACTTTATATTCATCTCATGTTTTCATATTAACAATTGGTTTTATAATGACTTTTCTAGTATAGTATGCAAAGGTAAGCGCTAGCATAGAGCGCCGCTTTAGATCTGCTAGCTCATTTAAAGGAAGCGTTCTAAGTTCCAACCAAATCAAGTTAAGATAGATGGTCCTATAATGTATGACAGCTGTATGCTATAGTTGTCCGATATCTGTGATGTACTGAGAAAATTACGGCTAATCATTTCAAATATTTCTAACGGTATTCCACGAGTACAACACAAAGCATAAACTGGAGCTGTTTACATTATTTGCAATGTTACATCGCAGCGACAGAAAGCATGAAATCATTAAAAATCTTAGAAACAAACGAGAAAACTTATAAATAAATTAAAGAAATACTCAGGTTCCCTGTTCTACAAAAATAAAGCCAAAATACGTAAACGAAAACGCAAAACTACTAAATAAATCGATCGATGCATACTCCAGTCGTCTAAAAAAATCCCAAACCGTCGTCTAGAGAAATAAAGAATCATCTAAATCTTGATGTTGGTGACATAACAGTTCGTAGACGTTTAGTGGAATATAATTTATTTGCGCGGAGTCCGCGAAAAGTTCCATTGTTGACAAAGAAACATAATTAGAGCACGGCTCCAATTAGCCAAGGAACGTGGAAACTGGCAACTGGAGACATATTTTGTGGACAAAGGAATGTAAGGTAGTTTTATTTGGTGGCACATGGTCTAGACAGTATATCCGTCGTCCACCAATTACGGAATATAAACCGCCATACACTGTTAGGACCGTCAAACATGGTGGTGCATAGAAGGAAAGTTTCTCGTACAACGGCGAGGCACGAATCCATGTGATAAAAGAAACCATGGATCAGTACGTGTATGTGGATATATTGAAAACAGTTATGCTGCCATACGCGGAATGGAATATGCCATCAAAGTGGTTGTTTCAGCAATATAACGACCCGAAACGTACAAGTAAATCTGCAAAGGAATGGCTTCGGATCAATAAAGTTGAGGTTATGTCGTGGCCTGCTCAGTCGCCTGACCTTAATTCCATAGAAAACTTATGGGCAGATATTAAAAAGGTGTTGTTGACCGTAGACCATCGAATACAAGGGAATTATGGAGTACAGTCCACGAGGCATGGCGGCAAATCCTACTGAAAAGGTGTCGTGATCTGATCGATCCCATGCCCCACAGATGTGCTGCAGTAATAAAAAAATTGCGGTTACTCGACTAAATACTAACTAAACTAACTTATATACTAATCATAATTTACATTTTTTTAATTTATTATTTGTTTTATTGAATTTTGTGATGCACTCCTATTATTTTGGACACCGAATTATTGAAGTTTTTATTGAAATAATTTATTTTTTTCATTTACAGTGCATTACTAAAAATTTGAAAGTGCATAAAAATACTGCATAAAATGAACAATTCGTGGATAAAAAATAAATTAATAAAATTCTTGTTTTTGTTGAAAATCATAACTTTGTATTTTATATTGTGATGCACTCCTCTTATTTTGAACACAACTGTATATAGTACTTCATAGAATCTCCGACGTTTTCAATTCGTTGTTGCAAATATCGTAATATGCCCTTTTCAGGGAAACATAAGAAATCTCGCAAAATTCATAATGCAAAATAAGTGAACTGCTTCAAACAGCGTTTATAATGCGAGATCCAAGTAGCGGTACTTTTTTCAATAGCCTATTTGACATATCTCGCGTGAGTCCTGCCAAGCTGTCATGTTTTCCTTTTTTGTTCAGTACTGTTTGCCATTTCATCATGGAGAGACTTACGCCTGAATAACATTTACAAATCGTTCAACTTTATTACGGAAATTCACGTTCTGTAAATAATGTGTTTCGCGCGCTTCGCTCAACTCTTGGCTAACATAATCAGCCTACTGAGCTTATTATTTTCAACCCCATCTCTCATCTTGAGACCCAGCATTCATTTTATGATAATATTCAACCGAATAGACTACGTTCAGCTCAAAGAGAAGTAAGTATAGCAGCCGTAGTTCAGACTGACGTATGGAACGACTTGGCGCACTTTACGTCGAGATCTTAAATTGAAAGCGTAAAAAATGCAGCTTGTGCAAGAACTGAAGCCGCTCGACCTTCCCAAGAGACATCAATTCACTCTTTAGGCTCTCGAAAGGTTCCAAGAAGATCCGACGTTTTCGATTTTGTTCAGCGATGAAGTCCATTTCTGGCTCAATTTGTATGTAAACAAGCACAATTGACGCATTTGGTACGAAGAGCAACATGAAGAGATTCAAGTCCTGTCATTTCTTCTTGAAAAACAACGGTTTGGTGTGATTTGAAAGCCGGTGGAATCACCGGTCCATATTTCTTAAAATATGATGCCGGTGAGAATGTAACTGTCAATCCGACCGTTATCGCGCCTTGATAACCGACTATTTGATGCCTGAAATTGAAGCTCGTGATTTTGGCGAAATTTGGTTGCAACAAGACGGCGCCACATCGCATCAAACAAGGGATTTATTGAGAGAACACTTCAGTGAGCAGATAATTTCACGTTTTGGGACAGTCCATTTTGCTACCAAGATCGTGTGTTATCACACCGTTGACTTTTTTCCAAAATACCAAAGAATGTTCTTTCGAATAAAAACAAAATAAATAATACTCATTAAATTTGAAATTTCTATCTTTTTTCTTTAAAAAAGTAGGGAACCTCGAAATGGATCACCCTTTACTAATACGAACATCAGCTATACGCTCGACATCAAACTTCTGTGCTCTACTGTAACTAATTTTTATACTCGTCTTGCTTACTATTCACTCTGATAAAGTCCCCTAAAGCCTTAATAATGCATTTTGCTTGTGTCGCACAGTCGACTGTTAAATTAAATGTCAATACAAACCATCGTAATCTTATTCTCGCATTCGGCAAAAAAACTGCTGCCAATTAATTTCAAGCTGATTAAGTGAACGGTCCACAACGGTCGTTGCAAATTTGAGACCCTTTTGCATTCCATTTTCACCTGTACATATGTAAGTTTGTGCATATGCAATCTGACGTTTCTGCAACAACGTGAGACGTGCGCACGTCTGTTGATGTGCACATATGAACAAACATAAAAAATCGTTTAATCAGAGATTTATTCAGTGTTTGCATTTACGTTAATTCCTCTGACTTCGGATTAAAATTTTGTAATTAATTTAGGACATATCAACATCTTGCCCTTTTATATTAATAAATATTTACCATAAAATGACTTGTTTCGAGGTCTGTTCAAAAACTAAGGTGAATTTTATTTTTATCAACAAACATTTATTTATTTATTCATCAATTTCTATTTTGACCCCTTCAAAATAGTCGCCCTGAGATATAATAACTTGTGCCTGCCATTCTGATATGCACTTTTTGGTGGGCAATTTTATTTCCTAGCTTTGGCTCTGCTAGATTCTTTCATTGAGACGATTGGACTTAGGTTTCGAAATCATAACCATATACCCATGATTCGTTACCAATTATGACCCTTTGAAGCACTTCCTAAGCAATGCTCATGCCACTTTTTTTTTGGTAATACGTGAGCGCACCGACTGAATTCGGTAGGGGGCGTTCCTAGCTAACGAACAAGCGGTCAGGACAAACATTTTCGCGCGACGTGTTTTTGTGAGTGGTGCAAGCCGAAAATGCAGCGTTCGTTAGAGCAGAGATACGCAACTAAATTCTATGCAAAACTCGGTAAATTTGCGACAGAGACGTTTGAATAACGTAATCACAGATGACGAGTCATGGAGTTTTGAGTATGATTCCGAAACAAAGAGGCAATCTTCGAGTGGCACACGCCAGCGTCTCCTGGTCCAAAGAAGGGAAGAATGACAAATCCAAAGTGAAAACGACGCTCATTGCCATTTTTTGATATCAAAGACATCGTCCACCATAAATTTGTTCTTCCTGGACAAACCGTCAACGCCAAGTTTTACATGGAAGTCCCCAAGAGATTCAAACGAAGGGTCAATCGGGTCCATCAAGTTATTGCAGCCGATTGAAAGGTGCACCACGACAACGCCCCGTCTCATAACGCCTTTCTTGTGAACAGTTACCTAACCGGCAACCCAACGCTTCCGTAGGTGCCCTACAGCCCAGATGTGGCCCCCCGGTCTTATGTTCGTTTCCTTGTCTGAAAAGACCGATGAAAGGCAAGCACTTTAAGACAAAAGAGGCGATCCAAGCAGCATGCACCTCGGCTCTCAAGGCTATTCCGGAGAATTACTGTGTGTTTCAAAATTGATTGGCATGTCCTCAATAGTAATAATGGCGCCAAATTCCCAGAACTCGCATAGTCTACCGGCCTACGTGAAAGTTTTTTTGCTTTTTGAACTCAGTGATTATTGCGTAATAAAGTGAGGAATGTTACAGCAAATTTTAAAAGCGGTGAACGTGGAAGAATATGGATTTAAGCGAAAATTTCCTAGTTAGCCATAAAGTAACAAATTATGAAACAATTTTGAAGAATATGCTGACAAACTTTCAGACTCTAGAAGTCAACATAGAATTAAATTAAACTACATATCTTCTCAATGATCTGGATATGTTTTCGGCTACTATTGAAAATTTTAGTAAGAAACGGACAGAGCGTTTCCAGCTGTATCTAAAAGTCTTGGAGGAAAGGTATCAAAATCAAGATGGCGTATTACTGCCGGTTCTTAAAACGTGGAGGCAACTGGAATATCATAAAAGAAATACGAGCAAAAGTAACTCTATGGAAGTATAAATTATGTTTTCAACACCTTTCTCTCTACTTACTTCGATTTATTTTTATTTTTCAAAACAAAATTGACATTAAAAGAAATCAGTTTTTTCTTTAGTTCCTGTACAGTGAAATCGAAATAAAGATTTGCAAATAAATGAGAGTAAGTCTTACAAAATCATTGATAGTGCCATAAATTGTGGGCAAAAAAAACATGTATATATCTATACTAATATTATAAAGAGGAAAGATTTGTACCTATTTTTATATGTTTGTATGTTTGTAATAAATAGGCTTAAAAAGTACTGGGCCGATTTAAAACATTTTTTCACCAATAGAATGCTAAATTCTTCCAATTTGACATAGGCTACATTTCATTTTGAAAAAAAATTAGGGATCCTTGGTAAAAATTGAACAATGTAACCGAAGGAGTAGAAAAATGAGTCTTAAAATGTTTTTCGTCGAATGCGCTGCCGAAACTATTAGCGATAGAACAAAATAATGTACAACAATATTGAAGAACATCATAATGTTTACAAAAAACTCCGGGGTAGCATATATCCAACTATTGTAGTTATGTCACTACAACAACTTTTTTCATTTTAAACATTAATGAAAACGCTAACCAAATTCAAACCATGCTATTTATGTGTCTATATTAATCCTTATCCAAATAAATTATTTTATGGTCAAGACCATTTAACTACCTATAAAATAGTTTTTAAATTGGACTTTCCATTCAAAAGATATTACGAATTAAAAAATTCAAAAAGTAAACAAAACCGCCATAGCGCCGTGGCCGTTGTTTGCGATGCATTCTGAAAAGCGCGCCGGGCCAGAGAATGTAAAGTATAGAGAAGGTGCAAATTGAATTCTGTATGATGTTCGATTTGGCGGCTAACAGAGCCGATAGAATTAAAGTAAAGAATTCGACGTTGTCGCTGCTATTTAGCAGAATTGAGCACGTGCAGTGGCAAAAATATCGACTGAATTCATTATTTATTACTGTTATTTTAATTTTCTGATTATTGCTATTTTTATTTTTTATTTTTTAATTTTTCATAATTAGTATTTTTATTTTATTTATTTTTTTCGTAATTATTACTTTTACTTATAATATTTTTATACGCTAATTTTTAAAGAATATTATTATTATTATTATTTAATATATTTATCTAATAATTTATTTTTTACTTATATGTAAAACGACTGAATTCATTATTTATTACTGTTATTTTAATTTATTGATTATTATTATTTTTATTTTTTAATTTTTCAAAATGCCCGCCACTTAAACCATCAAAGAAATTGAACATAAATAGACTTACATACAAATATAACTGTGGCATTTTTTTAAATAAAAATAAAAATATTTGTGAAAAAAAGTGTTTTATATCCAAATTTCCAAAAATAAATAATTGTCTACCCCGTGCGATGCCGGGACGGGCTGACAGTAGTACATACACTATACAACTTATATCTAGGCAAACTACTGCTGACCAGTCTTATATTAGAAACTTTAGGCTCGAGGACACGTTTCAATTTATGATATGGTCAATTCAATGAGAACTCATCACCGTAGCATTTTTCATTAAAAAAATACGGTAATGAATCGTTTGTGTCGACATTTATAAGTTTACTGGCTTATTTAATTTGATGATTTTAAACATTTCAACTGGAAAACTGATATAACTCTCTTAGTACTCAGTAAGCAAAGAACCCAAAATATTATGTATGAAAATTAAATTTTGATGAATTTTATGTTTGCATGTGGAAATTTCGTATACTGAGAGATATGTATGCATAGTATGTATGTGGTCATTTTGTTAAATATTTGTAGAAATGACGTTATACTCACTATAAATAACTAAAAAGTTTGTGCAATATGTGAATGACTGCGCAAATGTGTGTATTAACAGACTGAACGCCAGCCACCGGGTCTATAATAAATTTTCGTATGCATGAAATCATGCTTTTCACTAAGTATACAAGATATACATACATAACTATATGAGACATTTTGAGCATTAGTGCTTATAGGCTGTCACAAGTGCGATTGTGTACATGAATATTAGGCAAAAGTTGGGCAATGTAATGTTTCGACATACACCATATACAAAATTGCAACATTTGAGTATTTACTGCATGAATTATGAGTTGAAACCCAGTAGGAAATTAGTGGCGGATAATATTTAGTTTTCTTTTTATTTTTTATCATACGTATATCACTGGCGTGCAACTTCACATAGTCATTCAGTCTAACCAAGACGTTTATAAAAATATACTACTGTGGGCAAAAAATAGTGAGACATTTAATTTAAATTTCAAACGAAAACCCATTCATCGAGAGATTTTTTTTAGGTTGGTATGACTGTCAGTGACATCTGTGCCCAATTTTACATCAAAATAATCATTAGTGTTTAGTACACGCTTGTCTTTCTGTAGTATATAAAGTGCATTCGGCCATTTTTATGATGATGATGATGTGAAATTATTCAACAAAGAAGTTCCATTAAAAACTATTGTGCGGAATAAAATTTCTGGTACCGAAACGTTCAGAATGTTAGAAAAAAAAAACTAATAGTTTGTCTTTTGCTCACGACATTTTGAATGAAAAATACAATTTATTCAAAGAGGGCCGAGAACGCGTTGGCGACAAACCACATCCAGGACGGCCATCTACATCAACTGATCATCAACACGTGATTAAATTAAGGAATTGGTGATAATAGATGATTAATGGTCAAAAATCTTGCTGGCAACGTTGGAATATCGGAAGAATCATTGAAAACCAATTTTAAAGATCATTTGAGCTTAAGAAAAGTGAAAGCACGATCGGGTCTAAAATTGCTCAATTTTTTAGAACACTTTTTAGAACTTATTATTACTGGCGATGAGTCTCGGATCTATACATACGACCTGGAAATAGCCGATCAGTTGGTAAATGTGAACCGAAGCCGAAAAACCCACTTCAAAGCAGGTCAAAAATCGAGATTATGTTGACAGTTTTCTTCGATAATTGAGGTGGTGGGCACTTCGAATCCCTACCGATCGGCTAAACTGTCAACAAGGAATACTAATTGAGTGTTATGCGTCGACAACTCTTGGTTATTACAGCTCAATAATGCACCGTTGCATACTGCATTGATTCTTCGTGAGTTTTTCGCCAAATTTTCAACCAATATCGTGCCGCAACTCTCGTATTCACCTTAAATATCGCCGAGTAACTTATAGCTATTCAGCAAACTCAAACGACTGCTCCGGGGGAACCGTTTTGAGTTGCTTGAAGGCATTCAAAACATTACAAAAAAGTTTGAAGTAAACGTTTTTAGGAATGGCACTTGATTCATTACTCCGAAATTAGATGAATGGAAAAATTGTATCACGTTTGATTATTGAAATGTCTCAGCTAGTTGATCAATATACTGAAACAGCTAAAGATGCATATACCGCGAAGTTCCAATAAAAGCAGCACCTGCTGAACTAGTACTTTCTTATGCCAAAATTTCGAACATCCATTTCTAGATTCAACCACAAGGTGGTCCACGTCGAAAATAAATTCACACGCACATTCGTCCATACAAAGCCTCTTTAAAAGCAATAACAACCAATACTCACTATCTTTCAGCTGTTGCACTCCCACAACTACTCACTCTCATGCTACAAACATCTAATGGGTAGGTCAAGGTCGTCGCGACCTTAAAACATAGTTTACTATCAGATGTAAATAAAGCAATTTCCGCAAACAAAGACACAGTCGCGCTTACTTTCATTTGTGGAAAGCATCTCTTTATTTGTAAACAAAGTAGCAACACCCAAAAGTCATAAAAGTGAATTGTCAATAAAAGCAAGAAAGGAACGAGTATAAAATGTGTGCGACTGTGAGCCGCCCACTCTTTGCCCTGTCATTTTGCTGAAGCCGCACGACGCCAGTGTGGCTGACAAAGAAGAAGCGTTCCTGATATGAGTGCACCATTTTGCTATTTTTGCTTGCATTACAAAACGAAATTATGCACCGAGGCACTTGTATGTACATACATATGTATTCTCACATGTGTATTTATGTACTCGTGTGTAGGAAATGTTAAGTATATTTACAGAGGGGTTTCACTTTTCATCGCTTCAACCGCAAAATGTATGTATTTCCCGAATAAGCATTTCACAGCAAGCAATGATACGGAACATTGACAACAACAACAAACAACAATACAAAATTATGTCATCTCCTTGTTCAGCGCAGATATCGTTTAAATATCTTGTAAGTATGTATGAGTGACCTAACTCAACGATTGCTGCTGTTTTGGGTGTGCGCTGGACTGTCTATTTACATGAGAAGATAAAGTTTCATAAAAATGCCCTCCTCATGGCGCATTCACACGTAATAAATTTAATAAACAGTTTTTTTAAAAAAGAAATAAAAAGAAATACGAAAGAATTTTTCCAAATAAATAATAATTTTATTATCGAAAATCGTTCTCCAATTGCAACTTTTCGTGCGCTTTTACCATGTTGAAAATTTCGAGCGTACGTTTTCTTTATATAATACTCAAGTTCCAATGAGACCAATCCCTCTGAATATACTGTTGCCGTTCAGCAAGTGTTGCTGAAGACCGAAATTTGACATTCCAAGACGTTCTCAAGATTGAAAAAGGATTTGGGCTTGCATCTACATAAAATTGTTCTCACTCAAGAGCTGAATCCACTGGACCACCGTAAACATCGTGAAGTTGGAGTCAGTCTAGCAGTTCACGCCAGTGGGAAGAGTTTTCTGAGCGCTATTCATTTGAGAGTGGCCAAAAACGATTATTTTACATATGTCTCAAGTAGCTCATGACTTCCGGTAGACCAAGTATCCTCTGGGTAGCGAAAGAACATCCGCTTCAAAAGGCGAATCTTACGCTGTTGTGAACTCGGCTATAACCGCATAAGCGGTGTCTACGCCAATAAAGAAGAAGAAACAGGTAAACCAAACTGTCGATTCTGGTTCGAAGAAAATCCACAAATTATTCACGAACTACCAGCACATTCACCTAAATTGAAAGTTTGAAGTGGTTTTTGGTCTAGTGGAATCATCGATCCGCAATTCTTTCGAAATGAAGCTGGTTACAGTCAATGGAGAACGGTATAGATCGATGTTGGCCAACTTTTTATGACCGCAATTGGATGAAATTGGTCTTGATAACATCTAGTTCGAACAAAATGGAGCTACGTGCCACACAGCACGACCAAATTATTGCAAGTTTGGAGACTCAATTATTTCAAGAAATTGTGACATTGAATGACCTGCAAGAAGTTGTGATTTAGCACGATTAAACTTCTTCTTGTGGGGTTATTTGCAGTAACTGATCTTTAGCAATAAACCAGACTTTCTTCAAGCTTAAGAAGTCAATATTGAACGTGCTATTCATGACATACGACTTGAATTAGTGGAAAAAGTACTCGAAAGCTAGGAACGAATTCGTTCCTGCAAAAGAAGTCGTGAAGGCCACCTGAATGATGTTATATTCAGAACTTAATTGCTTTTAACACTAAATAAAAAACATTTGAATTTGCTTAACAATTAGTGTGTGTGTGTGACTTTTTTTTTAAATCATATCACTCTTATTGGAAACCCCTGTATATATCGTCACCTAAAATGCAAAATAACGTAATATCACTTCTCTTAAGTTTACAGGAGAACTAAAAACGATATAATAGAAACCATTCATATTGAAACATTTCGCCACATTTGAGTTTTGATTATATCTGACAGCGGAAGCTCAAAATTTTATGGTACATACATATGTACATATATATAACACCGGTCAACAAAAAAAATATTTTTTTTTGGGTTTCTGTTCTCATGCTTGAATTCTGATTCTAGATATTGAAAAACACTTAGATAATAATCTTTAGTTCTTAAAGTTTGCTTTGGGCTGATCTACATCGATAAGTATATTTTAATTTATTTCATAAGTCAAAGATGGCAGCACTTTGATTAACCCGAAAGTAAACAGTATTATTATATGTAGTGAATGTTAACCTGTTTATTATAGCTGTAATAACAATATTAGTGTATTACTCAGTTAAAAAATGGCATCAAGTCAGGAAACAATTTTTTTCCTTATTTTTGTCATAGGAGAAACTAAAATTTAACATGTAGATGTCAGATCCAAAAATCGTGTTGACCGGTGTAATCCTTTATCGTTCCTACCAGCATCGTGTTTTTAGTATTTTAAAAAAGTTCAGGAATTTAAAAAAAAGCGTAAAAAATGGTTTTTATTTTCAGGCAGTCGCCATTTTTCAAAAAAATTTCGTGTTCCCTGTAACAGTATCCTTACTGATTAAGATTTTTTTTAATTTTTTTTTCAGAAAACCAGGAGAGGCAGGATCAATGTCACTAGGATGCGCAATTTTTTTTTAAACCTGTTCTCCCCCCCCTCTAATTATTTTAATTTTTAATATTTTTTTGTAAAATTTTTTTTCTGTATTCTTAAGATATCAATAAAAACATCATAAAAAAATGGATAGTAAAAATATTTTAGGGCTTTTTTTAAATAAAATTCAAAAAACTACCCAAAATTTGATTTCTAGACCAGAATACCCCCTTCAAAAATTTGCTCAGCTAAATGGTTTGGAACGATATACCTAATGAGTCGGAATGTTCATTTAAAATTTTGGGAAAATGTTTTTCATAGTCAAACTATTAGTTTACGAAATAAATAAATCGGGTTTTTTTAACATTCTAAGCCTATTTTCTCCTTTAATGTCAATTATATTTACAACTGTTTGCAAAGAAAATAATACAATTTCTAAAGATCATTACCAACATCTAGTGCCGTTTTTCACTATGTCGTGAGTTATTTTTATTACTTTTTACATGACAGATTCGGTAACTGGTTCTTTTTCGTTTTCACCCAGTATTGCTTTCAATATTATAAGGTGATACGTTATCATAAATCTGACAAAAAACAAAAAGGTTGCCAAACTAGTAATCTGACTATATTTGCGAATTCTTTGTGTTTAAAAACCATAAAAAGATACCTAAGCGTGTTGGCACGGCTCAATTAACTGCTTAAGGCATAAGCTTATTACTCATGCTAAGAACCAAAAAGTATTGTTTGTCATTTTGTGTATGGCTGTAAATACAAAAATTAGTACGTACATGTGTAAAAGCTCATGAAAAGACCAGACACAGAAAAATTGGCTAAAATTACTAATCATTAATTATACAAGTTTCCAAATTTTATTCCAACACATCATGCGGAAATGTATATACACATAAATGTATATTATATATATGTATGTACGTATGTAATATTATTTATTATGTACGACATGGACACACGCCAAGCATTAATTATGCACATAGTTACACACACACACCACTGTGTTCGAATGTTTGTTGTTTAAATGAAATTATAATAAAACACACCATTGATGCTTAAAGTAATATACATACGTATGTATTCATGCACATCAGTATGTATGTGTGTACAATAATTAAAAAAAGAAAGAATGTTAACTTCGGTTGCACCGAAGCAATTATACCATTCACGAATATAAAAAATTCCATAAAAGAACTTGATTTTGATCGGTCAGTTTGCATGCCAGTTATATGCTATAGAGATCCGATCTGAAAAATTTATTTGGATATATGCAGTATTAGATAGTTGGAATACTATTAGCATTAATTTGAATAGTATTCCATGCCAAATTTCGGGATAATTTGTCTAATAAAAAATTCGCTACAAGGCCTTTATTTCGATCGTTCAGTTCGTAAGGCAGCTATATGTATGCTATAGTGGTCCGATATCGGCGGTTCCAGCTTCTTTATGAAAAAAGGATATGTGTAAATATTCAAATCGACATCTCAAAAACGGTAGGCCTAGTTCGAGTATATACAAAGACAGACAGAAGGGCATGGCTAAGCCGACTCAACTCATCATGCGAATCATTAATACATATACATATGTATATACTTTAAAGTGTCTCTGACGTTCAATTCCGGGTACTGCAAACTTTGTGACAAACTTAATTTACCTTGTTTAGGGTATAAAATTATTTTTTTTAGTATATTATATTCCGTATTTCTTACTAGCTTGGGTGAAAAATATGAATTTGTTTCGAAAATTAGCATGTCTGAATTGAATTTGTATAGAGACGTAATGATGTAATAAAGTATGCATGTTTTGTCTATCGGCTTTATATTTGTAAAATGAAACTTCTCATTAAGGGAACAACATTTAATCTACCTAAATATTTATCTTTCTGAATTGTAAGGGTTTTCATGAAATTTTTATATGTTCCGATATGAATAGCTTAAGGTTGTCTTTGACCATATTATAAAGTAGGACGGAAATTCTAAGCTTCAGTAATTATTATTTATTATTTTTCATATGTTCGTGCAAAAATTACTTGCTTTATTTTCACTACGATTTGCTGTGCCTATAACGGGTGATCCAAGTGGAGGTAGTGTTTTCAATAGCCTTTTTTTGACAGATCATGCATGAGTCGCGTCAAACTGTCATGTTATATGAAAAGTCTAAAGTCTATGCGGACAATCCCTCTTCGGTTCAGGTCTTGGAGCAAAATCTCTCACGTGACTATCGTCAGCTACCAGTCGAAATTATCGAACGAGTCATCGAAAATTGTACTCAACGGATGGGCCATCTGGGACCAAGCCGTGACCGTGGAAATATAATCTTCAAAAAATCAGTACCAAAGAATGTTCTTTCGAACGATTAGAAACATTTCCCATTAAATTTGAATTTTCTTTTTTTTCTTTAGAAAAGTAGGGAGCCTCGAAATGGATCACCCTTTATCTACAAGAACGAAATAATTTCCTAAAATAAAGAAAATCAGTAAACTTTACCATTGGTTTAACCAAAACGTATTTCAAATGCTCTTATGTTTTTCTCAGGTGTCTTAATATATTATTTTATGATATTACATTCAATAACCCGCTGAAGATCTACAGAATGTATTTTTTATTACAGAGAGTGTAATGTATTTAATGCTGACAAATTTCAAAATAGAAAATTGCAACTGAAAATAATATCTGGTAAAACTTCGCGCTGATCTTATTTCCAACTTTTTCAGAGTTGCTGTCATTTCGACAATTTTATAATGAATTAAGTATTTGAAAGAAGTTACTGAAAACCGAAACAAAGCCTCATTGCATTTTGGGTAACCATCAACTCAAATTATACATAAAGGGTGCTTTTTTATATGTTGGTTTTCAATGAAACCAAATCTTTTCGGACTTGGTCTTTGACAGCTGTTACTTGATTTATATACAGTTTGATTCGGCCGCTGCCTCCAATACTCGTAATCGGTTGACATAATCGCTTATTGGCAATTCGAGCAACCGTGGATCGGTTTTGCACCGCTTTTACTACAGTGGAGAATAATCAATCACAGAAACGCTGTACAGCGCACTCCGAAAATTCGAATACAGCAGTAAAGTATCAAAGAAAAACCGAATGAGTCCACTCGCTATCGCGTGCAATAATCGGGGATTTCACAGAAGTGGCTTGGTTTGCGGGCTTACAAAATCCAACTCGTGCAAGAATTCAAGCCGAAGCATAGCAAATGCGCCACACGTTCGTTGAAGGTGGACAAAATGAGATGGTTATCGATGCCGACTTTCACAAAAAAAATTTCTACCACAATGAAGTTCACTTTCAGTTAAATGGGTACGTTAATAACCCACAAACCATTGTTGAGACGACGTTAGATCTTTGAAAAGTCACTGTTCGATGTCCTCTATGGCCAGAAGCAATCATTGAACCATATTTATTCAAAAATAATTTTGCATAATTTTGCAGTCAATGGTGAACGCTACAGAGCCATGTATAATGACTTTTTCGTCCCCGAAATGTAGGATATTAATCTGGATGATCTTTGGTTACAACAAGATAACAGTCATTCCATGCAGCCAACGAAACAATGTATTGAACGAAAATTTTTTTGAACAAATTATCTCGCGTCGTAGCCTGTGGCCTCCATGATCTTGCGATTTAACACCGCAGAACACCCATATTTCAAGTCATAATCTTAGGAAAGCAGTACGTATTATAAAATAATTGTATTTTTAAACCATTCACCATTTTCAAAAATTTGTTTAATGAAAATGAACTTCTTGACCTTTAAGAGACATTTTTACAAACCCTCTGGACAGTTAATACTATCTTAATTTCAGATGACTTACTCGTTCGTGTTTCTAATTATCGTCGGTGAGAGAACTTTTCAAGTTTACTAAGTTCGAAAAAATTTTACTTAACATTTGAAAAAAAAAATCTTAATTTTAATGTTGATATGCCTTAAAATCAAACGTAAATTCGTAAAAAAAAACCGTTTGGAATGTATGAGCGAAAAAAATTTTGCATAAACACATTAGTCTGACAGAGCTGGCTTAAAGCTCAAAGCTTTCCACAAAATCACTCACCGCCATCAAATTGACAGATTTCAATTATAGAAACTAGGTCAACATGGACCACCAAAATGCAAGCTCTGCACACAGGCACAAATTTAGGGGAAAATGGGTACAACAAACCAAATTAATTACACCAACCACCGCGTCACCAGCGCAACAATGCATCAATTAGGATTAAGTATGACTCATGAAAGTAGTTATTTGGGGGCGGCAGTAACATACATGATTTTATGCTCAAGAGTGTTATACAGACGGGAAGTCATAGAAAGAAACCAAACCACCGTCATCATTAAACATGCCGAAAGTTCAAAAACCTATAAAATGTCTGCCATCACGAACTGGGAAAACAGGAAACCAGGAAGTCGTGGACGTGATAAAGTAGTTTTTGAAACAAAATAGACGCGGCAGACATGGAAAGAGGCAGAAATATTCAAGGAAGGCAGCACAATATTACGAGCTAAATTGTGTATCGAAAACACTTTCGCCGCTGCTTCAAATGAAACGCAACACGCGAACTCCTAACACGCCCGGCTCGCAGTCAAGTGTAATAGTGGGTGGCATAAGGGTGGTCAGGGCCGGATAGTTGTTGGGTGTGTTATTTCAGCATACAAGCATCGCACATATGACATCATACTCACACCGAGTAATCGAGGAACGAAAACAAAACCGAATAAACGCGCAGCGTCCAAAGTGCGCATGTACGCAGATTAGCGCGAACCCTGTAGGGTGAATACGAGAATATGTTGCGAGTGCATAAGAGTCATTGTAGTTAATCTGCTGGCATCATCAATGGCTGCAGGTAGGTACCATTTTGCTACGAAAGTCGTTTATCGTTAGCATTTGAAGTGTTTCAGCATTTACAGAAACGGGTTAAATATTAGTTTAAAGAAAATTGTTGTGGGCCGAATTTAGGAGATACCAAACAATGTATTCTGAGATTTAGTAAGCTTTGTTACATATGAACATTAAAAATGGTTGAACAGAATATTAGGTCATGAGAGCCATAACCGTGCTAAATTTTGTATAAATTTCTAACTTTTTTTAAGTACATACATATGTAGATATGAGGTATTCCATACCAAATCGACCACTTTAGATTTTACTGAAACTTACCCTTTGAAAAACATTTTTGAGAATTTTTTCAAAATTTTTTGTCCAACTTTTTTGGAAGATATGAATTTTTCAAAAAAATGGCTTTTTTATTTTCAAATAGCCATAACTTTTGTAGAGATTGACTATTGGGGACCTTTTTTTTTAAAAATTTTGTTTTTTAATGAACTTTTCGCAAAAAATACGCGAAAAAAATTTAACACGTTCAATTATATAAAATAATCGGGTTTTTTGTTTTTTTAAGTTCGCCATTTCTTTTTTTTTTTCCTTAAAAAAAAACTTCAATTAATTTAACACTATCCCTGCTAATCCGGGATAGGGCCGATTTTTTTTTTATATTTTTTTATTTATTTAAAATAAATATTATAAAATTTCATATTTTCATATTTTTCAAAGGGTAGAAAAGGATGGATAAGTTTCAGCAAAATCTAAAGGGGTCGGGTTCAAAAGTGGTCGATTTGGTATGGAATACCCCATATGTATCTCGAATACTTAAAGATATGAAATTATTAGAAACTATTTCAAAAAAAAAAAAAAATATATAGTTTTATGACTAAAATTTAATATCAGCAGGTCTGGTATTCAATAATACATGTATAACAAAGCTAACATAGTGGTTAGTTACCAGTCAGTAGGAACACCGATATAATAACTTCCATAAAACACTAAAACATTTTTCTCTACCAGGTCATGCACTCTCATGTACAAACATATTAGAGAAAGTAAAAAATTTTGATCGAAAATTTCGCTTATAAACAATACCACAGCCAAATTGAACAAAACTCAGCTCAAGTCGCGTGCTGAACGCCTAAAATGATGCTACATAAACGGCATAATGAGTCAACTTAACAAAAGGAGCTGCTTGTTCTTCCAGAAACAGGAACAGGAAGAAAAAGCGGAAGCGCACTAGATCTCTTATACATATGTACTATGTACATTCACAATTTTATATTGTAAATTGTAGGGAAGGTAGTTAAATGCCGCGCTTCATGACCCACTTTCCAGGTTTCGACACTTTTGCATACATAAAAAATATATACACATAGGAAGCTACATTTCCCGCAGAAATATATATTTTCTTTTGCAGAATATAACTGACTGCTTAACACTGCCGAATCGGAGTTGATTTTCTCTTATTTTTAGAACAATTTTCCATTTTTATTATCAATTGCGTTCTTCTTCTTTTTAATCCACCCCAAACGACTATTTGTTTGTAAACAACTGCCTTAGTGCTGGCGCCTTTTATCAGATTTATCAGAGGAGCCGAGATTCCATGACTCGCCTGCGCTGCTCGTATACACACTTAAATGTTTGCACTTTTCGCAATTTTTGCATCATGCGTTCAGTCGCATACATACATACAAACGTTTGTGTTTACAAATTTATTTAACGGTATTAAAATATGAACTTACACTTTTAGCTTTAATAAATATTATTGAAATACTGTCACTTTTCTTATTTAATTTTACTTTTGGTCGTATTTGTTTTTAATCAGTCACACTTAGCCTCGTCGTTGTTGTCGTGGTCTGCTCCGCTGTACTCTGCGTACTGGACGAAATTGCGAAGAAATCTGTCGTGTTCGACAATGGCGCACAGCAGTCGGTGGGAAAAGTGCGCAAAAGCTAAATGTTTCTAGCGGACGCTGTTCTGGCACACATATTTGCACGCACACACAAACATTTTCATAAAATATAAATGAGAGCCTATAAATATTTGCGTATTTCATTCACACACATGTGCATATATATGTACGTACTATATTATTGAATTTGTAGCTGTGACAACTGTTTGAGCTTGAGTGAGAAACAAATATACACACACTCTTTTGAGTGAGTTTTTTTAAAGTTTGCCAGAATTTTTGTCGAGAGCTGATGCACTTACGAGTGGAGCCAAATTACATACATACATATGTATGTATGAACGAATATAGTATGTATGTTTAAGTATTATTTATGTGCTTTCTCATTTTAACGTCAAAAAGGTTCAAAGGCGAGTTTGGAATAACAACAATTTGGTAATGAATGTTAGCGTTAGAAAATTAGTCAGATTTTTTTACGTGGTCATTACTGTTACAAAATTATACAGCTAAGACATTTTAAACATTCAGATACTTAAGAAAAACTTTCTAAATAAAAGATATAACAGAATTGAAAAGTTTTTCACAATTAATAATTTAAACAAAACAAGTAAGGAAGGGTAAAGATAGGATGCAACCGAACATGTTATACTCTTGCTACTCATTAAAATTAAATATTATATAATTATTAAAAAATATTTCGAAAGAATTAAATTTAGTTTAATGGCCAATAGACCAAGATATAGACCAATTCCATTCCAAAAGTTGTTCATTTATATAATATAACTTACGACTTATTCTTTATAAGGCTTAGTAGGAAAACGAAAATCATTGCGTGAAGTATGTTGCCGGTGGGGAAATGGTGCAGAGCCGTGACCAATGACAACATCTGATGAGTTGACGATACGAGTTTTCGAGAGAAAGATTCTGCGAGAGATTAAGAGACACCGGCTACCCTGGCTAGGTCATGTCGTTCGAATGAATGAAAACACCCAAGCTCTGAAAATATTCGACGTAGCATCCACTGGGCGAAGCAAAACAAGAGGAAGACCTCCAATACATTGGAAGGACCTGGCTACACTTGAAATTCTAATAGGTGCCAAACAGCGAATGACTGACGCGCTGTTGTAAACTCGCCTATAACCGTGTAATCGGTGTCTTCGCTAGTAACGAAGACGAAAAAGATTGGATGTAACAATACGGCCGGTTTCAGGTTTCATTTCTTTTTTTCAAACAGTGACTTTTGTAACATGTATAGGCATCTCAACAATAACTTGTGGATTATCACATCCATTCAACTACAATTGACCTTCATCGCTAAAAAAATGTGTCTTGTGAAACTACGAAAAAGTGTTACTTCATTGAAAAGCACACGTCTAAAAAACACTCGTTATTAGTTTATTTCTCAGTCAATAATCAAAGTCTAATATGATTTCAGACCATATTTCATATACTATAAATAATATTTAATTCTTTTTTGTTTGATGGGTATCGCTAACTAGACCTTTTTAAATGCTAACGGTTCGATTACTAAAAATTTCGAGATGACACTCTTATTTTATTACTCGTGATCAGATACTCAGAGCTAACCAAGAATGAGGGAAACATACATATGTACTATACTATATATAGTACGTCATGAAAGAAGCGAGCTCTCAAACTGCTACAGTAATTATAAAAAAGCCTTATCACCATATAGTTTATGACGTCACACACAAAACTATTTGCCCCCGAAACGTCCACAACCATTGAATTGATTATAGAAGAGAGAGAGACATACAAATACTCCCAGCAAGTCACGTCTACTAAAACTGCAATATGCAAGAATTACTTCATAAGTCCCTGGTAGAAGGGAAGCAACGATCATATGTATACAGGAGTCTCGGTTAGATTGAAATTTTTATAGCTTTCTTCTTTTTTCCATTAAGCATTCATTTTAAAAGATACCGGAGTTTACATGTTTGTATAATTGTCTTAAGGAACAGCCAAGGGACACTTGTTACAAAAGAAATTATGCTATAACAGCAGTATGTATCTTCTAAATCATATTGTTGTTCGTAAACATATTGAAGTCATATAAGCCACGCAGATTGATTGCTTTGTTGAAGAATCTACGTGGACCAAGCGGCTTAAACACATATTAATATTTTATACAAAATTTCATTAAATCATTATTTTCTTCTTTCTTCTTTAAGTTGCCCCGCACATCATTAGGTACCTACCATTCGCTATATATTATATTAACTTTAAAGTTTTTTCGAGCGATGACTTCATTTCCACCGCACGACAATGGTACGCAATAATAACAACGAATTTTATAAACAAAACCTTCTCTAGAACTAATACCAATAGCTCAAAATACTCGTACCCGTAATACATGTACATACATACAAACAAACATGGGCACTCCAAACAAATGCTTATCAGAAGGCAAGAAAGCCACTCTTGCTCACAGAAGTTATATTTCGCTTTGAGTGAGAACGCTTTTTTTCACTCGTTCAGTAAACCCAGCGAACAAGTTGTGTCGTTATTATTAATTTTATTAATTATTATGATTGTTATTAATTTGTATATTGAATTTATAAACAAAAATAAAGAAAATTCAGTCCTTATATGAATAATTAGTTAATGAGATATCTTCATAAATGATTGTTTAAGGCAATCCGAAAAAAATTGTTCAGATCAGATCACTAATACATACAGCTGCCATGCAAACTGACCGTACAAAATGAAACTGTCTGTCTGTCCGTCTGTATATATACGAACTAGTCTCTCAGTTTTTGAAATATCATTTTGAAATTTTGCAAACGTCATTTTCTCTTAAATAAGCTGCTTATTTATCAGAACTGCCGATATCGGACCACTATAACATATAGCTGCCATATGTTATAGTGGAACATCGGAATCAAGTTCTTGTATGGAAAACTTTCACATTTGACAATGTATCTTCACAAAAGTTGGCACAGGTTATTTTCTAAAGCAAATCTCCGAAGAAATTGTTCAGATCGGTTAACTATAGCATACAGCCGCCATATAAACTGAATAATCGGAATCAAATGCTTGCATGCGAAACTTCCTCATTTGACGATATATCTTCACGAAATTTGGTATGAGTTATTGTTTCATAGAAGTAATGTAATATTAGAAGAATCTCATCAGATCGGCTCATAGCTATAGATATAGTTGCCATACAAACCGAACAATCGAAATCAAGGGCTTGTATGGAAAACTTTCACATTTGACGTAGTATCTTCACGAAATTTGACATGGATTACTGCTTAAGGTAATAATATAATCTCCGAAAAAATTGTTCAGATCGGATTACTATAGCATATAGCTTCCATACAAACTGGACACATAGTTACTAAAAGAAATGCACTTGTGAAGGGTAAATTAGCTTCGGTGCAACCGAGTTAACGTTTTTTCTTGTTTTTGAACTAAAATTTCCTGGAGAATAACCGAATCTCACCTTAATTTCACAAGCGCTCAGCTAATGATTATAAGTATATCGGTTGTTATGGTTTACTTCTTACCAAAAATATTGGTCAGTTTACAACATGTCTTAAACAAAGGCGGTAAAAATCCTTGACTAGACAATAGTAAAGTTTTGTACTAAAAACCGAACGTAACCATATAATCGCTATTTGAGTTATTACAGAGATACCTTTTGAAGCCACTCAATGTTAAGCAAATGCTGAAAACTCTGAATAAATAAAAGATTTGCTTCATAAACAATATATTTTTGAGTATCATAATTAGCGTACGTGGAAACACGATGAAACTGCTTTACAAATTAGTTCCGGAGGCTTTTCTAAATATTGATCTAATAGCTTACTAATATACATACATATATGTAACATATGTATGTTTGCGTATTTACTTGATTACAAATCAATTTTTTATTTTTTATTTACCAACTCTGATGACCTTACATCCATATGCATTCATATGTAGTCTCACTAACCAATAAAGACAACCGCTATTCAAATAAATAACTGTCTGAACTACGACTTAGCCATTATTACTTCAGCTGTTTTGGCGCCTATCGTACTCCCTGGTAGGGTGATTATTTCATTTTTTTCACTTTTCTGGTGATTTATTAGGTGCGTTTTGAGCGTATGACAACAAACGTAAAGCAAAGCGCGTTTATTACGTCACTTTTTATGGTCGATATTTCGAAAAGAACCAGTGCGAAAATTGTTTGTATAAATATACATAAGTAGGTATGTAAGTATATACGAGTATAGACTTGAACATTTAGTTAATTGTATTCAAGTTTTATTCAGCAAGTTCAGAACAATGAAATTCGTCACCTAAAATGCAAAATAACGTAACATCACTTTTCATAAGTTTACAGGTGAAGCAAAAACTAAATAATAGTAACCACCAATTGTAAAATGGTTATACATACATATATTTGTTATTATATCTGACAATGATTTTCGATTTTTGTTTTTTTGATGATACATACATTGGTTTGCATTTTAGATGATGATAAAAATAAATTAAAAAAAAAGAAAAAAAAAACGTTAACTGAGGCTAGAATACGTTTCACAAATAAAGAAGGTTTCTTACAAATACTTGATTCCGATCGTTTAGTTTGTATGATAGCTATATATATGCTATAATGATCCGATATCGGCGGTTCCAATGAGCAGATTTGTGGGTAGAAAAGGGCGCGAGTAAAATTTCAGGTCGATACCTCAACAAACTAAGAGAGTAGTTCGCGCATATACAGACAGACAGGCGAGCCTAATTGACTCAGCTCATTATACTGATCGTTTATATATGTATGTTTTTTATAGGGTCTAAAACGGTTCTTTCCTAATATAGTCTTCCTGATACACATTTGCAGGCTATGAAAGCTATCTAAAAAAATCGAACGAATTCTCCAATTCCAAGATGTTTGAATCTCTGTACCTGTGTTGGGCAGAAAAACCTCTCGTAGTCTAGTAAAACGAATTGGTTCGTAAATATTAATATCTGCTAAGAAGGCAAAACAAAATCAGCCCAGTTAAAACCCTACTACTACGAAAATAAGAAATTATGAAAATACGATTGTCTACTTATCATGTTAAGTCTAATTATACAGATTTATATGATATTTCAATCCATATCTCGGCTCAATGAGCTAAACTATATCTACCGTTTCAACTATTATTTATAGAAAACGAATTCAACTTTTATAACCTCGAACCGCAAGACCTGAGCTTGTTTCGTTTTTGACACCAAAATTGGCTTGCAATACGAAGGCGGTCCATTGAGTATTTGAAAAAAATTTAATTTATTCTTAACACAGTCTCCTCTTCGTTCACGAATTTTGTAACGTTCAGAAGGAAATGTCGGAGACGTTTGTTCGTCTTTTTACGAAATTTTGCACACGTCCTTTTCTCCCCAAGAAACTTGTAATTTGTATGAATCATCGATATTGCAAACTTTTTTATTTGTACAAATTTCGTATGAATTATTATCCCAGGTAATGCTACAGTCTCCGAAAAAATTGTTCAGATCTGACCACTATATTACATATCATCACTATATCATCCGATAAACTGATCGATCAAAATAAAGTTTGGGTATTAAAAAGGTTTTTATTTGCTTAGGGTATTATAGCTTCTGTTCAATCAAAGTTAATTTTGTTTCTTGTTAAGCTGGACTCAGGTTCCGCCAACTTCTTTCTTCATTCAGATAAATACGTTTTCTAAATATCTTAAAGATAGGACTCCGGGCTGCGATCCTCGTTTAGCTGAAATTACTGTTCGGCAAGTTATTTTTTCACGGTTGAAAATAGAAATCAATTAATCGGGACGGGACCATATCTCGAGAATGCCGAGGATAATGTAGCAGTTCATTCCTTAATTCGACCAATTTAGCGCTGGCGATGAGGTATGAACCGTTGTACTATTTTGTTGAATCTTCAGACAGACAGTGTAGATTGCACCTTTGAATACCACAAAACCGTAGCCATTACCTTCCAGGCCACTACATTCTCGTACTTTCAATCGACTATCTACCAATATGAGAGTGTAGTTTTACACCTGGGCATAACTTGTCAAGAAATAACGAACGACTACGTATCCATAATCTAACCGTTATTCGATTTCCCTGCGTAATTTTCTTTTCAAGAACAAGAATCGATCTATTGAAATGGCTTTTGCCAGTTTCGCCTAAGTCTCCCGGAACGTAGATGAAAAGACGGATGAGATGTTTCAACAGTTTCGCAAAGTTTGGGCCATGGAGGAGATGTTTCCATCTCACCCTCTTCCTTAGAACTTTGACAATTTACGTCCGCCAAGTATTTTAGCTTCACCGCATGAATGCCTATTGGACAATATCCAGTAAGTAGTTCAGAAGATCTTGTTATATTCTAGACCAAAACTAAGTAGCGAGATCCATTAGTCCAGTACCAGAACCCAAAATGCCAATAGAAATCCAACTCGGTCCCTTTCCGATGTGAGCGGGACAAGGGTGCCCGCTCTGGCTAACTTATCGGCTTTTCAGTTGCCAGCAATTTCGTAATGAACAAGCACCCAAACGAGTTGGATAGTGAAGTAGCTTGATGCTATTTTTATTGATTTCCCGCATTAAAACAAATTGTTAAACCAAAATGCTTAATAATTCCATTGCATTTGAAACTATCGTCGGTGAAGGGTTAACTTCCGCCCGAGCTTGATACATCCTTACTGGATTTGTTTACCTTTTCCTTTACATCATCATTAAAATTTACTCTGATTAGAACTACTTATCTACTTATTTTACATTTAGGAGTTTAAAGATTTATGGCTTTTGCGAACCCTTAATAGTGTCGTAACTCAAACCAGTAAAGTGCTTAAGCTCCAGACTTGGTTTATGCCCTTCGGTTGTTTTTAAACCTCTGTAGACGTTATGTACTTGTGTGTTTAGTTATCTACTCAGCATGGTGGATTAAGACGGTCTATGTTCACAAGCGAAGCAAATAAATCTGGCTACAATAAGGCGGCGTTGTGCTAACAAGAGGAGATTTATAATACCAAAACATTGGCTAGGACTTAAGAAATATACTTATAATATAAATGTAGCTGAGAGATGAAAAGTCTAATTCCAAAGTTGTTTCAGTTCAAAAAAATAAAACGTGATCAATATTGCAAAATCCAAGCATTGTTTGTAGGGTGATCTGAACATGAGCGTTGCAAGAAAAATCAAAACCCGATTGAATGCTATAGATCGAAAATATGCAAAAATCCCACTGGAACTTGATAGAAGGGACTGTGAGAGTATTATTGAAATACTCACTGGTCACTGTTTGGTAGCTGTACGCGACTGCAGAATGAGATTGACAGCTCGAGAAGACTACGGAAAATGGCAAGAACAAAGCACCAGGCAAGCAATGGAGCAACTCGTGGGTACTTGTTCCGCATTGCCAAGGTTATGTTTTAAGCATTTGGTAGCCATACGGTGTGAGGCACTGGAAGAGGTATCATTAGTGAGGCCACAGAGTATTTTGAAAATTCGCATTAAGAGTAATGAAAATTTTACCAAACAAAAAGTACGATTATGCGCGCCTCTTTGCCGTCGCAAAGAAATGCATTCAAAGGAGTAGAATTTACAAACAAATTATTGTCGGACGTATTGCACTCGTATTGGTTTTTTATCATCAATCTTGTGGCTTTATGGCCATAACACGTGTGTCAATATGTTTCCAGTGATCGTTCAGCAGTAGTCAGCTTATCAAGGAAATGTCTCAATAAAGATATTATCTAATTAATGTCTCATTAGACTGTGGAGCGAAATGGCAAGCAAATGCACTTATAGCTTAAGTGTATATTTGTATTTTGCAAACAACTAAAGGCTATTTACATGTATATAAATATGTACATTAGCAATCTAAGATGCCTACTTTATGACCAACAACCATGCTTTGGATAGGAAATATTTATATCCCAGTTGTAATTTCAACTGATCTACAAAGTATGAGAGAAATTACTACCTCTTCCAAACTTATTCCTTAAAAGATGCAGATTGCTATGCTATATTTTATATACTATATGTAGGCCAAACGAAGTTTTAACTCTAATATTAAAAGATGCGACTCTGTACTATATACTGCTAGAAAATCAGTATTCAATTTCATATACACAGAGATAAAATATTTATATTGAACAGTTTAGAACATCATATGGGTTGATTCAAGACTATGAGCCCTACAAAAAAACAAAAAGAGTTATATGGCAAAGATGTAGGAACTACAACTTTTCTATTAATATCTTTTTCATATAAACTCAAATTTTATTTAAAAAATTCATGTTTCCAATTTCTTTTCTTTTATCTTTACAGAAAAGTTTCTTTCTCGGAATTTGTAGAAAATTTTTGTCCCAAACACTTTTTATTTGAAATTTTGAGGAGGAAAACTAATTTCGACTTAACCTCAAAAAAAATCTCAACTTTCAAAAACGAAAGCTTCGTATAGCGAAAAACTTTGCATTTTTTTGCTATTCATGGGATAGAGTCCCATACTTTTGAACACTGGTTCTTATGTAAAATTGGACGAGGAATCAAATGGAAAAGTCAATTTTGAAAAAAAGTTGATGGAAAAGCACAAAAACCCAGACTTTTTGAAAAAACCCTTTTTTTTGGATTTTGAGCGTCAACTTTGAATTTTTTTTTGCTGTTCATGGGAGCGAGTCCCATATTTTTGAAGACTATGTAGAATACCCAGTCTAGAAGCATGAATTTCAGGCAATTTTTAAAGTGTCGTAAAAAAAGGCAATTAATATTTTTACTATCAATTTTTCTATTAGTTATTTGTTAATATTAGAAGAGTAGAGAAAAAAATTAAAAACTAAAAAAAAGTAAAAAATTTCAAAAATTATGAGCTGACGGGGCGGGGGTCTCTAAAAATTTCCACGCGACCATACCCATGATTTCAACTCTCCTAGTTATCTGAAACCAAAAAGAAAAAGAGATTTTTAATCTAGAATTATCTCGTAATGGCCGGAACTACGGAAAAGTGGGAAAAAATTTTTTCACAAAATGGCGACTGCCTAAAAAAAAGTTTTTTTGGATAACTTTTTCTGACTATTTCGAATTTTTTAAAAATAATAAAAATAAAAATTTGCGGATGGCGCTAGTTCCAACCATAGACAAGCCTATAAAGAAGACTCTATAAAAATTTCAAGTAAATTGGTTCAGTAGCACCTGAGAAATTGTGGGCATCGTTCCGAAAAAGTCAGTTTTGAGAAAAACGCGTTTAAAGTTTCGCGTTCCGACCAAACCAGTTTGGATGCCGGGTCAGAAAAATGCCTATATCTCCGAAAATAATTTGAATTTTGAAAAATCCTCTTGTACCCATATTCTTGAATAGTTAAGCTTTGAAAAAACAAATTTCGATTTTTTTAAATTTCTAGACTAGAATACGCCCTTAAGCATCAGAAGTTTTTGATTTCTTTGATTTCTTTAATTTCCTTATTATCTATAATTAAAATATGAACTTGGAATGGACTATTATTGGACTAAGGAAAACTAATCTGGCAAACATATTGACCAACATCTTCCCGATTATACATCGACGCATCAACCAAAAACTAAGCCAATACGCAAACAAAGAACATTTCAGTAATAACTCTTGTTGCAGTGAGCATCCTTATGTCTGCCTTTATGCCAAAAATTAGTAAAATCGCGTTTAGCTCTAGTCTTATATTGTATAAAGAATGTCGAACTTCCGGCTCACTATATACTGCATGTATCGGCTAATATGTGAGTTATCTTAATGAAATTTAGAGAAAATTTCTTTCACCTTGTCCCTAAAATATAATGTTTTTCGAACATCCGCTTAACTTTGTACAGTATACATACATCATCGGTCAATATGGAGGAAAACTCAAAAATAATAAATGAATGTATAACACTAAATATTATAATGTTTAATGTCGATACTGTACATCTGGAGTCAGCCTACAATTACCCCAGTTATTATATATTACATATTAGTGGATACGGCCACGCGTTGCTTTGGTACACACTTTATATTATTATTCATGTAATAAACTATTCAATACAGTGAAAATTGTATTTACGACAGTTAGTTTTGAATAAGTTCATACAAACAAATTTCATTAAATAATATAACGAATTTAAGGCTGCTTTCGCAATGTCTGGTTACCAGGCTTTCTGCCCAGTTAATAGAATTGTCTACTTAATTGATTGTACTTAATGACATAAACTAATTGTGGGACCGGCCAATGTGCATGGGTAATGGAGATGCCCGCTTAATAGAGCGTCTATTTAATAGAGATTTTACTGTATTTTTTATTTATGATTTTTTTTACTATCCTATCTTCTAAGTTGGTTCGAACTGGGCACAGTATGCTATATTTTATTAATATCGGTTCAGTAGTTTAAGATTTAATTTTTATACATATATGTAAAGATAATGATTTTTGTTATTCTAGCAGACTTTATACCGAATATTTCATTCAATAGATGTTGTTGTTACAGCGGCAGAATTCTGCCTAGTTGACAGTCCTTGGCCGGATAAAAATCCGGGTCCGTTCCGGTTACGTTGACCCGACTGTGAATGTGATTGCCCTTCTCATTACTCAAATAGACTTGATATGATGTTATCCAGGTTTCTAAATGACTTTAAGCTGTTTATGTGAATAAATATGCGTGACACATTTAACAGCGGATAATTTATTAAATCTTGTGAAAACGTGCCCTAGCCCCCATATACGTAAATATTATAGCATCTAGATTGTAAAGCATCAGGTTGACTTTTCTCTTTTTTGTTAATAATATGTTGTAATACCAAAACTGGATGAAATCTTGTCAGTACTTCCCTTAATCCCCATATATTAGATAATTTCAAACTTCCGGTCGGCTTTATATCGTATATATCAGTTTATATATATTTGTAAGATTCGTAGGAAAATTGACTGAAGGTATCATATTGGATATACCATAGTTAAATGCTGAAAATATGTGGAATTGGTCTAGAAATTACCAAGACTCGTTATGCTTAATACCGACCGACGGATCAGTGTATGAGTTACATGTTTATAAAATTGCTTTGTACCATTGTATCAAAAGTTAGTGGAATCAAGCGCAGAATTCAGTGACAATATTTCTTAACAATTATGTTTAGTGCTGGATCTGAATGGAATTGGTCTTCAACTTGGCCCAAACCACGTATCCCTAATGTAATTAATTCGGAACCGTTTTCCACAGCAATCAATTTAATAAATTTATGGATGACTTCATGTCACATATGTATATAATAGTATATCTCATTTTAGGATGATCATAATATAATTTTCGCTGCCGGGAAGCAAATCGTCGAACAATAAATATTAATTTCTTTTGTAATAGTTTTTAAATAAAGTATTGCCAGCACCTGACGTATTCCTCCCATTTTGATCTTTAAAAACGAGAGAGCATATAATGCTGGATTACACCACGCTTACGCAGTTACAACCGAGTTTATAACAGCACGCCAATCGTTCTTCCTTTTCCCTGTTTGGCGCCAATTGGAGATTCCAAGTGTAGCCAGGTCCTTCTCCACCTCCACCTTCCTCTTCCTCTACTTCCCCAGCGGGAGCTGCGTCAAATACTTTCAGTATTTCCATACATTCGAACGACATGACCTAGCCGCTGTCTCTTAATTCGCTCAACTATGTCAGTGTCGTCCTATATCTCGTGCATCTCATCGTTCCATTAACTACGGTATTTGCCTTTGTCAATGCGCAAAGGACCATATATTTTCCATCGACTCATGTCGTGTTGTCATTGTCCATGCCTCTACACTATATAGCTGGATGAGAGTAATGAGTGACTCAATTGCCCACTCAATCCGAAGCATCCTTACTTGGTTACTATCCGTAAAATATGGATTAAATAATACAAATGTAATTAAGTTAAATGATAAAAACCGCTTTAAAATGACAAAACCTTATCCGATTTGATATGTGCCTACCGAAGCCCCCTGTACCCAATCATTGGTGTTCTTCACATATCACCTCAAGCGCTGCCTTGTTACAAGGAGTGATATGAATCAATGAAATCAAATAAAGGCCTACGCCAATCTTGCTATAAAATAACCAACGTGTAGGGTGATGTAGAAGAAGAGTAAAGCGGAGGAAAAACAAACTGGAACATTGAAATGCACTTTGGATGTGAAAGGCACAAGCACTTGGCATGCCAACACGTCACATTGGTGCCGAAAGGACTTGACTTCATTTGAACATAAAGCTTCAACGTTTTTTTACGGGTTTACAAAGCAGGAAGGGATGTCATGTGTACACAAGTGATGGGAAGGCTTGGACGGCCCGCGTCTGGTCAACAAAAAATTGCGACTAATAAGTAGTGACAGCGTTTTGCCACATTCAGTGAAGAGATACAAAAACATGTTGGTATAAGCACGCATAACATTTTCATACATGAAAATTGAACGAATAGGGCGGGCAAATAACGCCATTAAGAGTAACTAGCGTTAAATGTTGCAAGGCGGTACTTGGATGGCTAAAAATACCCTTTAATTCAAGCACTCCTTATAATAACAAATTAACACGGCTGCAGCCAACCAGTCAGCCAGCCAGTTCCCATCCGCTCTTATGCTTACATTCGAATTCCGTTATATGTATAAACTGTACAAAATGTTCAATAGGTATGTTCGCGCAGCGAACGATAGTGACGTTATTTTGATCCATCAGTAATTGTATTTGCAGTACTAAACCTTGGCCTTCACTTACCTTGAATTGTCATGATAATTTAATGTCCAGCACGAATTGGACAAAATCAAAAGAAAAAGCCTGCTGGGCGCAGAGCTTGTTGTCTGGCCGGCTAACCAGCTGGCAGACGCGCAAAAACCAGCGGTCCAACTGCCGGCGCATGCGATTATGTGCTCCAGTGCTGCGACAGCCGATCAGATAGCGCTTTAACAAACATCTGTGCTGGCGCATATCGGAACACGTGTGAGGAGCTGTGCGCAAAATATATGCGGTAAAGGGAAGCTGAATTCGGGAAATACCTTATTAACTTCCAAACAAAGGTAATTTGGCAGACACGCACATCGATTGCTACCACGTTGGATACAGCTTACTACTGCGGCCGCTGACAGAGTTATATGCAGACATATTGTTATCAAAATATGTAAATGCATACACCCTTCAAAATTACCTGTACTCCTATAAATTGTCAGCAATGAACAATGGTATAAATCAGTTGCAGTGAAAGGAGTTTGAGTTTTGTCGTGCTGCTGATTAATGAATTAATGAAAATATGTACAATTCAATCAACATCAATCTAAATCATTTTTGATTTTGATTTGTGAAACACTCAGAAGTTTCCCCTAGATACACCTACCGCTAGAAAAGCTTTTAAAGTGCGTTATCGGTATATGAGCACGTGTTGCTTAGCTGTGTGATTAGCTCTTCTGAGTAAGGTGAAAATTGTCATTACATGGAATTCAGTCACATCAAGGTGAGCGAGAACTTACAGAACATTACCGAATCTATTAATGGGCTACCCTGTTATACGTATATGCATCCATATACATTCGCATTTCGTTTTCATGGTATCTTTAAAGATGCTAATATTAGAAAGATTATTCTCTTACTGATCTATTGAACTTAAGTCAGAGGAAAGTGTAAAAGCAAAAGCGATTTAGATCCAAGAAAATCTTACCTAAGTTTGAGATCTTTACATTCATAGGCCCCACCAAATTCTAAAACTTATTATTTAGAAAAGTTTCTTCATTTTATCACCAACTTGGTACACGTATTCATTAGCATCCAGGTATTACAGATGGAGCATTAGCAATACCACAAAATGTCGTTAGGCAAAAACCTTTAAAAGGCTACGAGCTATGACACTTAAGTAATGAGACTGATTCCATAAAAACCGTATATTTGAAAATTATTCTACAACTCTGCCATCCCCTTTAAAGTAGTCCCCCTGGGCAGCTATACAGCGATTCCAACGCGTTTTCCATGCTTCGTAACATTTCTGGAACGCTTCGACTGGGATGTCCGCGAGTACCCACGTCACGGCCGCCTGGATGTCCGTAATCGACTCAAAATGGGTTCCTTTGACCACCGATTTTGTTTTAGGAAACAAAAACAAGTCACAGCGTGACTTGTCGGGCGAATAAGGCGGCTGTTGCAACACGGCGATTCCTTTAGAGGCCAAATACCGGGACACGCTGAGGGCGGTGTGGCACGGCGCGTTGTCGTGATGAAGGATTCAGTTAAGAGCGATGTCTGGGCGCACTCTGTTGACTCGTTTTCGCAATCTTTCGAGTACTTGGCAATAGTAGACTTGATTCACAGTTTTCCCCGGTGGAACGAATTCTTTGTGAACGATTCCACGGCTTTCAAAAAATGCAATAATCATCGTTTTCACCTTTGACTTGCTCATGCGAGCTTTTTTCGGGCGGGGGGCGCGCGCAGACAACCATTGTGAGCTTGGGCACGACTAAGAGCACTATCACCATACACTCTTACAGATTTTGGGGTACGTTTCCGAAGCTGTTTCGCCCAATCTGGCTCAAATTTTATCGCGACACGTTGCTCTTAATTTCGTTTTTCCATTTTCGTGAGCACTACAAACACACCTCTACTCAACTTGACGCAGCAGCGATGGTCCATTTATCAATGGAGAGGGGAGGTATGCCGGAGAAAGAGAAAGGGAATTTCATGGTCACAGGTTTACCACAAGCGCGGCAATAAAATCAGTCTCATTACTTAATTGTCAAATCTCGTATAACGAAAACGCAAATGAAGAAAATAAGCTGTAATTTGGTACAGCGAACCGCAGTTTGGAGGGGCGACTTTGGTCCGAAAAATTTTAAAAGTAGACGCGACTCCACCCTTACTATATTTAGTGTGTATATCTCATAAATGTCTAAAGCTATTTCAACAAAAAATGGCCGGTACCTCTTCAAACAGTGTGAGGAGGGGTAATATCACAGGATAACTCCGCCACTCTCCATATAATGGTTAAAACTAAAATTTTTAGAACACAATAACTCACTAAACAAATATGTTAGAGTTCATTTTATAAGATCATTATCATCATCATTCACAGCCCAAATGGTATGAGAAATATGCTCCAGGTTTTGATTTTTGAAAAGTTCAAGAGCTTAAAATACTCGCTTAAGCCCCCAGCTTGGCCCTTTCCTACTTGTTATTAATACAGATGTTCAAGCATCAATCTCTGTTTTTCAATGTAAGATAACTGATTTCCTCTGCCAAGAAGTTGAGAAATTTTTTTTATTTATATAGATTAGATTATTTTACACAGGTCTTTGAGATACAATTCTTAAAGACTTACACGAAGGATTTTGTTCGATTACAACTATTTGAAAAAAGGTGAAATTTTCACTGAAATTTTGATTTTTTTTTTTGTAAAAATGTCTGCCAATAATCCAATTTTCAGGTTTCTTTTTCTACGTTCAAGTTCTAAGTTAAGGTTTTAATGGCCGAGTTTGAAATATTTTTTTCTAAAAATTTCAGAATTTCTTTGTTAATAGTGTATGTTTGTAACAATAAACTATTCTAATAAAATATCTAAGGAGGTTTTCTGGTTTAGAAATTCGAAAAAGTCGATTTTTTTTGCATATTTTTATAGTATAACCCTTCAAGAAAATGTCCCTAAGAGAATTTTTCGAAATACAAATTATTTTCCGAGTTACAGATCATTTTGTGACGCGCCGACAAAACCGTTTCGCAGCCTTTCTCAAACTTTAAACTTGTTTTTCTCATAACTACTTTTCTAGAAACGGTGTGCATGATATCTCAAGTTCTACTCAACCGATTCACATAAAATTTTACACAGAAGCTTTCTTATACATAATAATATCGCACTACGAAGAGCTTCCGAAAGAACATTTTTTTTTTTTTTAATTCCGAACCACAAAAAAAAACAGGGAAAATGCGAAACTTTTTTTCAAACCTCCAACTTTTTGTAAAAAAAAAAAAATTCTTTTCGAAAACGTTTCGTAGTGCGATAACTCCACTTTTGCTCTTCACGGATTTCGCATAAATTTTCATTTTAGGTCACGGAAAGGATTATACACCAGAACAAGCCATTGTTTCATCAGTCTCTACTTCGCCGACCTGCAGTTTTTTTTTTAATTTTTTTTCTTATATTATTTATGTTTTGTTTTCTTAGAATACACTGTGATAGCTTTTTTCAAAAAAAAAAAAAGACAAGACCAAATTCGACGGTTTCCCCCTATTTCGGGTCCTACGAATCGAACTGCATCATTACTTTTTTGAGTTACAATCATGGTTTCATACAAAAATTTTTGTTGAAGTTTTTCATCAAAGTGGCCCATTTTAAGAGAAAGGCACATTTTTCTTCGGTCTTTAACTTTTTTAATGTTGACTTTTTTGGTAAACTTTCTTTGGCAAAGCTTCTCAGAATAAGTCCGTCTTTAAGTTCTTAGATGACTGTAAACCCCAAAATCAATGTTGTTTGTGTTCTTATAGCCAATATGTCGAAAAACGGAAATTTAGTCCATTTTTTTAATGTTTTTTCCCTCTCGTTTCGTCAATATTTTAATTTACCCTTTGATACTTATACATTAAGTGACATCTTGTAATAGTAAGAAACTTAAGCAAAGACAACGTTCTAAGCAAACTAACCATTAGAAAAAAAAACTTGACAAAATTTGTATTTTTTAAAAAAGCTACACTAACTATGTTTGTGTGGTATTTTTTTTTTTTTTTTTTTTATGTATCTTATAAGTGTTATCAATAAGTATCATAAATTTGTACACAATATTTAAATTAAATTTAATAAGAGTTATCTATCAATGTCCAACACAAATCAGCAAGCAACGAGTCAAGCTTTTAACCACTGCACTGATAAGAAATAACAACAAGTAACGTTTGAAAGAAACGTTAAATGCTTGCCTAAGAGTCAAAATTTAAGCATAGATTGCAGTAATTGATTTGACTTTGACTTCGCGGAAAGAACATTGTTTTAGTAAATTGTATATTAAGAAAATAAATTAAAATGAATAAGTGTCCAATTGGCCTATCGTTGTTCTGCTACGTATGTGGAAAATTTACAAACCCTCGGAGTAGACGCAAAATATCTTCGGGAACTGCCGGCATCTACGAGGAATATTTCGATTTGCCCGTTATAAGAGACGTAGATTGGGTGCCAAATACCATTTGCACGCAATGCTACAACAACCTGCATAACTGGTCAAAAAGACTGTGCCTAAAAATGGGGTTCGGCATCCCAATGATTTGGATAGATCCACAATGGCATCATACTGGTAACTGCTACGCGTGCAAGAACAAATTTGCAAGACTCAACAAAAAAATACAGTTTACAAAAGTGTTCAATCTGCACAGCTACCAGTATCTCACTCAGAAAATGTTCCGATATCAAGATGTCCAAGTCCAACTGACAGATATATTTCCACCGAACCTACAGATCTACTCTCAATGTATAACCCAACCGAAGTTGCAAGCCCATGTCGTCACTTGGAGATTTCCCAAGCCCGTTTGAATACGATGGTACGACAGCTGAAATTATTGCAAAGCCAAGCGATTTGCCTAACACATCATCTTCGATCGGTAAATATATTGTCTAAAGATGTGAAGGTGTATGGATACCGCAAAAGACAGGAGGAGCTTTTAGATTTCTTTGAGGTTAATGGCGACAATATCAAAGGGTAAATTAAAATATTGACGAAACGAGAGGGAAGAAACATTAAAAAAAATGGACTAAATTTCCGTTTTTTCGACATATTGGCTATAAGGACACAAACAACATTGATTTTGGGGTTTACAGTCATCTAAGAACTTAAAGACGGACTTATTCTGAGAAGCTTTGCCAAAGAAAGTTTACCAAAAAAGTCAACTTTAAAAAAGTTAGAGACCGAAGAAAAATGTGCCTTTCTCTTACAATGGGCCACTTTGATGAAAAACTTCAACAAAAATTTTTGTATGAAACCATGATTGTAACTCAAAAAAGTAATGATGCAGTTCGATTCGTAGGACCCGAAATAGGGGGAAACCGTCGAATTTGGTCTTGTCTTTTTTTTTTGACTATCACAGTGATATCAATAAAAAACATGCAAAAAAATGGATAGTCAAAATAATTTTTGATTTTTTTTATCGCGTCAAAAAAAATATCTAAAATTCGGGCTTCTAAACCATAATCCCCCCTTAATTTTTTATATGAAAAAAATTTTTTAAAGAAACTAATACAATTTTCAATGCACACTAATCAAGGTCATAGCTGCTGATCTTGTACGAGTACAAATAATAAAAGTGCTGGCTTAGGTCATTTCAAAACAGGCGCGCACTACCATGACTGGAATGCCAAGAGTGACGAACACCTCTGCGCAATGTTGTTATTTACAACAAAGGTAGAATTCATTCATGTCGCTTGCCGCTGAAGTGGTGTTGATGTCCCTATGCGATTCCCACTGGATCTTTCAGCTGTCGGCCGACTACTTATGCTTGTAATTGCAATGAATAAAAAAGGAATGAATAAGGCGAAGTTCTTTCAGAAAGATAACGAGTAGGCGCATTCTTTGCGGCGAAGAATGTGTGTATACTTGAGTTGATGGAGCGCATATAAAAGGAGCCACAACCTTGGTGGACAGCATCAGAACACAAGCAAGCGAGTGCTGGTAAACATCTATTAGTAGCGCTACTAAACTATCGACCAGCTAGCCTGCCCTCATTGCCATGAAGTACTTTTACGTAGTCTTTATTTCAACCTTCATACTGGCCGCATTTTCGTATGTAAGAGCTAGCGATAATGCTGTAGCTTACGTAGCCACACCACTGCTACGCACGTATCCGTACGTTTATAGCGCGCACAGTTCTTCCCTCGTCACACCCACTCAACAGCAATATCACACCCAGGATGGCTTGGGACAATACGCGTATGGCTATGCAGAGCCTCATTCTACGAAGCAGGAGGTGCGCTCACTGGACGGCATCACTCGCGGCTCATATAGCTATCGCGACGCTACGGGAAAATTACAAACTGTAGACTATACCGCAGATGACAATGGTTTTCGTGTTGCCGCTACAAATCTGCCTACTGCCGTCGCCGATGACCAGTCACTTCAGCAGCCCTTTCGTAGGAGGGCCACGTCAGGCGGAGTTGCCATTACCGCCGGCGTTGGAGCAGCCAGTGACGTTCACCTTGCAGGTAATAAGGAGGCTTTATTGCGCCTGGCAGCGGGGGACATCATTAGCGGCGAATCCTTTTCAACCGGGTCAGATACTCGGTCTGTACAATTGTCTCAGCCCGTGGATGATACAGTTACCGTGGCCGCTGCAAAGACGCCTCAACTAAGCTCACATAATCCGGAGAAACAACTGCAGGAAATTATTCAACCAAGACGTGTTCTTATACCGACAATTTTCCCTGGCCAAGCTGCTATTCGAACATCTTTCATTCCAAGTGTTTACAATTATGGTTATCCGTGGAGATACTTTTACTATTAGAAATATTCATTTATCGAAATGTCTCATATACCAACAATATGCATATAAACGATCCTTTAAAAAATATAAAGAATTTTCGTAATTTTTTGTAATAATCAACTTTTATTTAATTATCTAATTTGTGTTATAAAAATGATTCCAATTTCACTCTCGAATAAGAAAGTTATTCATTGCTCAATATTGGTACGCTTTACCGACGGCTCCTTCGTCCAAGTCCTTAAAAATTGTTTCTCAAAGACCTGTGTATAATTTCATGAAGATGGGTTGAGTAGTTCTTGAGAAATCTTGCCAACCGACTTCAAAACACACAGTCTCAAGGAAAACCTGTTTAATGACGGCGCTCTTAGCCTAGCTAGCCTCCAGCGCACAAGTTCTCAATATATAACCTGAATATGGCATATTAAGTGGTTACATGGGTTTCCTAGGGTAAAAAACTGTTTTTTTTTTCAAATTTTCTTTCATATAAAAAATGAAATATTTTATTATAAATAAAAAAGATCATCATCATCTGAAGTGAAAAATACGTGTTAGAGTTAACCTTAACTTAGAACTTGAACGAAGGAAAAAAATCTGAAAATTAGATTTTTGGCAGAAATTTCTACAAAAAAAAATTAAAATTTCAGTGAAAATTTCACGACATTTTTTTTTCAAATAGTTGTAATCCAAAAAATTCCTTCGTGCAAGTCTTTAAGAATTGTATCTCAAAGACCTGTGTATGATTTCATGAAGATGGATTAAGTAGTTCTCGAGAAATCTTGCCAACCGACTTCAAAAACACAGTTTCAAGGTAAACGCGTTTAAGGACACACAAGTTTTCAAGGCTATATCTCCCAAAATATTTCTCGGATCAACTTGAAAATTTAGGACTACATTCTAGAGGTGTTGTAGCTTTACAAGCTGAGTCGATTTAACTATGTTTACCTGTCCATCCATCCGCGTCTCTGTAGATACGCGAACTGGTTCCACATTTTTTGAGTCATAGATCTGAAAATTTCCAAATGTCCTTTTTTCTCCAAGAAGGCGCTTATTTGTCGGAATTGCCGATATCAGATCAATAAACATTTAGGTGAGCAAAAGTACTTTCATAACCCAACAATTACCTTACTCCCGCCCAAACAACGTGAGAGCGCAATTAGTTGGGGAATTAGCCAAGTCATGAAAGGCAAAAGATTTTTAAGCGCCGAGATCTTAAACTGCTCAGCTACAGAAGCATAAATCTCAACAGCTAAGATTTGAAATTATGTTATAATAAATTGTGAGATTGCCTCAAAAGGCATGGCGAGGCTTAAAATTTTGCTTTAGGCTGAGGGAAAGAACTGAAAATTATTCCATTCCATTCAAGACTTTCACTAAGAATATTATGCAAGGCATTTCCTTACGACTATTAAAACGGCGCCATCGCATCAATCAATGGATTTATTGAGAGAAAACTTCGGTGAACAGACTATTTCACGTTTTCGACCGGTCGATTGGCCATCAAGCTCGTGCGATATCATACCTTTAGACTTTTTCCTGTGGTGATGTGTAAAGTCTAAAGTCAATTCGGAAAATCCCTCTTCTATTCAGGCCTTGAAGCAAAACATCACGCGTGTCATACGCCAGTTACCAGTCGAAATGCTCGGACGAGTCGTCGAAAATTGGACTCAAAAGATGGACCATCTGGGACGTAACCGCGGCCAACATTAGAAAGAGATAATCTCCAAAAAATAATTGCCAAAGAAGGTTCTTTCGAATGATAATAAACATTCCCAAATAAATTTGAAGTTTTTGTGTCGCTACTTTAAAAAAGTAGAGAACTTCGAAATGGACACCCTTTATTTGTTTGGTCCTCAAACACACAAACATTTTCTATTTTTACATCATATATGTAGGTATATCCAACCCTTCCTTAAAAATAATACAATAACTGTTCTCTCTCCTGGTAAAAATTGTTAATGAACAGACTCTAATTTGTCTGAATGATTTCAGTAACTAGAGTTTCCTACCACGGTGCCTTTTTCCAATATAGGCCTAACCAAAGTTCTTATGCACTCTAGAAATATGTCTCTTCGCTGCTAATTGCCCTTATTTTCCAGATCGTGGAAGTTTAAATTATTTCATAAACATATTCGTATTGCATTTGTCTTTTATTGATCAACGAAAATAAACAAAAATATATCAAACCAAAGTATTACTTTTTGAAGGAGCCCAATTTCGCAATAGGCAAGTACTCGCGACTATTTGATGGCACAATAATATCATAACGGAAAGCACCACTTGGAATTGTAGACGGCCTATAATTCCTCAAAGGGACCGTTACAGTCAACGGTTGCGACTTGACCAACGCATAACCAACATTCTGCTGCTTCTGGCGCAATCGATTATTGCGTTGCTTCACCTCCTCGTAACGCTTAAAGAACTCCACCTTAGCAGCGGCCACCTCAGGTGTATCTTCTACTTGCTGAGGAAGTAAGACGGAACGATCAATAGCTTTTACATTGTCATCATTAGATTCCTTAACCAACAATGAATTCGAGGCGATAGGCGAGGAAATGCCGTACAAACGCAATTTGGCCTGCTGATGCGCTGCCAAGTGTTGTAAGCGCGCCGCTGCAACTTCTGGTGTTTCCTGCACAGATTGTGGTGCCACGAATGCAGTGCTACCATCCGCCGATGAGCGCTGTTTTGGCAAATTGGTACCTGCTACATGAAAGCCATCGGCATCGGCGGTATATGTGACTGTCTGCAATTTGCCTTCGGCGTCTAAGTAAGTGTAGTAACCACGTGTAATTCCATCCTGAGTGCGTACTTCTTGTTTTGTGGAAAATGGTTCGCCATAGCCATAAGAATATTGACCAAAATCATCCTGGGTGTGATATTGATACTGCTGGGCAGACGCTAACCTATTCCAATGCGGAACGGTGTGAGTGGCGGGATTCTCATAGTAGTAACCGTCAGCAGCGACCACCGCCAAAACGCACGACAAATACAAGAAGAACTGCATTGTAATTATGGAATATCGAATTTCGAATATAAAGACAAATTGTTTAATTTGTTTAACTTGAAGAGCGCTGCTAGTGATGCGTTGTTGCAATGTACCAGTACTCGCTCTACGACGATTCTGTTATCAGTTCGACTAAATGTTCTGCTATTTATACAAAACGATGCTATGCGTAGTTGCCTTTGCCAGTTTGGTCCATTGAAGGATTTTCGTTCTCCTTTATTTCTTAAGTTCAGTTATTCTGTCATTTTAACATACATACTTATTTCTTATTCGGTAGCGAGCTTATGCTCTTCTAGATTGATGATATGTGTATAACAATGTACGTACTTGTATATAAACAGTCGCGCATATACGCGGTCATCCCACTGTCAATGGCATGTTCCATAAATCGCACTCGTCCTCAAGAAGGTCGCCCAGTTTGCTTTCCGTCGCATGGCATGGCAAAACATGACGCACAGCACGTTTTTCGCGAACTCTGCACATGCGGCAGCGCCTCCTGACATCACATGTAGTACTTATGCTTGACTTGTGCGAAAGCATAAGCAACACGTGAGCGCCACGCATGTACAGCTGCGAGCAATGATATAGTAGTGGGTCACTCTAAAACGTTTTCAATTGAGGGCTTAGCTCACCAAACACATTTCTTTATATAAGTCCAAAAGTTTTTAAATGGGATTGAGATCAGAGATCGAGGTAGCTAGTCCATAACCTCAATTCCATTGATCGGAATAATTCCTGTGCTAGTCTACTATTGTATTTTAAGACATTGTCCTGGTGTAAGATCCATTTTGGCGACGTCATCTTCTGAAAATGGTAGCAAAACATTTTGCAGTACCATGCGCCTAGGCGTGCTGATCATTGAGGCCTTAAATTCGATAGATCACACCAACGTCTCTGTACGAGAAACAATGTCCGAGTCAGGTGTTTCAGTGCAAGTTTTAGACTTGGTGCTATGTTTTATTAATAAAGGAGCCGTTCGTTAGCTCCGAGCATACAAATTATGATCTCGTAACCTTCTTCTCACAGTATGAACACCGCATCCTTATTTTAAGTTGCCCCAGGTCTCTACAGCAGACATTGTTGCTATACGTTGACTTATTGCGGATAATTGTTGCTGAACACCCGAACAATTGTTCCACTTTTTTTGTGAAGATTTTACCGTTCTGCATAAGGGTTTTAATCAATTTTCGCTTTTCCTCACTGCAATGTTTCGCGCGTCCCATAAGGATTAAAATTTATTTAACGTATGTTCACTACTGTTTCATTGCTCGCAGCTGTATGTACCGACATGCATACGAGTCTTTCGACGCATACTCGTAAGAGCACCGTTAAAATTAAGTTACGCGAGACAGCTTTTGAACGCATGCGGCGATATGTCAGTTGTACTGACTAAAAGAACTTAATTCACTTGAGTTGCTCAGACGTATGGATATGTACATGTGTATGAACAAATGTGCTGACAGGAAACAATTTGTGGCGTAGAGTGCCTACAACCATCTTGCCCAGCTACTAACAGAAGTTTCTGCATGGAATAACAACTTCTCATTAATTTTTCTGATCTGCAAATTGTCCTTGCCGCGTTATTGTGCAGTTTCGTTTAATTTCATTTATTGGCGTTTAGGAATTATCATCGATGTTGTTCTTTCGTTGGTAAATTTGTGGGGTCAATAGTTCACTGTAAAAATTTAAATCGATCTGTAAGTTTATATGTATGTTGAAAGAGTGGATGTGCATACGTGCAACATACAATGTCACTTTCAGAGTTATTGCCTTGAAATATTGGCAGTCGAACATATGTACATACATATAAGTAAGGAACACATACATATATCCATATAAATTACATATTTACGAAAAATCGCTGTGGAGGTATAGAATGAAACCGTAAAATATTTTAAAACATTTTTGGTACGAGTACTGAAATTCATACTAAGTGTAACATAGATTGTTTGTACTGGATGAAATGGCAGGTCTTGAATTTCTTCAGGTTGCTCCTCGTCCCAAATGAGAAAATTTTACTTATTTACATACCCATTAAGGCAGAATCATCGCTAAACAAAATTTTGCTCGAAAACCTAAGATCTTTTTGGAACTTTTCAAAAACCCATAGAGTGCAGCGATGAAGACTTGAAAAGTTATGTTCTGATTTTGAAAACTTTTAATCTTGTAATAGCATATCTTTTCTTTGACAAAGTCTTGTAATCAAAAATTCCTAAAAGTTGTTTAAGCTGTACTACTCCTAAAATTTGATAGCTAAACTACCATGGCGAAAACGTCGGAGAGGTGAGATAGGGCCTAACCGGGCCGGCAACTGTAATCAATTTCCCAAGATATGGTTGTAAGCGAATCATCGCTTACAAACAGGGCATATATGTAGGTTATCACTACAAAATCATTTTGTCCCATCATTCTGATCAAAGCATTTTGTAGCATTTTAAATTTATTTATTCTATTTATTTATAGTACGAGGGCTGTATATTTCTGGCCTAATAATGAAAATAGGCATATTTATCAACGAAAATGTTTTTTTTTTTTTTCGTTGAATTTGGCTCGTCTTGGTGGAAGACCCACACGGTCGATTGCTGTTTTGTTTCGAGCTCATACGCATAGATCCATGATTCGTCACCTGTGGCGATCTTATAAACGTCTTTTAAAGCACAGCGATCGTATTTTTTCAGCATTTCTTTACACCAATCCACACGAGCCTTTTTTTGAGTGATTGTCAAATTGTGCGGGATCCTACGAGAACAAACCTTTTTTACGGCCAAGTGTTCATGCAATATCGAATGTATGCTGGTGGGAGAAATGCATAGGCATGCCTCTATCTGAAGCTATGTTACATGACGGTCTTGCATTATCAGTTCACGTACGGCATCGATGTTTTCTGGCACAACGGCTGTTTTTGGACGACCTTCACGGAATTCGTCTTTGAGCGAGCGTCGGCCACGATTGAATTCGTTGTAACAGTTTTTCACAGTGCTATAGGATGATGCTTCATAGCCATACAAAGATTTTAGTTCATCGATGTACTCTTGTCGTGATAATCCACGTCGAAAGTTGTGAAAAATTATCGCACGAAAATGTTCACGAGTTAATTCCATTTTTTGGCCGAGATGAATTTTTTAATTCCCTGTAAATAAAACATTTCACGATTAAATGACAAAACGTTCTGAATGATGTTATGCTAAAAAATGTAAAACTTTCCAATGGAAATGCACATGGCAACACTTAGTGTTGCCTAGTCCAGAAATATATGTATATACCAACCTATGTACTCGTGTTCGTGCTTGTGTATGACAAGCTAAGTTCGGGTGCAACCGAACATTGTATACTCTTGCAATTCACAAGAATCAAAGTCTGGGGAAATAACTTGAGTGAAATAGATGATCGGAATCCAAGTAATTTGATATATAAATATACAACATATAACTTATCACATTCGAAATAAGGTTAGTTAGAAAAACGAAAATCTTTATATCGTCAGCTAAAATGCAAAATACTGTATTATCAAAAAATTCGAAATTGAATGTTTTATTGCTTACGATTCACTACTTCATTTTAAATACATGTACATAAGTACATATGTCTAATATTTTAAGGTTCTACTATTAGATATAACCCACTTATACGTATTACTAATATTTGAATTTCGTTTCAGTCATGCTCCATTTTATAACGTGCTTCCCCTCTGAATTTTCGAAAATGTTGTTACGATATTTTGCATTTTAGGTGACGATATGTAGTATAAGAGAGTTGTCGATCCGATTTTTTCTATTTTTCCAATACATATTAGAAACTATTAATATGCCACATACTAATAAAATGTTACTTGAGTTTCATCCAGCTATCTCCTTATACCATCAGCAATCATATGGTGTGAAGTCACCCGGATGTTATCTGGGGGCCAGGTCACGTTTTCATCCAATCAATTTTAGGTAAAAGGTTCCACTGTTATGAGTAAAATACGCTCTCTTATTTTCATTGAGGTAACTCACATATTGGCTGATATATGCGGTATAAAGTCACCTGGAGGTTCGAAAATCATTGAATTATGTATGTGGGAGCTAAAGGAAGTATTAACCCGATTCAACGCATTTTTGACACACAGACATACCATTGTCACATTGACCGATGTTTGTGATGAAAAATCGATTATAGATACTGGGGATATTCGGTACCGCGGGGCTTGAACAGTTTATGTTGGATTTCGACAATTTATGATCATAAGGTAGCACAGCCGAAAGGCATTATTCGTGCAAAGTTTTATACCGAAATATTAAGTGCTATCTAATTTGTATACAGGAAAGAAATGAGTCAGCTGATTTCTCCTACTTTCGCACTTTGAGATTAAATTGTTAGAAAAATGTTACGCACCGAATTTGATTGAAATCGGTTCTGCAGGTTCCTGAGATATGTGATTTTACCTAAAAGGGGCTGTGGCATGCCCATCGTCCAATTTTGACCCCGGCTCGCACAAGGCCCTCTCGTACCATCTCGGATGTAAAATGTGTCTCTCGCATATTTAGTTATTGACTTATAATAGTTTTTAGCAGTACCATCCGATTTCATCATACACTATCGGTAGGAACTCGTATAATATTAGCGCTAGGTGAATTTGGTTATTGTAGCTTTAGTGGTTTAATAAATATGCACATTATGGGACTATACCAGTGTGACACTTAAAAAAAAATTGATTATTTTTTTTTTTTTTTTGCTTTTTCTACAATTTATATTTTCAAAAATATCCTGTGAGATCGCATATTGAATTACTTTTTGAATGACAGCGTTCTAAAGAGTGACTGCTCACAGATATAAATCGGACAGTTGAAGCTTGAAACGCGTTTTTCTCGAAACGACATTTTTCAAAATTGCTGACATCATAACTCAACAAGAAATTGACCGATTGACCTCAAATTACAACTGTGTATTCTTAATATGTTCTAATATGGATTGAATATTTGAAAAATAACTTTTGGGAATTTTGCATTTCAATATTACTTTTGGTTGCTCGGTATTCGAGTAGATCTATGTACAAGGTCTGTTGGCCTGGTGGCGAAATCTATATCTCGACTGGTGCGTTAGAATCATTACTATCATTATGGATTGTCCAGTGGGAATTTCATGACATTTCATATATTGGAAGTGAAGTTATTGCGTTTTAAGTGTCAGTATGTTTGTGTTATAGGTGCGAAAACGAGCTTCGAACAAAGAGCCAACATTAAATTGACTGACGTTCCGCACAAATTGACTGACGACCAAAAATTGCTCAGAATCCAATATTCGAAGGACGATTATTTGACCAAAACTCACATTTTAACCATTAACCATTTCCCGTATTCACCTGATATGGCACCGTGTGACTTCTTCCTTTTTGGAAAATGCATTTGCCCAGGAAAGGTAAGCGTTATGCAGACGTAGAGGCCATTCAAAAGGCTTGCACCGGCATACAGGCGGCCATACCGGAAAACGAGCTGAAACACACGTTCGACATGCTTTTGGACCGTGCAAAAGCTAAATTGATTTTGCCGAAAAACCATTAGTTCTGTTTTTTAAAGTCCTGTTTACTTTGAAACGCACCTTGTATATCAGACATATGCCTAAATCATATAAAAATAGATATAGTACAAAGTTTATGTCGAAATTCATTTATTTCTCGTGCAGAATATGTTAGTATATAAAACATTTTGTAAATTGGCAATAAAGCAAATAAAGATCCTTTAAGACCAAACTGGTTTCTTACTCTGAACCCTATCTATAATAGGTTTTAAGTGTATTAAATAGTATATATACAAAATTGTGTAAATATTTTAAAACTAATACCAGCCACATACACACGTATGTATATATGTACGTATGTATGTATGCGTACTCGCACAATGAAGCTAATCTTTTTATGTACATGCAGCATAAACAATTAAAAATATTAATAATAATAAATGTGAAATATGATAGGAATACATGTAATGCAACATTCGAATGTAACAAGAAACTCGTGCTACGAATATATGGAAATGTTAACTCTAGTCAAAAATGATTCAAAAGTTGGTCCTTACGTCCGCGCTGATAAATCTTTTGTAAATGTGCGTCTTACCGTGATGCCTACTTCGATCTAAGACGGTGTGACAGGAAAGAACTGCTCAGGGAAATCGGCAGACTTTGACCGCGTTTCAGTGCCTCCTCTCGCGGAACCAATTGATGTGTTGTGGGCGTGATGACAGTGTATTTGGTAGTGGGCGCCAAAACTGTATAGTACGAGTGCACTGGCACGCGCACAGTTTCGATGGTCGTAAGCTTTTGCTGTCGTAAAGCTAAGTCCGATTTATCTTGTAATTGCGTGAGTCCTTGACCATCGCTCTCGAATGTGTACAATGCACGCGAGTTAAGTTGTTCGATTGGACTTAACAAATCGCTGAGCTTATAAGTCGTCATTTGTCGATTTGCATTCGACAATTCACCGGCCACATTTTCGCCGTCGCCATTTTCAATAGCAATATTGTCGCCACTACTGCCGTTTCTTTCGTCCTCACTACCTTCACTATCGTCCTGTGTGCTTTGTACGTTGTCCAAGGTTATTAGTCCATTATCATCATTACCATCTGTATTTTCGGTATCTTCTTCTTGATCCTGAGCTGTACCACCAACACCAATTTCAGCTGTCGCTTCAACATTCAAATTATTATTATCGGCATTCGCACTTTCCGACAATATTGCTAAAATTTTACTTCTGGTACTTTCTAATATATTCGCCACCTCTTGTTGCGGCCGTTCAGACTTTTGTTGCCCGTCCAAGCTAAGTTCGCCTAGTTGTACAGCTTCATTTTGTGACGCTAATGCCGCTCTTAACTCCGCCTCCCGGTACGCTTCGAAGTGCGCCTTCTTGGCTTCCTGTACTTCAGGCGTATCTCTTACCGGTAACGGTGCAAACCTATTGGGATTCTTAGGCGCTTTTGGTAAGTTGGTAGCGGCAGCCTTGAACCCTTGATTCCGCCCGGCCTCATACTTCACTGTCTGCAACTTTCCATCTGCATCAACATATGAATAAAATCCGCGCGATGAACCGTCCAACGAGAGGTACTCAGCCTTAGCAGATTGATCAGCACTGTAACCGTAAGAGTAAAAACCATTTGAATCCTGCTCGTGATATTGTGTGTTAGCTGGTGCGGTGTCCTTTTTGTCTAGCGTTGCACTCTCTAATTTGGTAAGCAATATCTCGTTGGGCGTATAGTGTATGGTGGACGCTGTGGTGAGGGTCACCCAAAACAAAGCAAGCATTAACCGCATTTTGAAACAGAAGTTTGAAAGGATGCTTATGTAGTTCGGGTGAAATATCCAAATAATCTGCAATATGCGTTGAGACTGTGTCCACCTTTCAAAGCTGCGAAACCACTAACTTAAAGTAATTGTGAACCGTTTCATTTATATTGTATAACACCCCTTCGAAGAATCTGTTGCACGCGCCAGCCAATCGCTCGCTATATTTTTGCAACAATTTGTTGCAGTTTGTGGAGTAGACGGTGCGTGGTACTTGTAGTATCTTTTACGAAAAAGTGCGATTGTCACAAGTGGTGACCTCGAAATGCAGCCAATAGACAAGTACCGGCAGCCACCAGTAAACAACAACCACCAACCTGAGATATCAGTTGGCACAGCACTTTGGCGCTCAAGAAGCCCAGCTTGGCGGATTATTTTACAGACCAAATGACATACTGGCATCATGATATTATTTACCCAACCAATCTCTGGTTTGTGTTGAAGCGCACATTCGCCTTATTGTTTATACAATTCGTACCGATGTCTTAATGGTTGTATGTAGACAGATCGATCGCTTCCGATGTTGTAATAACGAACTTCTTATGTTCCTACCAATAAGTTTATTAACGCTTGAAGACCTATTAAATATCAAATTTGCTAAAAAAAAAATTTATTGTAAGATGTAATATTCAGAGTGTCAGCTTTCACTGTGGCATAGTAACTTCCAAAGTCTGAAAGCTGTTATACTAGTTGAAATGTTGCAAAGCCGACGTAATATTTTTGCAAATACAAATCATTCATTACTATGCACTGTGGGTTTGGTGAGGAAACTAGCTAATCAAAACTAAGCTATACTTTGTGGCAAAAAAATATCCGGAAATTGTAAATAAAATATTTAACATCAATTTTTATTTTCTCGCCTTCAAAGTAAACCGCACTAATACACTTATGCCAACAATTTTTCCAATCCTCGAAACACTTTTCAAAGGCACTTTTGGCATGGTCTTCAGCTCCTTCAGAGAATTTTGTTTGATCTCTTCGATCGACTTAAAAAGGGTTCCATTCCGACGTTTATTACTTGTTTGCGCGTTAAACTCATAAACCCATGTCTCATCGGCAGTTACAATGCGACTCTCGCGAGAGATGTCGAGCTCTCTCGGCATCTTCTAATACCTGCCTGACGACTTTCATGCACCATATCCTTCACTTTGTTAATATTTTCAACAGTTGAAGAGATCGAAGGTCGCCCAGAATAAGGCATGTCTTCAACGATCTGTCGTCCGGGGTTCAACTTTGTACCACTCGTAGGCTTGTGTTTTTGATAAAACTGAATCACCGTAAGCCGTTTTCCAACATCCGCAACACGAAATTGATTAGAAGTACAAAACTTGGGACAAATTATTTGTTCAATATTTTTATCCATTGTAAACATTGCAATGTACGACTCAGGTGTTCCGACTTAAGAAGCTATTGATTTCATTACAATTTCCGTGTATTTTTTTATCACAATGTATGTAGTATTGTTCAAGTAACTATTGTTTGTCACTAATATGTAGATATACAGGGTGGCGCAAAAGTAATCCTCCTACATATCAGAAGATGCTATAAATTTTGGTTTATGTCAACAAGCCTCAGACTCTTGCAGCTCTTAAAGACAATATCCGTCAAGAATGTGAGAACCTATCGCCGGAAGTTCTGGCCAAATTGATGGAAAATGCCATAAAAAGGGTTTAAACGACAATCAACTGTGGCGGCGGCCACTTACATGATATCATATTCTCGACTTGATGTAAAAAAATTTAAAAGACCAAAAAAAAATAATCCACAAACAGAATCAAAGTTTTTCATTTTTTAAAAGAATTATAGCCAAAAAATATCGGAAGGTTATTTTAGCGCCACCTTGTACTTGTACAGCTATTAACATACAAATATCAAAATGATCAGAATAACGAGCCCAATTAAACTCCATATACCAGTTTGTCCGCAGTAGCGTGGTTCATCTCTATAACTACCAACTCCTGAAGCCTAACCAACTAAACTCGCTGGACATATTTTGCCTTTCCTTGAGAAAAACTTCAATGTATAAGTGGTAAGAATAACCAGTCTTCGGATGCGGATAGGTTCTATTGAACCCGTTAAAACTTGTTCTTACGACAACTGCCAAGGCATATTCGGTGTTTTGGGTAGCATACATTTAGTTGTTCAGTGTTTCGCTGAGACATGAATTGATATTTTCTTAAACTCAATTTATAGCAAATCCCTTGGTAGAGAACGAAGAACAGTGATTCTCAAATGAAGTTTCCTTATTTTATGCAGGTATTCGAAAATATTCCCAGCAATAAAAAATAATTAAAAATGCCGTTCATAGTTCACTTAATTCGATTTAGACTTGGACATGAATGAAAGTTCTGTGCTTTCGGCAACAGTTACCAGAATAATTATAAAGGATATTCATTCTAGTACTACCTTTAAGTTTTGTCAAGAAAAAGCTAAACGGTATCGTCATGCTAAACCACAGTCTGCAGAGGAGTGTGGAAAGAATATGATTAAAGTAATTGGAACTGGTGAGACACCACCGTTCTGATTGCATTATTGCAGAAATTCCAGATAAAAGGCAGTGGGTAGTTACTTATGAGACACACTAAGAGATTGTAAACAATAAATAATAAAAAACGTATAATTTCGATTGATGTAATTTTGTTTTGACTTTTTTTTTAAATTGATTCAATAAAGAAGTTTGGTAGACCATTGAAGTCATTTGGTCGCTGGTAACTAAAAAGATGATGAGCTAGCCAGAGAGGACACCGTTGCCTCGCTCACATCGGCATGGACCTGTTCCTTTACGACTGTGAGGTCCATCTGGTCAGAGTAGAACGAATGAAATCTTGACATCCAAAAGGCATTCATTGCCAAAAGTTGTCATAGTTGCCAAAGTGGGAAGTGAAGTAGAAATATTGAGGCAACTTCCCCTTTATTGTCCAGGATTTGCAATACTGAGGCGGAAACGTCTTTGTAACCTTACCTTCGGTGAACAACAAGACATAGCCGAAACTAATAATGGCAGTATCAACAAAATTATGACAAGCTCAAAGCGCTTTGCCGATCTGTAAGTGTCTTATTAGGAGTTCATAGATACCACAACGGACCGGCGTTTTAAGCTACCCAAGTGAGTTCGGTTTTAGTTTGACCTAACCTAACCTAATCTAACTTGATATATGTAAATCCCTGCTCTATATTCTAAGCTCTTCCAAATACGAATTGGAGCACAATAGCATAAGTCACTATAATTGGGATGTGCGATCAGAAAATAAAAAACCACCAATTGCCTGTCTCGAAATGTAAAGTTCAAAAAGCCGACAAATTAAAACCCGTGCGTACGGTTCCACGGTTCAAATTAAAGAGAGAGTTTTGTTTTGTTTTATGGAATCGCTTAGCCTAAATCTTAAACTAACGGCTTAATCTAGTGATAATAACTTACTTACTTAATGTTACAAAAGAGGTAAGTAATTATCTTTCGTTAAACATTGTATTAACTTATGTTAAGATAAGTATTAAGGTAAGTAATAGATTAATATTATGAATGCATCATTGAGGTAAATATTTTACGTAATAGAGTTTCATAATTTAATTTTAATAACTCAATATTCAGTATTTTACAATTCATTTGATTATTCTTGTTTTAGGTATAAATTTGTCGCTTGACGCAACAGAGAGAATCAACAGCTTTTCAAAATAATTAAAAACTGAAGGAAGAAAATAACGACACAAAGAAGGAAGATAAATAGCGGACTACCCTACTACAACAATAGTAATAAAGTCAACAGAATCATCACGACAATGTCCACCCACATAAAAGGTATATATGTATATTTATAAATATTTATTTAAGTAAAATTTATTATGGTTAGAATTAATTACTTTGATAAAGATCCTCATCTTTTAGTACAATACTATCTCCACCAAAATTTTATATTCAGGTATATGGTCTAAAGGTTTTTATTTCATTTCCGGGTTTCGGCACTATTCCGCCCCTTCTTTATTCCGAAAATTTTACGTAGACAAAACATTTGAGTCTTGCTTATCCGACGTAGCCATATTCGTCTGTCATACGCGGAGTAGTCCCGCAGTCCATGAGATATGGTTCTAAAACTATGCAAACCTCTTTATCTTCCGACGAAGCTGTTGATTTTTCGGAACCGCCGATATCGACTAATATAGCATATAACTGCCATATACTCGTAAACTGAGCGGTTGGAATCAAAGGCTTGCATGGAAAACTTTCTTATGTGACAAAGATGTTCTCACAAAATTTGACTCGGATTATTCTACAAGGCACCAGCAAATGGCAAATCAAGTTTTTGTAAGCAAACTTTAACGTGTGAAGGGTATTATTGTTTCGTTTTAGCCTAAGTTATCGTTCTTACATGTTTGGTTTGTTCAATGTTGATATTTAATTAGCAAAAATTACAAAGGCGTTCTTTTATAACTCACCGACAGTTGGCAAGTAAACGCATAAACGACAGTCAGCGAACGCAACCAAATATAATACTTTTAACTTAAGCAATACTCGTACTCTACATTTAATTTTCATTGTATTAAAATTGTTCTGTTGAAAATGGATCTTAAAGACAAAAATGTGATATATTCGGGTGGATTTGGAGGCATCGGCCTAGCCAGCGTCAGAGAGTTTCTAAAAAGTGGTGCAAAGGTAAAGTTAAGATACTATTTTTGGTAAGAGCGGAATATCCTAAAAAATAAACGATATAGTTACCGATGTATGTGTTCCGAAAAGGTTAAGAAAAATTAAAATTTCACAAAAGTCTCCTCAATTCGAATGCCTTAAAAATACCAAGTAACGAATGGAGCAAGTGTAATGTACGTTTTGTGCGAAATATTTACAGAACTTGCTGAACCAAGTTACAACTGAAATCACATTGATATTACGAGTGTATTTCTAAATGAAAGAGATAAAAAAGTTGAGATGAGCAAAATGGAAAGTTGTCCCCACCGTAAGGTAGTTGTCCATGACCTCTATTTAAAATTAAAACTAATAGTTAATCTCACTGAACAGAACGAAAAAGAAACATTGGAGACGTTATAAAGTGTATATTTAAATTATTAGCATTTCGAGCTGAGTCGATTTAGCTATGACCGTCTGTCTGCATATAACATTGATTTGGTTCTCGGCTTCTAATTCTATTTTTTCGGAAGTTTTTAACACCCACACCGGTGTCAGCGTCGAAATCCAACGCAAAATAACTTTTGCCATTAGTTGCTACTTCGGACTGAATAGGCAATTTAGAAGTATAGTCCTACATCCACGAACAAAGACCAAACCCAACAAGTCACTCATCATTTCCATTCTGCTATATGGCACAGAGGCATGGACGATGACAATATCTGATCAGTCGACATTACGAGTTATCGAGAGAAAGGTTCTGCGGAAGATTTATGGTTTTTGCATATAGGCAACGGCGTATACCCCAGTCTATTGAAGGATGAACGGTACAACGACACTCCAACTCTGACAGTACTCAACGCATTCTTATTTTTGGAAGGTGTAGCACCAAAAGAAATTCACGAACGAACGTTAAAAGTGTATAATGATTGTTCACCTACAAATAGAACAGTAAAAATAAATATGAATTTTAAACGTGGTCGTAGAAGCCTTGAAGACGATCCACGTGAAGGACGTCCAAAAAGCGCATCAACATCATTGCCAATACATAGGATATGGTTTTGGCAGATCGTCGATTGACTGAGAGAGATTTAGTAGAGGCTCTACACATCTCATTAGGCAGTGAGAGCCATATTTTAAGCGAAATTTTGGGTTTTAGGAAGCTGTGTGCACAATGGTTGCCACAGTCGCTAACAATGGAACAAAAACACATTCGAATGTAACTTTATCAGCAGCATTTGTAGTATTTTAAAAAGGATAAAGTGGATTTTGTGCGTCGATTCATCACTATGGATGAGACTTGGGTCTATCACCATGATCCTCAAACAAAACAAGATACTAAAAAATGGTGTGAACCTGGTTGTTCGGCTTCGAAATGAGTTCGTGTCCGGAAATCGGCCAAAAAGGTTATGGCGTCAGTTTTTTGGGATGCGAAATGAATTTTGTTTATGGATTACTTGCTAACAGCTGAAACAATTAATACTGAATGTTATTGCAACAACTTTTTGGACCAATTGAAGGAAAAAATTCGTGAAAAGAAAACTTTCCTTTTCATCAGGACAATGCATTATGTCACAAGAGCATTTTGACAATGACTAAAAGCCATGAATTAAAGTTCGAATTGTTGGAGCATCCACCGTATTCACCAGATTTGGCCCCCAGCGACTTTCAATTGTTTCCAGTGCTCAAAAAATTTATGCGTAGCTCTAGCGTTTTTCATCAAATGAAGAGGTCATAACGGCTATTGAAACGTATTTTGCAGAGCTTCTGGAATCTCACTTCAGGAATGGGATCCAAAGATTGGAGGATCGTTGGAGCAAGTGTATTAATGTTCAGAAAGATTATACTGAATAATAACGTTTATTTTGAATCATAAAATTATGTTTTTCTTATCAAACGACAAAACTTATTGAACAACCTGGTTATATACGCTTTGTGCTTTTATTTTAGTACGTAACAATACTTGATCTCAATGAGAATAATGAAGCAATGCTTGAGTTAAAAACATCTCACCCTGGTGCCAAAATTGATTATATACCTGTGGATTTGATGAAAAAAGAGAGTATCACAGCAGCCTTTAAATCAGCTGTGGAGAAAATGGGTCACTTTGATGTTCTGGTCAATGGTTGTGGTATATGTATGGATAGTGAAGTTGACCTAACAATCCAAATTAACTTGGTAAAATATGCTGTTATAAAATTGTTTGAAGTATTGTGCGGGTTAAATTTGTTTTCAATTCCCTATTTCTAGTTGGGGTTAATACATAGCTCCTTAACTGCGCTGCCTTACATGGATAAATCCAGTGGTGGACGTGGTGGTACTATATTGAATATCTCATCCGTCAGTGGCTTGGAGATAACTCCTTTATTTGCAATTTATGCGGCTTCCAAACATGGTGTTACAGCTTTCACTCGTTGCATGGGGGTTTGTATTGAAAATGAAATGTATATTTTAACCAAATATTCTACTTATTCATTCTCCTCAAGGACCAAATTTATTTCGACCGTTTCGGAGTTAGGTTCCTAGCTATATGTCCTGGACTTACCAAAACCAACCTTATAAAGGATAATCATTTAAGTACTACCTTCAAGTTTTGTCAAGAAATAGGTAAACGGTATCGCCATGCCAAAGTACAGTCTGCAGAGGAGTGTGGAAAGAATATGATTAAAGTAATTGAAACTGGTAAGAACGGTGGTGTCTACTTGCTAGATTTAGGTAACATCGAGGAAATTCCATATAAAAGGCGGTGGGTAGTTACTTATGAGACACACTAAATGATTGGAAACAAAATAATAAAATAAATATAATTTCAATTTATGTAATCTTGATTTGACTTTCTTTGAAAATTTTATTCAATAAAGAAGTTTGGCAAACCACTGTAGTCATTTCAAAAAGTTTTTGCCAACTATTCTCAGCTATCACGCATCCACGTATATGTACATATGTACTATATATAACACTACTTATTCTTTTAATATGAAAACTGATCTGGAAAATTTGTTCAGATGTTGAAGTGCTGCGAAGTGTGCTCTGAAACTGAGTGAAGCTGTGTATATGAAGGGGTCCGACCAAGTGCTCACCGAGGTTCTTTCCTCCTTCAATTGCATTCCTGAAGACTTGGATCACTGCGTCGCAGAGGCCAGTGGTAACTGCTTTCTCTCTCTGTTCACATCACTGGAGAAGAGGTGCAGTGGGCTTTTTCACGAATGGGTAGGCGTAGGGTCGAAGCTAAATGGGCAGGTAGATGGACGCGTTTTTTGTAAAAAGCTCTCCGTCAGTCTTAGATTTAGGCTATCGGATACTGTATTATTTTTTTGGCAGAAGTGTCTGCTATGATGTTGATAGATGTACTGCTATGAAGGCCATCCTCTTTCAGGGAAGTGAATATACACTCGGATATCAGAGCGACAATAAGCTCGCTAACAGTGTTTTATAACTAGTCGAGCAGTGTCTATTCTCACTAGAAGTACCATCAAGCTATTTCATCATTCGGCTCGTTAAAGAAACATCTGCGTAATTTTGCCTTCGGCGAACCACATAGCCGAAATTAATACTAGCCGGTTCAACAAATTTGTGACAGGCTCAAAGCACTTTGTGGATCTGTAAGGGTCTTATGATCAAGTATTTAGGATTTCGTAGATATCACAACGAACCGGCGTTTTAAGCTGCCCAAGTGAGATCGTTCTTAGAATCGAACTTTTGACCTAACCTAACCTTCGGAACTCGTCCTAATACGAATTGGAGCACAGCAAGACCATAAAGGGGATCAACAGGTTTTCAAAATAATTCAGATATTAAGGAAGAATAGAACGACGAAACGAAGGGAGATCAATAGCGGACTACCCTACTACAACAATAGTAATAAAGTCAACAGAATCATCACGACAATGTGGGGGACACATAAAAGTTATATACATATGTATATTTATAAATATTTATTTAAGTAAAATTTATTATGGTTAGCATTATTTACTTAGATAAAGCTGCTCACACATTAGTACAATACTAACACCACCAAATTATATATTCACGTATACTCTAACTTGTGTTAATATTATCATTTGTACCAGCGATATATAAGTATCACTGTTGACAGTCGTAACTCGTAGATAATTACGTGTGTCTTTTAACTAGTATCAACACTACCAACAATGTCAGCTTGGAAATCCAACGCAGAATAACTCTTGCCAGACGGGCGGAGTAGGCAATTGATAAGTAAAGTCCTCTCTTGACGAACAAAAACCAAACTCTATAAGTCACTCATTATTCCCGTCCTGCTATATGCTGCTAAGGCATGGACGATGACAACATCTGATGAGTCGACGTTACGGGTTTTCGAGAGAAAGGTTCTGCGAAATTACATCGTATTCGATGGAACGATGAGCTATATGAGATATATGACGACATTAACATAGTTCAGCGAATTAAAAGACAGCGGCTACGCTGGCTAGGTCATGTTGTTCGAATGGACGAAAACACTCCAACTCTGAAAGTATTCGACGCAGTACTCACCGGAGGAAGCAGAGGAAGAAGAAGACCGCGTTTCGCCACCATTCCCGCCCATCTTTGTTTCATAGAATGCAATTTAGGGTGATAACTATTAACCTGATCGTATTTGCTTTTGGGGGAAGCAAGAGAAAGCCGTAATGCGGAACATTAATAGATTAAACCTAACTTACTCCCAACTCAAGACTCTCCCAAGGAACCACCGGCTTATTATTACTTCGTGGGAGTGATTGTATTGTATGTAAATGTTGAAGGTAGAGTTTTTTGACAAAAGCTCTAGCATCAGCATACTAGACCACTATAGTATTTTTCAGCATAAGGGCAATACTGGTTCGCTAACCGCGGGTTCACGGTTACAGGGAGGGTCTGACCACACTAACAATAGCATCAAGTTACTTCGATATCGCAGGAAACTACAAAGCTGATCAGGGCAAACGCTGCTACTTTTGTCGTATACAAAAACTTGAAATATTCATCTCGGCTAAAAAATGGAATTAAATCGTTACCGTACCACATTGTACCCCAATCTAATCAGATTGTTGATTGGAATCAACACCTGTTCGACAGTGATATTTTTCTGGATCAAAGTCGTACATAAGAGGTCTATTGAATTACTTACTCTTACCATCTTATTGCAATGGTAGGAGTACTCACTGGATACACAATACATCATCCACTGTGTAGCTTTGGTTAGATAAAGGCTGAAGTTTATCGGTAGTCATACCACTTATGAACCAGCCACAGCAGCTGATTGATATAAGAATAGGTTACGTTAGGTTATACTGGTCGAATGTCAAGCTATACCTAGACATACAGGTTCTTAGTAATGCCAGATAAAGGTTTAGTTTGATTTGATTTTGTCGAATTTATCATACAGGACGTCAACGCTTTTTGTGAACTTTAAGAGAGGCGAGTTCTAGATAGTGCTCGACAGAAGCATATTGTTTCAGCGCCTCTCTCTCGACTACCTCTCCGCACATTCTGCATGTATCGGCGTTATCGCTTGTGGTGCTAGTAGTTTGGGAGCTGTCATTAGGTCAACAATCGCTCTGCAGTCATTTCCTGCATTTCCTTAAAGCATTTCTTCCTTACCTGATGCGTTTGTCAACCCTTTGAGAAATTTCATTGATTATCGTTTTTAGTGACTTCCTTGCTTCTTTGGCAATCTTATTCTCTATTTCGTTTGCCGGAATTTTCTGTAGCCTGCAACCTAATATACACATATATAGGGTGATTTTTTAAGAGCTTGATAACTTTTTAAAAAAAAAAACGCATAAAATTTGCAAAATCTCATCGGTTCTTTATTTGAAACGTTAGATTGGTTCATGACATTTACTTTTTGAAGATAATTTCATTTAAATGTTGACCGCGGCTGCGTCTTAGGTGGTCCATTCGGAAAGTCCAATTTTGGGCAACTTTTTCGAGCATTTCGGCCGGAATAGCCCGAATTTCTTCGGAAATGTTGTCTTCCAAAGCTGGAATAGTTGCTGGCTTATTTCTGTAGACTTTAGACTTGACGTAGCCCCACAAAAAATAGTCTAAAGGCGTTAAATCGCATGATCTTGGTGGCCAACTTACGGGTCCATTTCTTGAGATGAATTGTTGTCCGAAGTTTTCCCTCAAAATGGCCATAGAATCGCGAGCTATGTGGCATGTAGCGCCATCTTGTTGAAACCACATGTCAACCAAGTTCAGTTCTTCCATTTTTGGCAACAAAAAGTTTGTTAGCATCGAACGATAGCGATCGCCATTCACCGTAACGTTGCGTCCAACAGCATCTTTGAAAAAATACGGTCCAATGATTCCACCAGCGTACAAACCACACCAAACAGTGCATTTTTCGGGATGCATGGGCAGTTCTTGAACGGCTTCTGGTTGCTCTTCACCCCAAATGCGGCAATTTTGCTTATTTACGTAGCCATTCAACCAGAAATGAGCCTCATCGCTCATCGGACACGGACGCGAAACACATTTCGAACCGAACACTGATTTTGGTAATAAAATTCAATGATTTGCAAGCGTTGCTCGTTAGTAAGTCTATTCATGATGAAATGTCAAAGCATACTGAGCATCTTTCTCTTTGACACCATGTCTGACATCCCACGTGATCTGTCAAATACTACTGCATGAAAATCCTAACCTCAAAAAAATCACCCGTTACATATAGAATTGATATTAGGTGCCTCAAAAAAATTTTGGCAGCCACAGGGAATTGAAACGTTGTGGAAGCGACTTGCAACTGACCTCAATAGCCATTGCGATACGAAGTAATAATATGACATGCCTGTTATCAATACAACCACCCATTTATACCAAATTCTTCCAAGAAGTGCCCCTTAGATTTTGTTATATCATTGCCATGCATTTCCAAATCAATACACCACCAATACAAACTCATCTCAGAAGGCTCAGGCAAATATAAAAAAGTCCACAAAATGTATCTGAAGTCTATTTTGAGGACCTGGTACATAGATGGCGCTACTAAAATTAAATCCATATAATTTTTAATTAACCCTAATCATCGAAAAGCGTGCATATAAATTTGATAGATTATCTTGATGACGAGTTTTCTAACACTTTTCCAAGAAAACCAACCATCAAGAATTGTTATTCTAAGTTTTGACGTGGTGAAATGAGAACCGAAGACGTTGAAGGCAGTGGACTTCCAAAAGAAGTTATAACCGACGAAGGCATCAAAAGAGTAAGTTGTTCCAGTACAGTGAAGTTGTTCGAGAAAGCAGGCACTCTATAGATATGAACTGAACGTATACAACATATAAATCACGAATATTTGGGAATGAGAAAGTTCTGTGAAGTGTGGATGCCGCACGAGCTCACTTTTGGCCAAACACAACGACAAGTTGACAATTCGGAGCAGTATTTGGAGATGTTCAAGCATAATAAACCCAAGTTTTTGCATCAATATGTGACAATGATTGCAACATGGCTCCATCGTTCCACTGTGAAGTCCGATCGGCAGTCATCCGAGAGGAGTAATGAACCCGCTCCAAAGTGTAAAAAAATGCAACAGTTGGCTAGCGAGGATATGGCTACATAGACTAGACTCGTGACGCTAATCGTATATATTTATTTTGGGATGCGCATGGAATTATATTTATTGACCACCTTGAAAAAGGAAGCACCATTAACAGCGACTAGAACGTGGTGTTATTGGATCAAAATCACCGAAAACCGGCCGCATTTGAAGAAGAATAAGTGCTGTTTCACCAAGCCACCGTGTCACAAGTTATTGAAAACGATGGCAAAAAACCATGAACTGGAAGCTTCGTTGCTTTCCCATCCATCGTATTATCCATATCTGGCCCCCAGCTACTATCATATCTGTTCTCAGATCTCAAACGAATGCTCGGTGGAAAGAAAATTTCATCGAATGAAGAGGTAATCACCAAAACTGAGGCCTATTTGGATACAAAGGGCAAATCGTACTACAATAACGGTATCCAAAAGTTGAAGGGTCGCTATAATCAGTGTAACACCCTTAAAGGGAATTATGTTGATTAAAAAAAGGGATTTTGCGAAAAAAATGTTTTTTGCTATGGTTGGCCGAGAACTTTTCAATTGACTCGTTATTTATATAAGTAGATATCAGTTGATTTGCAGAACACCTTAATTTAAATAATTTCATTCGGTTTCTGGATTATGACCGACTATATACTTACTACCATACAAATAATGATTTTCGTTATTAATAAAGTTTTGTAGAACTATCTTCCAACATTTTGGTAGATTTCGTTTGAAGAATCTCAGAAATATTTTTAACAAAATTTGCATAAATTTAATAATTAATTTTCCAGTCCTAACATCTTATTACAGCGTGAATTTTTTTGAACAAGAATTGTTGACTTTAAGAAATGGAATTACAAACCTGTTTTTAAGGTATTCATTCGAATAACAGCAAAGCTGTTCTTGAAACACAATTTGCGTCCAGATTATACAAATGAAGCGAAAATTAATGCAATATCGTTCATTTTATTTTAACCGCCAGACATAAAGATGCCGCAAATTATATATTATAGACCGTCGAAGGGCCACACATCATAAGATTTACCGATATCCTCTCGATCCCCGACGCAATGGAACATGTTGAGACTTAATCCTTTAAATCTGTATGTAAATGTTTGATAGGTATAATTAAATATGGTGTTTTATGTGAAAAACGGTTGTTTCCAAGTTTTTGTGCTTTTTAAAACTTAAAAATCTGCACCCTAGAGAGCTTGGTATTATAGGTGAGGAAACCGAAATATTTCTACACCCACAAATTGTCGTTAAGTGAAAACCTTTGAAGACATATTTACAACCAAGCCACAAATTAAAAAAAGGAAGTCTAAAAATTGGACAAAAACTTTGTCATAGGCATTGAGATCCATCTATTCGCTATCTAAGGAGCTGAAAGATTATGGTCCGATTTCGGCCAATTTTGGATGTAATATGACACTCCCTAAGTACAAGTTAGGTATAAAGTTTTATTTCGGTAACTGTATGGCTCTCGATTTATATACTGTAAAGTGAAAAAGTCATATGAATATTGATATATGGGAAGTAGGCGTGGTTGTAGTTCGACATCTATTTTACAATGTAATATACGTAGGTTGCTGTATATATTTCTGGACTAGGCAACACTAAGTGTTGCCAGGTGCAATCTGACATTTCAATTGGAAAGTTTGACATTTTTTAGCATAACATCACTCAGAACGTTTTGTCATTTAATCGTGAATTGTTTCATTTACAGGAATTAAAAAATTCATCTCAGTCAAAAAATGGAGTTAACTCGTGAACATATTCGTGCGATCATTTTTCACAACTTTCGACGTGGATTATCACGACAAGAGTGCATCGATGAACTAAAATCTTTGTATGGCTATGAAGCACCATCCTATAGCACTGTGAAAAACTGGTACAATGAATTCAATCGTGGCCGACGCTCGCTCAAAGACGAATTCCGTGAAGGTCGTCCAAAAACAGCCGTTGTGCCAGAAAACATCGATGCCGTACGTAAACTGATAATGCAAGACCGTCATGTAACATACCTTCAGATAGAGGCATGCCTATGCATTTCTCCCACCAGCATACATTCGATATTGCATGAACACCTGGCCGTAAAAAAAGTTTGTTCTCGTTGGATCCCGCACAATTTGACAATAGTTCAAAAAAGGCTCGTGTGGATTGGTGCAAAGAAATACTGAAAAAATACCATCGCGGTGCTTCAAAAGACGTTTATAAGATCGTCACAGGTGACGAATTATGGATCTATGTGTATGAGCCCGAAACAAAACAGCAATCGACCGTGTGGGTCTTCCAAGACGAGCCAAATCCAACGAAAAAAACAAAAAAAAAACATTTTTGTTGATAAATATGCCTATTTCCATTATTAGGCCAGAAATATATATAGCAGCCCTAGTATGAATGTTGAGATAACATTAAGAATCCAATTTGGTTGATTTTGGTCGAGTAGTGCCTGAGATAGCAAATTTATCTGAAAGTGGGCGAGGTCACTCACGTGAACGACCCAATTTTTATAATGTGCGTTCCAAAGTAAACAGGACGTTTGGAATCTAGCGCCCCCTGGTGGTGCCATCTATGTATATGTCGACTGGTGCGTTAGAATCTGCCAACCTTATCAATTGTCCAGTGAGAATTTCATGATATGTATTTCATAGATTGGAAGTGAAGATATTACGTTTTAAATATCATTATGTTTGTGTTATCGGTGCCAAAATGAGGTTCGAACAAAGAGCCAAAATTAAAGTTTGTTTTAAAATTGGTAAAACTTTTACCGAAACATTTCAATTGATGAGAGAAGTTTATGGCGATGTTTGCCTATCCCGTAGCAGAGTGCACGAGTGGTTTCAACGTTTTCAAAGGGGTCGTGAGGACATTAATGACGATCAACATGTGGGCCAATCAAAATACGTGATCACCAGAAATTCCATCGAAACTGTGCTTGAATTCGTCGCAAATCAGCCAAAATCATCATTGAAGTTCATGGAAATGGAATTGAACATCGCATTTTGATCGAACATTTGGGCTTACGAAAGGTGTGTGCACGATTTGTTCCGCACAAATTGACTGACGACCAAAAATTGCTCAGAATCCAACATTCGATCGACGCTTGTGACCGATTATTTGAACAAAAATCAAATTTTAACCATTAACCACTCCCCGTAAGAGATGACCTATGTTCCACCTAGGAACTACGGTAAAAAATATATATATACTCCCCGTATTCACCTGATATGACACCGTGCGGCTTCCAACGGCATACTGGCGGCCTTACCGGCCAACGAACTAAAACACTCATTCGACATGCTTTTGGACCGTGCAAAAAGCTGTATTGAAGCAGAAGGAGACTATTTTGAATAAAATAAATTGATTTTGCCGACCTAACCATTTGTTTTGATATTTTTCCAAAGTCCTGTTTACTTTGAAACGCACCTTGTAAACATTTATTCTCTGTTAGTGTTAGTCTGGAGTGGTATTCAATGTTCCTACTACTATCCGTTGTTCATATCACCAAAAACTAATCGAAATAGATATGGAGTCGGAAAGCATGGTTTCACAGACATTATTCGAAAAAAATAGTAACTTTCGGACCAATCGTGCTTTCACTTTTCTTAGACCGAAATAATCTTCGAAATGGTTTTCACTGATCCTTTCGATATTCCAACGGGGACAGCAAGATCTCTGGCTGTTAATCGTCGACTCTCAAGCGTCATTTCCCTTATTTTATTGACGTGTTGATCATCAGCTGATGTTGATGACCGTCCTGGACTTGGTTCGTCGTCAAACGTTCTCTATAATTTGTACCATTCAAAACACTTGCTCGCGACAAACATTTATCACCTAAGCTTTTTCCAACATTCTGATCGTTTCGGCAACAGAAATTTAATTCCACACAAAAAATTTATTGTTGAATAATTGCACTCATCGTAAACGCACTTTATGTGCTTCAGAAAGTCAAGCGTATACTAAATACTAATGATTATTGTGGTGTGAAATTGGGCACAGATGTCACTGATTGTCATACCAATCTAGAAAAAAAATATTTCGACGAGTGGGTTTTCGCACGAAATTTAAATTAAAAAGCCTTGCTGTTTTTTTGCCCTCAGTAGCGTAAAACAGAACGCGGGAGATTGGAGCAAGTATTGAATAACAAGTAAGGAAGGGCTAAGTTCGGGTCACCGAACATTTTATACTCTCGCATGATAAAGATTGAGATTTCATTATCCGTCATTTACATATTTTTTATTTTGCTGTAAAATTAATTAGATTAGATCAATTTGTGTACTTTGAGTATTGAATTGTATTTTCATTTATTTTAACTATATTGAGGACTATGTAAAAAAACAAAAACAATCGTTTTTCAAAGTTAATGCACATTTTATTTCTTACATGAATAACATTATACAGGTTTGACTTAGAAGTAATAAGTATTATATATTTTAATAATTAAATGTTATATTTTTAAATTCTAAAGATATGCTTTTACAAATAGTAAAATGTATCCTACGTACATTTCATTTATTCTATCATCATTGGTTCCTAATGTACATATGTATATATTATACAGAGAAGGCATCAGAAGGAATTCAAAATAGCGTTGTATTGGAAGAAGGCGTGGTTGTGAACCGATTTCATCCATATTTCGTACATGTCATCAGGGTATTAAGAAAATATTATATACCGAATTTCATTGAAATCGGTTGAGTAGTTCCTGAGATATGGTTTTTGGTCCATAAGTGGGCGACGCAACGCTCATTTTCAATTTCTAAAAAAAGCCTAGGTGCAGCTTCCTTCTGCCATTTCTTCCGTAAAATTTAGTGTTTCTGATGTTTTTTGTTAGTTGGTTAACGCACTTTTAGTGATTTTCAACATAACCTTTGTATGGGAGGTGGGCGTGGTTATTATCCGATTTCTTCCATTTTTGAACTGTATATGAAAATACCTGAAGGAAACGACTCAATAGAGTTTGGTTGACATAGCTATAGTAGCTTCCCAGATATGTACAAAAAACTTAGTAGGGGGCGGGTCTACGCCCACTTTTCCAAAGAAATTACGTCCAAATATGCCCCTCCCTATTGCAATCCCTTGTGCCAAATTTCATTCCAATATCTTTATTTATGGCTTAGTTATGACACTTTAAAGTTTTCGGTTTTCGTCATTTTGTGGGCGTGGCAGTGTGCCGATTTTGCCCATCTTTGAACTTAACCTTCTTATGGAGCCAAGAAATACGTGTACCAAGTTTCATCATGATATCTCAATTTTTACTCAAGTTACAACTTGCACGGATGGACGGACAGACAGACATCCGGATTTCAACTCTACTCGTCCCCCTGATCACTTTGGTATATATGTACATATAACCCTATATCTGACTCTTTTAGTTTTAGGACTTACAAACAACCGTTATGTGAACAAAACTATAATACTCTCCTTAGCAACTTTGTTGCGAGAGCATAAAAATAAGCTATAGCAAAACAATGTATTTTCTATAATTACAACCTATTCGCAATAGACGCTGTCTAAACTTAGGAAAACGAAAACGTTTTTTTTTTAACACACTGTTAAACTCGTATCTTTACAATTTATTAATGCCTTTCAAAAGACAATAAATTACAAATATACATACATATTTTTATTTATATGATAATAACAAAAGAAACAAGGAACATGTCTTATCAATTCGATGATAAGCGAACGGAATCACTTTCTCCTTTAGTTACCATAGGCTACAATTTTTAGTTTAGACTTTATATGCGAAATGATAATCATTTAAGAACACTTAAGAGAGGAGCATTTTGTTAGAATGTGTAGTGCTACAGCAGCCGTCGCACTAAATAGACATTCAGTATTAATCGTGCAACGCAAGCAAGCAGACGGAAATATTTTGACTTCGTTCAGTATTCAGAAGTGCAGTTGATTTATAATAGTTAACCAAATATGGATTTGAAAGATAAAAATGTGATTTATGCAGGTGGCTTTGGAGGCATTGGACAGCGTTGTTTGAGAGAATTTCTCGCCAAAGGTGTAAAGGTAAATTTGGAAAAAAAAATATTAGTTTCCCTAGAAGAATCTTCATATACAAATATTTTTATAATTTTTTTTTTAAAGAACCTGGTAATTTTCGATTTGCAAGAAAATGCAGACATTTTGCAAGACTTAAGAACCTCGTATCCCGAGGCGAATATCTTTTTCTTTACCTTCGACATCACTGATAAGAATAGCATTACAGCGGCCTTCGAGAAAGCGGTTGAGAAAATCGGACACTTTGATGTGCTGGTCAATGGTTGTGGTTTGATGGATGATACCAAAGTGGAGCTGATGATTGAAATTAATTTGGTAGGTTGTTAAGCTTGAAAATATTTTTGAGTATTGATTCAGTAATATTCACTGCATACAATATTTCTTAGATGGGTTTAATTCATAGTAATTTGACGGCTCTGCCATATATGAATAAATCCAATGGTGGACGCGGTGGTCTTATAATCAACATATCTTCTGTGGCCGGTTTGGAGCCAACGGCTGTCGTAGCTGTTTATTCGGCGGCAAAACACGGTGTCACAGCATTCACACGAGCCATGGCGGTGAGTACATACATATGTATATTGAGTGGACACATATGTATGAGAAAAAAAGTTGTTTAGCTTAAATAATCCAAATTGTGTATTTCGTAGTATATGATGGAATGCATTTGGGCATGGCTTTTTAGGGTATTGAAATGTATATGTGTATACACATATATACTTATTTGTGTTGGCTGTACACACAACCTTACCAAGTTATTAACCAGTTGCAATTTCAGTTGCACCATTTTTTTTTATTTTTTTTTTATTTTTTTTTTTTTATTTTTTTTTTTGGTAACTAAATGCAGCCAATGAAATCGGAGAGTTGAGAATAATTTTATTTGTATAACCTAAATTTAATTGCGACAGAGTTTTGAAAACCAGACTGTACATGACACTTAGCAACAATTTACAAAGCCAAAAACAAAACATTCCTAATAACAACCGTTAAGTCATAAATACTAAAATTTATACATTTCTTGCTCGAATTATTTCTTTTATTAAATACGATAACTGTATTTACTTGACTCTTATAACTTTGTAATTTTTTCAGCATCCCCACTACTACAAGCATTTCGGCGTGAGCTTTATCACCATTTGTCCAGGCATTACAGAAACAAACCTTGTGGCGAATATTCACAAGAAAGTAAATTTTAAATTCGCTGAAGCTTTAGGCGCACGTTTGGATACAGCCGAGCGCCAAAGCCCCGAAGTTTGCGCACAGAACTTGGTGAAAATTGCAGAGACTGGCAAAAATGGTGGTGTCTATTTGCTTGATTTGGGCGAAATTAAAGAAATAACATTCCCCACCATGTGGACGCCGGTTTTCAACTCTTAAAATTCGTATTGGAATTAATTGCTAATTTTAAATCCCGAATTTATTAATGTTTATATGTACATATGTACATGTATATGTACATATGTTATCAACTCTTTAGAGTTATAATTTTTTAAACACCTGGTTTGCTAGAAGAAATAAAATGCACATGATTAAACCTTATGAACAAGAATTTAGCTTTATCATAAAGATAAGGGTTTATTGTTTTAAAAATCATTTCATGCAAGTGAACGTCGCGGCTGGCTCGAAAAAATTCTAGACGAGAGGCCCTATTTTTAAACGCTTTTTGTAGGAATCGCGGCCGTATATGTATTCTCTTCTAAGGCGTCGATTGTTTCGCACTTATCTGCGTAGCCTAATGACTTCATAAAAACCAACGGAGTTTAATCGCACGATCTTGAAGGCGACACCACAGGTCCAAGACGCGAGATAATGCGCTCAACAAAAGTTTCCTTCAAAATTTTTTTTATTTTAGTGAATAAATGGGGATGGCAAAACGATTTATGTATTAATAGTGTTATCTCTTATGGCTCATACACAAACTAAGAACCATTTTGTTGTGCTAAAATGCCAAGTGTTGATCCGTGATGGTTTGAGAAAACAACTCTTATCGGTTTTTTGTTTCTGCTGTTTACCACAGATGGTGTTATGTTCATAGTTAATGCAATCTTATAGAATAACATTTGAGCACGATAATTATACTTATATATCAGTCACATTTATGTCAAATTTCATGTCAAAATATTCATTAGTGTTTGAGATAGGTGTCGTTTTGTGAGCTGCTGAGTTTTTCGTTTTTTGCTTTGTCGAAATTTGTTGAGCAAAGAATTTGCATTAAATTTTGTTTACGTAATCAATTTTTTCTGCGGATACGTTGAGGATGGTGCAGAAAGCCTTTGGTGATGAGGCCATGTCTAAAAAAAAATGTTTACAAGTGGTATAGTGAGTTCCAAGCCGGCCGTGAACGTGTCGGAAGACGAAGAGCGTCCAGGGCGACCATCAGCCTCAACCGACGAAGCTCACGTTCAACAAATCAAAGATTTGGCGTTGAAAAACCGTCGATTAACAAATAGAAACCTTGCTGATGAAGTTGGCATATCGAAAGGCTCAGCTAATACCATTTTGAAGGATGTTTTGGGCCTCAAGCATGTCAAATCTCGACTGGTACCGAAAATATTGAATTTTTTGGAAAAAAGGCGTCGCGTTGAAGTGTGTGAAACGATGCTTTCCGACTACCAGGGTGTCATGAAATGCATTATAACTGGCGATGAGACTTGGATCTATGCTTACGACCCCGAAACAACCGATCAATCGAGCGAATATCGTGCCAAAAGTGAGCCGAGACCAAAAAAATCGCGCCAAAGTCGTTTAAAAGTCAAGGTCATGTTGACTGTTTTCTTCGATTATCGTGGTATTGTGTATTATGAATTCCTTCCAACTGGTCAAACAGTCAACAAGGAATATTATTTGAACGTTATGCGTCGTTTGCATAACGCTATCCGCCTAAAAAGGCCGGAATTGTGGAAAGACAATTCTTTGTTTTTACACCACGATAGTGCACCATCCCATACTGCCCTCGTAATTCGTGATCATTTCGCCAAAAACACAACCCATATCGTTCCGCAACCACCGTATTCACCTGGTCTGGCGCCGTGCGACTTCTGGCTGTTCACCAAGCTCAAAAGACCGCTCCGGGGACACCGTTTTTATACGATAGAGTAGATTCAAGCCGCAGCGAAGACGGAACTGAAGGCCATCCCGGAAAGTGACTACAACCAGTGTTTCAAAGATTGGAAAATCCGTTGACATAATTGCATTGCATCGGGAGGGGATTACTTTGAAGGGGATGAAATTGATTTGAAAGAATAAACAAAGAATTTTCAAAATAAATACAATGTCACCTAATTTTTTGGGCATAGTAGTATATCTCCGATTCTATATTCACAAACAATTTTTCATCTTGATAGCAAACTTGATAGAAAGTAATCACAGAGATAGGGTGTCTAATCACATCTCAAAATAACATTTTCGTTTTCCAAACAATGATAAATAGTTAAAGATTATCATTATAAAAACTTACTGGGTTTTTGAAATTTATTTTCGAGCTTGATTTATTTTCACCATTATAAGCAAGATGATTTGATATTTTGTGATGACTGGGAAATATTACACCTTGGTGCAACCGTGAATAAAATCATCATTAAATATGTACTACGATTAAGATCATTATGGATAATCTAAACGAATAAAAAAAAATTCATAATTTATAGTTGTATCTCCATAAATGTAGGTCATTGTGAAGAAACTTTCACAATTGAGTGTATAGTTCGCACCAACAGAATTCAAAGTCTAAGCCCCACTTAATCGTTGTATATACATAAATACTATATTACACAATTTTTCGCAAGTAAAATTTAAAGCTAGTCGATTTTGTACTTTTTTGTATACAATGTGCAAAGTCAAGTTGTGTCGTAACAGTTAAAAATTTTCGTTTTTATATCGTTTTAAGCGACGAATGCGTTCTTAAACCGCAGAAAACGACAGCTAACCGCACTGTTAAATATGAGCAGAAAAGCTTTCCTCATATTTCCACCGTAAACCGGTCAAAAAAGCACCGGAACACGATTGAAAACAAACTTGAGAATCAGTCATATCAAAGTTACGAAACATACGCAATGTTATGATTTACACTTAAAAAAATTGGAGGGGATCAATTTCAGCGTACGCAGAGCTTCTATAGGAGTTAGTTGTCTTTGGAGCAACTATGTCACGCCTTGAACTTACCAGCCTCGCTGCTTTCACATGAATACAGCAGATACTTCAGTTGTGCAATGCGTTCAAGAAGTAACGTTTTCATTTTTCAAAGTGGGAAAAATGTTGTAATTATACTAGTAAATCCTTTGTTTTGTTATATTCAATATTTGCTCCAATTTTCCGCGTAGTTTAATATAATCTGATATCTTGGATGGCAAATTGGAACTAAATTTTTCGCATATTTCACCGGAAGCTACCTCCAGATATTTTTGAGTGTCCGAATGAAATTTTTTGTTGTTGTAAACTGTTTTCTTGATGTTTAGGCATTCACTAAAATCCAAACATACTGTCCTTTTCTTATCCCAACACGTCCAAGTTGTGTAGATATCACGTTGCCCCAATTATGATGCCAGTTCTCTGAAGTCTTCCTCTTATTGTATTTAGAGATACATACGACCGTGAGAAAAAGAAGTTCCATTAAATTATGTGTGTGGAACCGAATTTCTGGTGACGAAAAGTTCAGAATGTTAGAAAAGGCCTTCGGTGATAATTGTTTATCGCCAACAAGTATTTTGGATTGGTACGGATTATTCAAAGAGGGTCGAGAACGAGACGTCCACGTCCAGTACCGCCATCAACATCAACTGACGATCAACATGCCAAGAAAATAAAGAAGATATTGCTTGAGAATCGACGATTAACAGTCAGAGATCTTATTGTCACCGTTCGAATATCGAAAGGATCAATGAAAACTATTTGAAATTCCATTTGGGTCTAATAAATGAGAAAGCACGATTGGTTCCAAAATCACTCCATTTTTCGAAAAACAGCGTCGGGTGAAACAATACTTTCCGAAGGCCAGGATGTCATGAAACGTGTTATTACTGACGATTAGCCTTGGACCTATGCTAACGACCCGGAAACAGACCACGTCAAAGCAGGGCAAAAATCAGGGTTGTATGACAGATTTCTTTTGAATTATCGAGATGTAGTGCACTCCGAATTACTTCCGACCGGCCAAACTGTCAAGAAGGAATAATATTTGAGTCTTTTGCAACACAATCGGAAGGCTATTCCTAAAAAGAGCTACAAAGATAATGCTCCGTCGCTTCCTGCACTGATTTTTCGTGAGTTTTTCGCTAAATTTTCAACCAATATCGCACCGGAGCCACGGTAATCGCCTGATTTAGGCCCGTGTTACTATTGGCTATTCAGCAAACTCAAACGACCGCTCCGAGGAAACCGGTTTGAGTCAATTAAAGATATTAAGCGTGAATCGCTTTATCGACTTTAAAACTGTTTCAAGAATCGGACGAAACGTTGGCATAAGTGTATTAAGGCCAAGGGGATTACTTTGAGGGGGACGACTTCTCTTAGAATGTGAATTGATGTCGATTTGAAAAGGAGAACAATACCTCACTTTTAGATATCACGGGATTCCTTCCTATTAGTGGCTTGACATCTACGTTTCTAGTTTCTCCATAATTGTCAGACCACCTCTTCTTATGTACAATTCGTACTACACAGTTTTTAATAGCTCTTTCTTCGGAAAATGTTGTCAAAGTCATGCCAAATTTCGTTAAGATACATACATATGTATGTACATATCTCTTCAAATCAAAAAAGTCTCCAAACAAGGACTGGATTTTGATCAATAGCAGCAATATAGTGGGGCGATATCGGCGGTTCCGACAAATGAGCAGCTTCTTGGGGAAAAAAGGACGTCAGAAATGTTCAGATCGATATCTGCAAGACTGTGCGACTTGTGTAGATACAGACAGACGGACGCCTAAATCGACTTAACTCATCACTTATGTAAATATTAAGTGGAAAATGATTTGATTGTGCTTAGATGCAAGTATCGTCGATAGAATAACAATGCTGAATGAAAAATCAGATTTAATTTTTTTTTTTTTTTTGTATATTTTTAATCCCATATATAACAGCGCAACACACTGTAGCACAGATGCTCTGGCATAAAGCGCTTATATCAACAGAGCGCTTACCGGTCAAATATTTGTGCTTTCATTTTTGTTTGTGAATGTGTGGCACAAAAGCAAAAGCTGATAAATTATAACAATGCAAATAACCAATAAACACAAGGCAATGAGAAATTAAAAATAAATTATTGCACAATAATAGCTGATGAGTGCAGAGTAGTAACAGCGGCAGGCAATTTAATGTTTAAAATAAACTTATTATTTGTTTTAAAAATGATAAAGATTTTTAATTCATATATAAATACAATGAAATGTCAAAATATTTATGTATTTCTAAGAAAAATGAAAAATGTGCCTTTTTCAGCCGTGCATACGTTTAGAGTAGCACGCACACCCAGCATGGCACATAAAATTACGAAAATAAGTGGAGTGACAGACCGGCAAGTGGAGTTGCGATCAGTAATTAAACACGCGATCGCAGTTCGGCCGAAATTATCAGCCACCACAAAAGTATGGATTTAAAAAATAAAAATGTTATTTATGTGGGTGGATTTGGTGGCATCGGTTTCTGTTGTTGCAAAAGCCTCTTAGAACAAGGGGTGGCCGTAAGTACTAAGCACATACCAACAGCTAGTTAATTCAATGGAACCGCAGTAAACTGCAATCAATTGTATATTCCAATTAGAATATAGCGATTATGGATGTGGTTGAAGATGCTGAAATGCTTGAGACACTACAAGCTATCAATAAAGCTGCTAATGTATTCTATATCAAAATGGACTTAACAGATGTGGAGAATATAGAGGGTGCCTTCACAGAAGCACATGACACTATGGGTCGCTTCGATATTGTGGTGAACGGTAGTGGCATAATGAATGAGCATGAAATCGAACGAACAATACAAATCAATTTGGTGAGTTGAAAAAATAGCAGAAGCGAGTATCAGCTAACCGTTTTGTTTTGTTTTCATTTAAATCAATGCGATTAGACTTTTTCGCATTCGAAATTACCCTGATGTGAAATTAACGAGGCTTGAACTACTTCACAAGTGGTATAAAACGAACTAGTCGGACTCTGGAATTCTTTATGCTTTCAAGAAATTGTTAAATTTTGAGCAGAACGAAATTTTTTGTGAATCGTTGAAGTGATATAAGACAAGAAAAAACATTAGTAGCACCGAGGCTGGAAGACTCTTCACAAATAAAAAAGTTGCCATAAAATATTTTGATTCTGATCAATCGGTATGATTTGTATGGCAGCTAAATGTTATCGTGGTCCGATTGGATTAAATTTTTCGAAGATGACAGCGTTTTTCTTGATAACAATCTGTGCCAAATTTCGTGAAGATATCTTGCCAAATAAAAAAGTTTTCGTTGTAAGGACTTCTTCTTTATCATTCAATTTGTATGGCAGCTATATGCTATAGTGGTCCGATCGGAACAATTTTTTCGGAGATTATAACGTTAACTTTGATAACAATCTGTGCCAAATTTCGTGAAGATACCTTGCCAAATAAAAAAGTTTCTTTATAAAAACTTGTTCTTGCTGACAAATGAGCGGCTTCTTAGGGAGAAAAAGAAGTGTATAAAGTTTAATATCGATCTCAGAAACTGAGAAATACATAAATCTGAATTTTATTTGACTACTTCGATTTTCGCCTAGAAATACTGAGAGTATACTAATACTATTGTGACTAGTTAGAAGTTTCACTGCAGAGTATTTCGTTAGCGTATAAATATCTATTTGCGAGATTTTTTGTATGAATTTAACATAAGTATGTGCGTATGTATTCCAGTTAGGTGTCATTTACAGCACTTTTGCGGCTTTGCGTCTAATGGACAAATCGAAAGGTGGGAATGGCGGTCTAATTGTAAACATTTCCTCCGTCGTCAGTTTGGATGCTTATGGTGCATATGCTGTGTATACCGCTTCAAAATATGGTGTTAATGGATTCACACGAGCACTTTCGGTTTGTCAACATAATACTAATTAATTTTGCTTAAATATGATTGATGATATACATTGATTTTACAGGATCCATATTATTATAGTCAGACAAAAGTCGGTTTCATCACGATCTGCCCGAGCACAACGGAGACACAAATGGTTTCATCGCTACGCATGGATGCATTGACAACTTTCGATCGTATGCCACCACTGCCCAAGACGTTGTGCAACAATCAAAGCCCGGAAAATTGTGCCTATAATTTAGTAACAGCCATTAAGACTGCCAAAAACGGTTCAGTGTGGATTTTAAGTGCCGGCATTCTAAGGGAATATCACTATCCCGATATCTAAATGAAAAAGAAAAGTTTTGAAAGCAAAACAGCCATTGAAAGGGAAACATAACATAATAGATTTGAAAAGGTGAAAAGGTAAAAGTGTCAAATATGTTATTTAATTTGTTTTCTACGGCTACTGACACAGAATTACTTCGAAATATAATTTAATATCGCCTGCTAAAAAATAAGTTTGATAAAAAATGCCTTTTAAAAATATGTTTATATAAAAGTATTAATTTTTAATAATAATTTAAGCCCAAATGAATCTATTTAAATTAATGCTTGCTCTTAAAACTTTGTGTCATTGCCTATGAAAAGTTTGATATCCAATTAATTTTATATTTTTTATCTAATAGTTAACTAAAAACTTCACTACTACTTATGCGTGCATATGCTGTAACTGCCAGCAAAGTTTTTTAATTGCAGTCGATCTCATGGAAAACGGTTTTTGAAATTTCATTACACCTATGTATGTAAATTAATTAAACTCGAATAGAAGCCATGCAACTAGACATTTAAATTTATTCTTACATAACTCTAGTGATAGTCAGTAAAATATATAAGATAATGTGAGCAAACGAAAATATACTATGTATTCCTAACCTAACAATTATCCTTAATTAGAAATCGAAAATTCTATTCAATATCGGAAAACGCATACAAATTAATATACTGCTGTGTTTAGATACTTATTAAGTAAATTTAAGTCTAGGACAAAATAAAATCTTTAAACGTATATAAAAATTACGTGTCACGTTTTGCCCGGGGTAAATTCCCAAACTACTAAAATTATTTTAGTAAAATTTAGCACATCCTCTTCAGTTTGACCCAACTAAGAAGATAGGATAGTTTATATCTCAATTATGTTATAAGTCAAAACAATTCATAAATAAAAAAATATATATTTCAAACCATAACCGTGTCTCTCGGATAAAAAACAGCCTTTTTCAACATTTTTTTTTTCGAATTTTTTATTGTTGCATACACTATTAACAAAGAAATTCTGAAATTTTTGGAAAAAAATATTTTAAACTCAGCCATTGCGATGATCGTAAGTGAAAAAATACATGTTTTAGTTAAAACTTTAACATAGAACTTGGACGAAGGAAATAAAACTGAAAATTGGATATTTGGCAGACATTTTTACAATAAAATCATTGAAAATTTCGAGACCTTTTTTCAAATAGTTGTAATCAAAAAAAAAAATCCGTCTTCCGAGTCTTTAAGAATTGTATCTCAAAGACCTGTAGGTTGAGTAGTTCCGGAAAAATCTTGCCAACCAACTTCAAAACACAGTTTCGAGAAAAACGAGTTTAAAGACGGCAAACTTAAGCTAGCTAGCCTCGAGTGCACAAGTTCTCAAGACTGTGTCTCCGAAACTGCTACTCGGATCAACGTGAAAATTAAAGACAATATTCTAGAAGTCTTGTAGAATTTAATAAGGTAATAAAAATCAATCAATCAATCATCAATTTTTGAAACCCATAAACCAATAGAACCCGTTTTACACCACAAAAAACGACATCTTCGGTTGCTCCGAGGCCACGTAGATTGCCTTATATTTTGGAATTTGGTAAACTTAGTTTAGCAATTTGGCAACTCACAACTTTATCCTAAGGTTTGACATAATAAGACTGCTTTTCTTTCGCTTACAGTAACTTAATATATTCATCTCGGCCAAAAAATGGAATTAAACCGGGAACATTTTCGAGCGATTATTTTCTTACAACTTTCGACGTTGATTAACTCAGCTACAGCATATCGATAAACTTAATTAAGTTTCTAGCGAAGAAGTTGCATCAAGGTCTAGTGTTTATCGATGGTATGGTGACTCCAATCGAGGTCGTAGTTCACTCCAAGACGAATTTCGTGAAGGTCGACCTAAATCAGTTGTTCTTCCGGATGCTATGCGCAAAGTAATATTGCCAGATCGTTATTCGATCTATCGTGAGACAGAGCAACTGTAGGAATTATTGGTACCAGCATACATTCAATATGGCATAAGGTTTTAATAAAAAGATTTTTCACGGTTGGTTGAGAGAAATATAAAAAAATACAATAGATGGGCTTCAAAACTCGTCTAAGAAATCATGAGAGATATTGAAATGTGGATCTACCGTATGCACCCGAAAGTTAAGAACAGTCGGCTTCATGGGCGTTTCAAGATAAGCCGGGTGTAACAAAAGTTTTTCGCACACGAAGCACTTCCAAGCAAATGGTTGCCAGTTTTTTTGGAACAACTGGATATATCGCAGCCATACCAATAGATCAATGCTAAACAATAAATTCGGAGTTATACACAACTATCTGTCTGTCAGTTGTCTTTCAAGAAATCAGGAAAACCAAGCAAAGAAGACGGATCACTCTTCACCACGACAATGTGAAACAACTGCATTTTTAATTACTTAAAACATCGATTTGATGAGTAATCTACCGTAAAGTCTTGACTTGCCACCGAATAACTTCTTTCTTTTCCAGCCCAACGTTTTTCGACACTTTTGATTCAAACGCAACAAAAATATATAGATCTATATAGAATAGCGAGCATTTTGAAAAACAATAAAGCAATTCTCGATGATTGAAATTTTTTTCCCCTAAACCCGAAATTAAAAGGCAACCTACGTATAATTCACTATAGCATAAATGATATAAAAAGATTTTTGGCGTGATTTTGATTGTACCGTGGCCTTGAACAATAATCCATGCAAAATTTCTTGGAAATATTAAATGAAAAAACTTTCCACGCGCGTACATTCTAAATAATTTATTTGAGATCATACCGTTGCCTTGGACAATAATTTGTGTCACATTTAGTGAAGACACTTTGTCAAATAAAAAGTTATCCACACAAGGAAATGTATTTCATCATTCCGTTTATATGACAGCTATATATTATATTATAGTGGTCCGATTCGGCGGTTCTGACAATTAAGCAGCTTTTTGGAGATGAAAGGACATGTGTACGATTGATATCTCAAAAACTGCGACGCTAGTTTGCGTATATACGACTCAGCTCATGCTGATCATTTATGGTTTATAGGTATACATACATATGTTTCACAGGGTCTCCAACGTTTCTTCGTGGTAAACTTAATATACCTTGTTCAGGGTATAACAACCATTAATTTGAGTAAAGTGCCAAAAGGAAAGTTTATTATTATTAGTCAGGGTCAAAGCTAGACGATGGGCATTTCGCCGCCTAGGTGAAAACACTTATCTCCAGACCCGCCCGACCAATATATGACATTCTACTGATATTCTGGGAAAACTAGGGAAATCGGACTGCAACCACGCCTATACAATTTTATATTCCATTTGATTCTTTAACTTTCCTGTGTACAAATCCAGAAGCAATGAATATAACGGAAAAAAACTTTACACATATAATGCCTTTGAAGTATGCCATTTTATGATCAAAAGTAGTATGAATGGAACCAGAACTGTTCAGGACACTGGGTAGCGAATATGTGGACCCCAGAGTCTATAGTTAACTTTTTACCGAAAATATCGGTCAATATGTGAGATATATAATTAAAAATTTGAGAGAATCTTTTCCTGTTGGTATCTCTGTGTACCAAAAATGGTTTGAATCGGGTCAATACTTTTTAGTATAAATATTTTAAAAATTTTCGAACCTCCTTCCTTTATCTTTGCAATTTGCAAGAGTATGAAATGTTCGATTATAGCCGTCCTTAGTCCCTCCTTAATTGTTTGTTATTAAATTCAAAATTGCTTAGCATGAAAAAAATAAGATAATAAAAAATATCCATACAAGAACTTGATTTAGATCGCTCGATAGTGATCCGATGCCGTGGAACAGCTTCTTGGGAAGAAAAGGGCATTTGCACAATTTCAAATCGATATCTCGAAAACTTAGGGACTACTTCGCGTATATTCAGACAGACAACCCGACATGTCTAAATCGACTCAGCTCGTCACGCTGATCATTTATGTATATATTTTGTGGTAGGGTATGCTTCTGGGTGTTACAAACATGGTGGCAAACTTTATATTACGCTTTTCAGATTTAAAAAAAAATTTCGACCATTAAATATACTCCTGTATTACGCAATGAAAGCTTTTTAGTGCTGTTTTCAAAATTTATTGCTTGCCTTTAGAAAATCTCTTACTTTTTTTTAATTTTTTTCGAGAATTCTAATTGTTCTGCCGAATCAGGGGTATCGGCGAATTTACATATGCCAGTAGTTGGTTGGCATCACTTCCTTTAGTTGACCCATGTTGCACAAATAGACAGCACCATTTTTCATCATCTCCAACGCTTTGACCATATTCATCGCACACTCGTCAGGTGATTGCTGTTTGGCTTTGTCCATCGCTTCGACCAACTCTCCAACATATGATTGCTGACCCATCATCGACTTCTCGCGTAAATTCATCATCGCTTCACTGGTAGTGAGACCGGGGCATACAACAATGAAAGCCACACCAGTGTGTTGGTAATGACGCTTGTCCTGAAAAAAAGAAAATATTTGTGTTATCGATATATTTGTATATTTGCAAAATATTCATAGAGAAAGAACTTACCGCCATTGAGCGTGTAAAACCAATGACGCCGTGCTTGGCAGCGGCATATACGGGGAAGGCAGGTGCTGGTTCCAAACCGTAAACGGAGGCAATATTCATCACAATACCGCCTTGGCCCATTTGCGTTTTATCCATGTACGGCATACTCAACCAAACCATATTCATCATGCCCATCTGGAAATACATAGATAAGTTTTGCAAAAGAGTATAAATTGAATTTCCGCTACAAAGGGGAGTTCGCTTTTACCAAGTTCACACCCATTGTGGTCTCCATGTCCTTGTCGGCCAACACACCTGCACCATTGATCAGTACATCGATGTGCTTTATGACGCCCATCACTTGCTTAACAGCCTGTTCCATGTTGACGCGGTCCATCAGGTTCATGTGAACGAACATCACATTGACTGAGCTATTTTCGGCTTGTAGCTTCTGCATCATCTCCATATTCTCCATGCGACCCATCACAATCAGATGCTATACACAATAAATACAGATATATATACATATTGTTTTTAATTACCATATTTCCGATTTCGACTTACGCTTATCTGCTTCTTCATCAGCATATGGCAAACTTGGTAGCCAATACCGCTGAAGCCTCCAACATAGACGACATTTTTACCGCTCAAATCGAACATTTTGTGCTTAATAAATATTGAAATTGAAAAATCTTCACAGAAATACTTTGCTTAATTTGCAATATGCTGCTTAGCGTTAGACTATGAGTTCCTTCGTCGCTGCATCGTCTTTTATAGCCGCCCATTGTTCCAGTCGTTTGTAGTCGAGCGATACTGCAATCAAACGTCCAGTGTTTTGGTGTGTGCAGAGACCAATTTTATTGATAAGCCAGGTGTGCACGAAGTTTACTTATAAGAACTCAATGAGTTCGCGGTGATGATTGACCCCGGTGGGTGACAACACAAAAGCATCCTCTTCTTGTCAATATTCTTATGCATGTATGTACATATATAATATGTGTATGTATGTCTTGTGTACTCGCATATGCCTAAAATGCGATAATTTATGCCTCTAATCGCATTTTAAAAGTGTATAATTATTGCCGTATGTCTCCGCCTAATTGTATTTATCGCCTTATTCCATTAGAAGTGCAATAAACTGATAGAAGGTTAGGGTCAAATGCACAAACATTTAGTAGAGCCGAAATAGCTTTAGTATCGTAGTAATAGACCTCGGTTAACATGAATTTAACTACTGCTTCAGATAACCCACCTACAATAAATAAGTAAGGGCTGTATTAAGATAGAGAAATTCAAATTTGGTCTCTAATATACATCTATCCCGAGGACTTAAAAAATTTGAGTTAGTTCAGCGCACTTCTTGAAGGTCTTAAAAGGCTGTACAGCTTTCCCGAAATATTAAGATAGTTATCTATTCGGTAAATTGTTTCGTAGAAAGAAGACACAAAAGAAATTTCATCCTTCAGACCACCTTTCCATAAGTTCGAGTAGCAGACTTACAACACACCCAACATGATACTCTTCAAAAATTCGCTGCAGACTGAAGATGGATTCGCCAATCGACGTTTCGCCAACAATGCTCTTCACGTCCAAGAGTGACAAGTCCACTTCCATGACCGTTCGCGTTGTAATACCTTTCTCAAGCGTCGTTTCTGAGAACTACATTTTCGAAGGTCACTTTTGCATCGCTGTGAGGACCCTTCAGCTTCTTTTGTAGAAGTATCCGCGGTTGGCGATATGGTTCATCGGGTCACTCGATCCAGGTCTTCATCCAGTCTTGATTTGGTTCTCTCTATTTCCTCAGGGGTGAAGAGTTCGGCTGGAAGCCACATGCAGGTGCGAGGGCACAGTTATGTATCCGCATCAAACATTATTTAAAAGCGATTTAGTTCTAAATACAACTCTGGCTTAGTTGGTGTTAAAAAGTTCCAATGAACTTAAGTTATCACTAAGACTATTTGGTGCAAGTGTCAAACACATCAGAGACCCTAAAAAAATGTGAGCAAAAAAAGTAAGACTTTTTGTTTAAATTTCGCCCAAAAACCCATTCGTCGAAATATTTTTTTTTCTGGGTTGGTATGGCTGTTAGTGACATCTTGTTGTTCTGAAGTACATCAAATGCCTTACGATGGGTGAAATTATTCTACAAAGAAGTTGCAATCAAATTTCTGGTGCCGTACAGAATTGTCGCGACCAATAAACTAAAGGAGTTAGTTCTTGAGAATCAACGATACAATCAGAGATCTTACTGGCATCTTTGAAATAGTACAAGGATCAGTGAAAACCATTTCGAAAGATCATTTGGGCCTAAGAAAAGTGAAAGCACGATTGGTTCCAAAATCACTAAATTTTTTCGAAAAATCGCGTCGCGTTAACGTTGTGGAAAGAAGCCAGAGTTATGGGTTTTTGCATCACGCTAATGCACCGTCGCAAACTGCATTGATTCTTCGTTAGTTTTTCGACAAATTTTCAATCAAAATCGTGCCAGCAAGCTCTCTGTGACTCTGGCTATACAGCAAACTCAAACGACCGCTCCTGGGAAAGCGTTATGATTCTATTGAAAACATTAAACGTGGAACGCTACGCGCATTGAATGCTATTCCGGAAATTGACTTTAATAAATGTTTCGAGAAAACGTTGGCACAAGTGTATTGGGCTCAAGGGGGATTCCTTAGAGGGGGACGACATAGATTTTGAAGAATAAATGAAAAACTTTAAAATCATTATTCATAATTTTTGCTCATAGAAGAAGAAAGGATCAGCGCGACGAGCTGAGTCGAATCAGCCTTGTTCGTCTTTCTGTCTGTATGTATACTACTGTGTCCAAAAAAAGTAAGGTGACATTTGAATTTAAACTGCGCGCGTCGAAGGATTTGGAGAATTATTTTTTTTTAGGTTGGTAGTACTGTCAGTCATATTTATGTCAAATTTCATGTCAAAATATTCATTAGTGTTTGAGATACGTGTCGTTTTGTGAGCTGCTAAAAGTGAGTTTTTCGTTTTTTGCGATGTCGAAATTTGTTGACCAAAGAATTTGCATTAAATTTTGTTTACGGAAATTATGTCTAAAAAAAATATTTACAAGTGGTATAGTGAGTTCCAAGCCGGCCGTGAACGTGTCGAAGACGAATAGCGTCCAGGGCGACCATCAACCTCAACCGACGAAGCTCACGTTCAACAAATCAAAGATTTGGCGTTGAAAAACCGTCGACTAACAATTAGAGACCTTGCTGATGAAGTTGGCATATCGAAAGGCTCAGCCAATACCATCTTGAAGGATGGTTTGGGCCTCAAGCACGTCACATCTCGCCTGATACCGAAAGCATTGAATTTTTGGAAAAAAGGCGTCGCGTTGAAGTGTGTGAAATGATGCTTTTCGACTACCGGGGTGTCATGAAACGCATTATAACTGGCGATGAGACTTGGATCTATGCTTACGCCCCGAAACAACCGATCAATCGAGCGAATATCTTGCCAAAAGAGAGCCGAGACCAAAAAAATCGCGCCAAAGTCGCTCCAAAATCAAGGTGATATTGACTGTTTTCTTCGATTGTGTATTATGAATTCCTTCCAACCGGTCAAACAGTCAACAAGGAATATTATTTGAACGTTATGCGTCGTTTGCGTAACGCTATCCGCCTAAAAAGGCCGGAATTGTGGAAAGACAATTCTTGGTTTTACACCACGATAATGCACCATCCCATACTGCCCTCGTAATTCGTGATCATTTCGCCAAAAACATAACCCATATCGTTCCGCAACCACCGTATTCACCTGGTCTGGCGTCGTGCGACTTCTGGCTGTTCACCAAGCTCAAAAGACCGCACCGGGGACACCGTTTTTATACGATAGAGGAGATTCAAGCCGCAGCGAAGACGGAACTGAAGGCCGTCCCGGAAAGTGACTACAACCAGTGTTTCGAAGATTGGAAAATCCGTTTGCATAAGTGCATTGCATTGGGAGGGGATTACTTTGAAGGGGAAGAAATTGATTTGGAAGAATAAATAAAGAATTTTCAAAATAAATACAATGTCACCTTATTTTTTGGGCACAGTAGTACAAGTCCCTCAGTTTTTGAGAAGTCGATCCGCACGTCCTTTTCGTCCCGAGGAGCTATTTATTTGACACAAGTGCCGCTAATGGACACTATAGCATATAGCTACCATACAAACTAAACGATCAAAACAAATTTCTTACATGGAAACTTTTATTTTTATCTTTTTTTATTTATTTTTTTCCAGTACACACCTACTAATAGCCAAACCTAACGGATTTTTTCGACAGTCATAAATATAAATATGTAATATATGTATATGAAAATTTCGCCAAACCGATGTTAAAATAAAAAGCGAACATACAAGCAGACCTTTTGAAACATTTTGTTTTGAATCTCCCTTATCCTATATACATATATATAGTATATATAGTATATTTATATAGCTATATTGCTATCACTGAATCCGAAGTTCATAAACATATTATATATGTACATTAATTAAAATCTTAAGAGAGAGAGAATAAAAATTTCAAAGAAATAATTATAAGATGTAAATACATACATATATTCAATCAATTGAATTTCTTTTTATAATAATCATCATTTCTGCTTTCCAGCTATTGAATAATATTTTTTTATTTTAATATACTAAAATAAGTACGACAATTTAAATTGAAAAACGGCTCATAATTGGTTAGTGTTAAATCTAATTCTACCAAGAAAAAGTTCATTCCCACGTTAATCACGTCTCCCATCATATGAAAACATGTTTCGAAAATCGGCCGAAACTTCTGCAATTTCACGTTCGATATTCATACGAAGTTCATCAATTGTCGCTGGCTTGTTGGCATACACCATAGACTTGACATAGCCTCACAGGAAATAGTCTAACGGCGACAAATCGCATGACCCAGTTCACCAAACTTGGTTTTCAATAAATCTATTGTGACATTTGCTGTGTGAACTTTGGCGCAGTCCTGTTCGATCCACATATTGTCCATGTTCATATCATCTAATTCAGGCCAAAATTATTCGTTTATCATTGAGCGATAGCGATTCCCATTCACAGTAATATGCCGGTCTTGATCATCACGAAATAAGTACGGCCCAATGACACCGCCGGCCCATAAACCGCACCAAACCGTAATTTTTTTCGGGATGCTAATTCCATGATGAAATGGCAAACCTTACTGAAAAGAAATGTCGAAAGAGCGGGGAAAAAATATGGCGTGGTTTGCTGTCCCTATTGGTCTACTTTTGTAGCATAGCTTTTGAAAACCCCGTTATTACAGAGAAAGGGGTGTCAGATAAGTGGGCTTAAATGGAAATACAAATCGTTAGTTATGGTTACAATATCGAAGATGTAATTGTGTAAGTTTCATACTGGTTTCGCGAGCAACTCCTGCAATAGCTTATTGTCCGGACTACGGTATTTCTATAACTTTGGACCTTTTTCTCTATTTCACGCTCTCCGCTATTAGTCGGGGAAACCATGTTGATGATTTACCAAGTTGAGTAAATGTCGGAGCTGCAAGGACTCAACCGGAGAAAAGATAAATATCGGAAGACTTCTAATTGGCCGATTTCTGAGACTTTAACTCATTATTCATTCCGCCTTTTTGTTTTTTGAATTTCGCGGCTATGTTAAAGCGTTACAGAGCTCGTATCTGGCAAAATGACGCTATGCATGATTAGTTTGCGTCCGACAGTTATAGACGTGTAAACAAAGAGTTCACTATCGCCGAAATTCGCGCTATTTTAAAGTTTTTCTGTTTGTTTTGGGGGATCGTATTTTATCACTTCGAACTGCGGACGAATGGTTTCGACGATTCAGAGCGGGTGAAAACGACACCATGGATAAGCCACCCAGCGGAAGACCTGTAACGACAAATCCGATGAAATCATGGAAAACATCGTTTTAGACTGGCATGTGACTTCTCGTGACATCGCCCAGAAGATGGAAGTTTGTCACCAAACCACTTTAAACCAAAAGCTTGATGTTTGGGTGCCACATGATTTGGCACAAAAACAAACTTCTGGACCAATTCAATGCCAGTGATATGCTGCTGAAACGGAACGAACTCGAAAACGCTCATGGTCGAAGGCCGGTGAATCGTCCCAAACAGTGGCCAAGCTGGGATTGACGGCCAGGAAGGTTTTGCTGTGTGTTTTGTTGGATTGGAAATGAATCATCCACTATGAGCTGCTCCCATATAGCCAAACGCTTAATTCTACCGTCACAACAACTCGACCGCTTGAAGCAAGCGATCGACCAGAAGCGTCCCGAATTGGCCAACAGGAAGGGTGCAATGTTCCACCAGGACAACGCCATACCACACACTTCGTTGATGGCTCGTCAGAATTTACGGGAGCTCGGATGGAAGGTTTTATCGTATCCACCGTATAGCCTGGACGTAGCGCAAAGTGATTACCACCTGTTCCTGTCCATGGTGTAAAGTTGAACTCAAAAGAGGGTTGTGAAAAGCGGCTGTCCCAGTTCTTCACAAGAGCTTCTACGAGCGAGGTATTCTAAAGTTGCCGCATATATTGCGCCTACATATATTGCTTTCTGTAACCTCCGGTAGTTATTCAATAGAGCACCACAGACCATCCACCTAATGCTTTTGCTTGGAAGATGCTAGCTGAGTTCGGCAGTCGGATAGAGATAGAGTTTTCGAGGTCAGTCGTAGTCCATTTTGAACCCGTCGTTATAGATAGAGAAGGCATCTTCCGCTCGTACCAAACTTGTTCTTCATTTACATCTAGAGGGTACCCATGCCTGGTAACTATTCTGTTGCAATTGTAGTAGGTCATATACGCTTTATTTGCTATTTTTTCAATCTTAATGTGTTAATTTAGTTTACTATCGATTTCAAACCCCAGATATTTAGTTGTGGTTATTGTACCACCAACTGAGGGAAGATTAAATTGAGGTATTTTGGTTTTATTTCAGCAGTTCCGTTTTAGTAGTGCTTTACTGCTTTAAAACCTTCTCCATTGAGTTGAAGTAGTAATCTATACAGCCTTACCACCCATAAAATCGGGGAAAGGATCGGATCAGATCGATCTACCGTATTTGTAGGTATGTCAGATTGTGTCTCCACAGCAGTTAAGTGACTACCAGAGAAGTGTGTTTCCAGGAGTTCCTCTAGAGATTCTTCCGCAGAGGAAGTAGGGAAGATTTCTCGCGAATGCTGCTGAGTATCTAGAATTGATCTGCAATAGATGGCTCTTTTGGGTATCTTGATGGAACTTGGTATACGGGTTTCTAATAAAAAAAAAAAAAATAGTTTTTGAATAATACTGTTAAAAACCACCTGTGAGAGAACTTTAAACGAGCCAGTATAAAAATTGGAAGATGGCCGTGGCACCGCCCACTATTCGGTAAAATAAAATATCTCAAGACCTGCTTGACCTATTTGAACCAAATTCGGTGCGTAACATTCTATGTGAAATTGCGAAAATGAGCGACTGCTACGAAGCAGTTGTACAGGGTTTGTCCGGAAAGTAATAAGACTGAGTCGAAAATTTATTGAACAAATCATTACAATTCTTTAAAAACTTTCAAATTAGGCTCTTTCTGCGTCGATGCAGCGCTGCCAGCGCGATTTCCAAACATTGAAAGCATTGCGGAAGGCATTCTCCGGAAAAGCCTTGAGAGCCGAGGTGCATGCTGCTTGATTTGCCTCTGTCGTCTTGCCTTTCATCGGCCTTTTGAAGCAAGGAAACAAAAAAGTCCGGGGGGCAGATCTGGGTTGTGCTGTGGCTGCGGAAGCGTTAGAATTCCGGCTTTGGTTAGGTAGCTGTTTACAAGAAAGGCGGTGTGAGCCGGGGAGTTGTCGTGATGCAACTTCCAATCGGCTGCGATGTCTTGGCGGACCCGATTGACCCTTCTTTTGAGGACTTCCACGTAAAACTTGGCGTTGACGGTTTGTCCAGGTGGAACAAATTCATGGTGGACGATGCCTTTAATGTCAAAAAATACAATGAACATCCTTTTCACTTTGGATTTGCTCATTCATCAGCGACTTCTTCGGTGACCAGTGTAGGTAAAAAAATTCGCCCGGTAGATTTCAAAGAAAAATTGCTTTGAAAGCATGAAAAACCAGTGCCTGATTGTTTTTTTTTATAAACAATTAACTTTTGGTTTATTCCCAAAAATCTGAAAAAAATTTCCAGAGCTGAAATTTGTTAATTTAAAAAAAAAATTAATTAACATTAAAATTAGTGACGGTAATCGCAAGGAGCTTGGGTTGGAACTGTACATTATAATTTATTTTGTCGCTTTCAAAGTAATCCGCAGCAGATGTAATACAGCTATGACAACTTGTTTTCCAGTCTTCTAAACACTTTTCATAAGCACTTTTTGGAATATCCATCAGCTCCTTCACCGAATTTTGTTTTATCTCTTCGATCCACTGAAAACGGGTTCCACGGAGCGGCAATTTCAGTTTGGGAAAATCACACGGAGCCAAATGGTGAATACGCTGGTTGATCGATTGTATTCATTGCGCATCTTGGCTTTAAATTCGATCACAATCGTACTCTTTTTGTAAAATTCAGTTTCATCGGGAGGAGTGGAGCAAGAATGCTTGCTTTTCATACCCAAAATATCTACCAAAATCAATTGAACGGACTCGCGGGAGATATCGAGCTCCTTATCAACTCTTTAACATTTGTCTGACAATTTTCAAGCACCATAGGATTCACATTTTTAATATTGCCCACAGTTGAAAAGGTCAAAGGCCTTCCAGAACTAGGCATGTCTTCAACCTCTCCCTACAATTACTTAAAAAATTAAAAACTGCTTTTTAGTGGCAAAACATACATTTTCTCGAATGAATTGCCACCTAACGTCAACCCACAATCCTATTCGAAGAAAGCTAACACCTATCAGTAATTGGAAAGCAAAATAAAAGATAATAAATACCATTGCTTATTACTGACTTAAACTTTTAATAATATTTTTCCTTTTTTATTAGTATCTTTTATTATCAAATTTTTAATTTTAATTTTTTTTTATTATTTATTTATTTGCAGTGGTTTATCTTGATCTGTATTGTTTTTTTCGAATTTATGCTACATTTAATTCAAATACATATTTGTGTATATTTTGTATTTGTAGTAATTCCCGCTCGTACAATCCCCGACAACGGGTTTCTGCCACTTTGAATGCTATACTCTTTAATTGTATTTATACATATTTAGTGTGTATATATATATATACTGAGAGTGAGCACATTTACATAATATATTTATAATTTTTACTGTAGTATAATATAGAATTATCCCCTTACATTTGCACGCTATTTTCAGTAAATATAATCTACATTTGTTATGTTTGTGTTTGTGTATGTGTATACTTGTGTGCATGTGAATTCGATGGTGGTTTTGTAATGAATGGATGGATGGCTGCACTCAGCTAGAGCAACTGGTTAAAATGCCCTAAAAGCTACACTAACGTTTATATAAAAAGATAAACGCTTCGTTTATGCAAAATGTTGCTGTCCTGTATATTTTCAACGCAATCAATACGTAAAAACTCGCTTATATTTAAAGTGTAATTCTAGTAAATACGCCACATAAGGATATCACACTCGGGAACAGGCTGTGCATAATTTCTAGTTATGTTAAAACGTTTCAAAAGCCATAGCAAGAGTTTCGAATGCCTGGCGTACTGAATTTATGCTTTTTGTTAAATCAATCGCGCAAAACTAAATTGAAACCCGCTTTGGGTTAAGCATGCATGCGTTGCGTATGAAAAACTCTTTAAAATTCTTTATTCAAACTATCTCGAAGAAAACTTTATTTTTGCACTTTGCTTTTTTTTAAGTTAATCATATACATGATGATATGAGATGAGTGTACGACGTAATTACATGCCTTTGCAAAGGAAAACTGTTAATTAACAAATCGAACTAACCTGTTAAAGCAAAACAAATGTTAAACATGTCATTGGCACCAATCTGCACGCGCAATCGTTCAGTTACGTTTCTTAATGGATATGTGCAATTATTGACAAACATTTTTGCTTTAGCGCTTAGCCAATCAATTTAATTGTAAATGTTTTAAAATATTTTAACTCTTAAAATTAAAATAGTAATAATTATAATAGTAGTAGTAGTTGTTGTTGTAGTTGTAGTATTAAAGTTGAGAAAACGTAGGTTGTTGATTCCTAATATAAAATTCTTAGAATTTTACTTTCCCCTCCAACTATAACATATGCTCGCGCCTCGCTTCCTGCTGTGTTGCCCAAAATTCAGTTCCTTCAGTTAACTTAACACAGGTGATAATGTCGCCACCGCTAAGTTGACGCCACTTGCTATACATATATATTATGTGCGTTTTAGAGATAACATTCCTTTTTTTACTACTCCGAAGTTGCATTGCATATCGTAGGCCAGCTTTGTGTGTGTTTGTGTGATTGTGTGCATGAGTAGTTTGTAAGTATGGGCGTATCGACATTTCTCTTGTTGTATTAACCTGCTAATATATTTATTTATATGTTTCCTTTTTTTTACTTGAATTTAATTTATGCTGATTTTATTTGGCTCACTCTCATCCTCTGCAAACTTTTAAAAATTGTTTGTTTTTTTTATTATAGGTAATTGTAATTTATAAATTGAATTTCCTGTTTAATTAAGGATTCAGCATAAAAGTCGTATTTTATTTCTAATTTTATTTTCTCTGGTTTTAATGTTTTGTAAATGCTTTCGTATTTGTATGCTTCGAAGTTGAAAACATACCACCACCATTTCTACAATGTAATTCTGCCTTTACAGTATGTAGTAGCTTTACCCTTTCTTTTAATTAATTACATTCAACTTGCTCACTGATGAGTGATCTTCTTAAGTTCCGACAGAACATTCATATTTTCATTCAATTTAATTCTCTCTTTTTGCTTCTTAAAATTCATTTTCATTTCATTTTTATAACATACAAATTCTTTAGTTTTTTTCGCTGCTTTTTGTTTTAATTCTTTCGTTTGGACTTGTATTGTTTGTATCAGATTTAATAAAACTATTTTACTAACATCTTTGAATGATTCCACGTTGTATTTATTCTTCTTCTTTTCTGTATATTCTTAATCATCATTATTAATATTATTCGCATTGCTGACGTCTTATTGAACTCTGTTTTAACGCTCAAATACATGTTGATGTTGTAAAAGTAGACTTATTGTTATGCATCGCAGTTGGTGGAAGAAATATTTGGTAAAACGCATTTAATTAATATTTCTACTCTAGACAAAGAGCGAAGAACATCCGTATATAAATATATTTTTCTTCCGTACGTTCCAGTTTCCGTTAGATTTTCCATTTATGATGCATAGATATTTTCCGTTTTTCTTTTTATGATGTTCTCATTTATGTACTGTACTTGATATATTTGATATTTGTTGATTTCTTGTGGCTTCTTTTGCTATTAATGTAGTATTTGATGCCTTTTTATTTGGTTCTGAGGATTGTTATCATTATTGGCCTGAAAAAAATAAGTTAATAGGTTAAAATTTAATATGTATGTAGTAAAACTAAGGATTCCTTAAAATTGTATACTGAAAATAAAATATTTAAGTGTCATAGGGAGACGATTGGGAACAAGTTTGACAGATGAAATCATATGTTTTTTGACAGAGTTGCTTTCTAGCGTTAAAAAATCTTAAATTATTAATTATAAAAAGCTGTAAACTAGTCAGGTGGTTGTAAGCAGGAAATAATTAATTTGTTTCAAAATAGATTTGAATTTGAAAAACTTTTTTAAACTTTTAAATAAAATTTTTTGCAAAGAAACACTTTCTGGTGTTGGTAAATTTTATATTAAAAAATGTTGAGTATGAGTTCAACATTTTTTACAATACTCTACTTCGGGTCCTTGATAATTATACAAACAACTGTTAGATGTACAAAACTGGCAATAGAGTATGCTGCATATTGCGATATATATAATATTGCTACCGAATATTTGATAACGCTTATAAATGACGGCATTCGTATAAGTGAAAAAAGTTACTCTGGCTATTTTTAAGGGAATAATTTGTATACTTCAACTATCATTTGCAAAATTATGGAGACTTACCAGCTCCGCCAGCTGCGATTGGCTGCGGTGTGTTGCTATTTTCCACAGTTGCTAATTTCGTGGCATTTGGAGTTGAACCAGACGCTGAGACCGATGTTTGTGGTTGAGTTTTCAGTGCTACAGCCGTGTTGGCACCATTGTTATTATTAGACGTACCGGAGTTTCCAGTATTAGTATTAGAAGCACCGCCGTTTGCGTTGTTTGCAGCAGCATTCGGGTTTCTGCTACGATTACGATAATTACTGCCTCCGCGATAGTTGCGATTGTAACCACCGCCATAAGAACCCATATTACGGTTGTAATAGTTACCGCGACCGCGATATCTAAACGATTATGTAGAAATCAGTGATACTCAATATTTGTTTCTTCTTTAATTTAAGAGGGTTTTTAAGTTTTTAAACACAACTTACCCGCCACGTCTTGTAGATGAAAATCCAAATGTTTCACTGTTTAGCTTGCGCTCCTGACGCCAGTCGTTTTTCTTATTCTTACTACGATCCTGTGCTGCTTCGCACGAAATATTATCAAAGAAGGACTTCGTCTTATCATATCCAACAGTAATTTCTTCTTCTTCCGGTTCATGCTCGCCAGCGCCGGTTTCATTACCAGAGTCTTCCTTTTTGTCAGTTTCACCGTTTATCTATAAAGGAATATTGGAAGGATTTTAGCGAAATACAAATAAATTAAGTGAAGCGGTGGACACTACAAAAATTTATGAAACATTATATTATAAGAAGTTATATTGTACACTTACAATTCACGTTGTAAAGAAAAAATACAACAATAAGCAAAATAATTTTAAAAGTGAAATAACATATAGGGAGGTTACAAATTTCGCAGCACAATATGAGATTTAAATCTATCGAATTCGAGATGAACTCTAATGTATTTTAATCAAAAAAATGTAAATTCTACGAATGTCATTTTATTAAATTACAGTTATAAATATGTATTATGTTGAATTTGTTAATGATGTCATTTAAAATATAAATTATGATGTGAAAAGAAATATAAATCGTAAAAATAAAACAAACAAAATAAGCAAAATAAAGCGAATGAATACCTGCTCTGTTTTGGGTTCTTCGCCCACCTTTAATTTGGACAATTGGGAACGCAGCTCCTCGAATTTAACATTGGCCTGCTCAAAGTCGAAATCTTGTAAAAATTTAATAGCATTCTTCGGATTCCGGGGTTTATTTTGATTGCCGCCAGGACCGCCCATTGGTCGAAAGCCCTGAAAGCAAACAAAAAAGAGAATTTAAATAGCTGTGTCATTTTCATTTGCTAGTCTTTGCGAACATAATTGGATTTTGGACTTTCGCCTATTTTGCACCCTGCATACTCACTTGATTTTGCATCCGTCCACGTCCGCCACCTCGGTTCCGTACCATCATATTGTTAGCATTATTAGGTCCACCACGGTGCATGGTCCAAGCATGATTTTGGCCGCCTCCGCCGCCACCTCCACCACGTTGATGGTTATTACGTTGATTACTATAATTATTGCCACCACGAACCTCATGTTGATTATTGTAGTTGCCGTCGGTGTGACGTCCAGAATCACGTCGATCACGTGACTGTTGGTAAAAATCATTGTTGCGTTGATTATTGTTACCACCACGTTGTTGATGATTTTGTCGCTTGTGGCCAGCATCACGCGAGTTGCCGCCATGTCCAGTGTTCTGATTCGGATGTTGATTTTGATGCTGTTGCTGAGCGGCCAAATCGGGTGAGCCGCTCTTTAACGAAACATGGCTCATAGGTGTCGTTGAGCGCGATGCACCGGCAAGTATGTCTAAAGAAACATTATTACATTATTTAATTACTCTTTTGTTAAAAATGTATACATTATTATACAAAATGCATGTGCTTTAAATTAAATTATCTAAAAAAAACAAAAAAAAAAAAAAAGTATAAAAAAATTACTCGAAACAAATAAATAAGGGACTGCAAGCAGTAAATGAGAGTGAATCCCTGCCTCTTTTCTGCTATTTTCAAGCTAATTTTGTGTTCTTTCAAAAGTTAAAAAAATATTGATCGTGTCTTCAATTAATTAATTACTATTTATTCAATAAAACCCTTAGTAAAGTATTCGTGCAGATCAAATTCAAAATAAATTTAAAGAACTCTCTCTTAAAAAAACCGTAAACTTATCTGATTCTCGAAACAATGCAACAATCACATGAACAATTAATACTGACTTTTAACTAGCATATGGCTTTTACTAGCATGGCATATATGGCTTCGCACCATGAAGACCCTACTGTTGAAAAAAAAATGACTTAAAAGTACTTATAACTAAAATATTGAGAATTCCTATTTCTATTATACAAAAAATGTAATTTTTAAATAATATGTCCGAAATGTGTATCAAGTCAGATCGTCTACATGATAAAAATGTCCAGATGCCGAAACACTTTAAACCAAGGAGCAAGTAATTACTAGTCAATGCTTTATAAAATATTCAATTACGACTTTTAGTATAATTCAAATCTACCGATATTTACTAATACCAAATTACTTAAAACAGTGATGACATTTAATAAAAAAAAATATTTGTTTAAAAAAAATTCAAAAGATAAAAAAAAATAAAATAAAGCGCACAAATCAAACTTTCTCCAATACAAAAAAGGCGTTACCATCACACCTTGGTCTTTGTGCTCTTTAAGTGCAGCTTGAGACATTATTTTCTTCACTTTGTTAGTTGCACCTAAAATAGTAATATTGCTACCAGAAGAAGCACCTCCACCACTACCGAGTAAACCTCCAATTAGGCTGGCGCCGCCGCTAGTTATACGGTTACTACCGATGACACCGCCACTATTACCATTACTACCAATTATACTACCAGCACCACCAATTGCTCCCAAATTTAAAGTGTTCGACGTTGGCGCTAAATTCGTTTGCGTCGATGCGTTTAAATCATTATGCTGCTGCAACTGGGTCTGATTCGTTGGTATTGTGGATGCAATTGTTTTATTATGAAGTGATAGCTGTTGTGTTTGTTCCTGTATTTGGTCTGGTTGCTGAACATGGGTCAGATTGTTGTTGTTGTTGGTAAGTAACTCACTTGGTTGTTTTTGTTGTTGCTGTGATTTCGATTGTTGCTGCTGTTGTGGCTGAGGTGGTTGAGTTGATTGTGGTTGATTACCACCACCTAATATATATGGTCCCGGTGCTCCAGATCCAGGTGCTAATGAAGGTGCAGCACCACCAGCCCCTCCAATACCTAGTCCTCCCATTCCAAAGGGATTGCCATAACCTCCGACTGCGTTCATCGGCGGTGCATGGGGAGGATTCATATTGGGCATGGGGAAATGTGGCATCATATGCTGCCCATTTTGTAGCTGCACTTGCATTATAGCCGGGTCATTTGGATGCGGAAGGCTGTTATTAACAACCCGAATGTCTTTGATATCAGAACCTCTAAAAAGTATGTAATCATATATTTGGCTCTGGGGAGCAATTTGAAACTGTGTCTCCCGGTCCTCTGTTCCGAACGATCGAACTGAAATAAAGGTAAATATGAAACAGTTTAGATTAGTAACTTCCTTAAAATGTTAAGTTTGAAAAATATGTCAATGAATATACATATCGATAAATATGTAAATAGCATATCTTCAAAAAGTTTGCTTTAGACTATGGAATTTCATTTTTTATGTCATAATTTACTTATTATATAAATTTTAAATTAGCTTAAGAAATTCATAAAATAAATTACATACAAAATTATTAAACACATCGTGGGGAAACACTAATAACGGTAGCAGTTTTTTCCGTTAATCGTTGTTCAGAATAACGGCTCGGACACACAAGAGAGTTAGTTGAAAATTATTATATATAAAAACAATAAATTGATGTAAAAATGTTGACTTATAAAAAATAAATATATTTACTGAAGTGAAAAAAATCAGTGCCAACATGACATATAAGAATCCGAAAACCACAAATCAACAAAAAAAAAATTCAATAACATGAATACACCAACAAACAAAACGCAATAATCAAAGGAATTAAAGAACGATGTGAAATGAAACAGCATAAATGAAAGAAACCATTTTCTTTTTTTTACACTGCACGGTTTTCTACGCTCCTTTTCGTTCAATTCGCTTTTACACTGCTTTGCTGTTACCTTCGCTATTACGTTGACGTCGACGTCAACAACGACTGCACAACAGCAAAGAAACATTTTCCCCCCAAATTTGCAAATGGTGTGATTAGCGCTCCACATAACGGTATATGCAACTAATGTGTAGGTGTAACTTACCGTTCGAAAGAGCAATAGTGCACTCCTGGGGATCTACGGTGTATAGGCGACCCTCGTACCGAATATCAGCTTTAGAGATCAAGCTGATCTTAGAGCCCAACTCGGGCATTCCGGCACTCATTTTTCAGCTATTTTTTCCCCCAATATATACCAGAAAATAGTTCAGCAGCTTAACACAAACTAAAAACTGCAACAAAGAGCTTGAAACTTCCTTTGATTTGGTGCCGATTTTTTAGCTCACAAATATGATTTCTCTTGCCAGGTGCGCCACGACAAATGGATTGGCAAAAACGCGACGTATTAAAATTTCTTCTTCCAATGGCGGCGCTACTGCGGCCAGCGCGGTGCTGCTTTGCTAACTGCGTTGCAAAGCACTGCGACAATGGCAAAACCCGCAATTTACACTTATCTTTTTAGAAAATATATTTACTAGCCACGCACCGAAAATATTAAATGATTACTAGTCCACTTATTTATCCGTTGTTGGTCGAAAAACGAATTACACAAATTCAGAAGCGATTTTCTGAAAATTTTCACCTATCTCGGTCGTGTGCTTCGGCTGAAGTGGAAAGAAATATGTTTCGTTTGTCAATCGTTGAGTGGATGCCATAACAGGGTTGCAACAATTGGAATATAGTCCACAAGTATAGAGATGTGAAATTTCCTACATCAATTTCATTTAATATATTCCCTGCAAGTCAACTATCGTTTAATTACCCAACAGCGCAACCAGAGACTTCTGTTAAAATTTCTTTTAGTTGCTTAAGAACAATTGATAATTGTAAATCAATTTCTTGAATACGTATGCTCGTATCTCTTTCTTATGCAAAGGCCTTATGAGTTACTGGTTGTGTATATGTTAGTTACCCGTATAATTCTTTCAGTATATTGGACTTCGGTAGGCAGAAATACTTTTCAATACCATCGTTAATTTTACAGCCATATTTTCCAAGTAATTAATTTAATAATTACCAAACATTTGCACCCAATGGCAGAAAAATATGCAAGGACAGCATTGGAACAAAACATGCTACACAGCATTGTGAAGAATTCTCAGAAATTGTATGTAAATATAAATAAATTTAAATTTTTAACTAAAAGCGGGCATTTGTGTAATTTTTTCCTTTGTCTCCTCGCCCCTTGCATTACGAATTTATATGGTATACAAAATGTGTTATACATATGTTCAATACTGATCGCATGATCCACAATATACGTTTCGGATTTCAATATATTCAATGAAGTTGTGATATGGATCACGATTCATTAATATTGCATACTAAACGTACAATAAATATAGGATCTTGAATCGTTGTCAATATATATTGCATGTGTAGCAATTGCCATTGTGTACGTATACTTTATTATTTTAGAACTGATTCATAAAAGGAAACTTTTGTTACCGAAACTCGAAATTTGTTGGCGATAGGGCGACGAATACGTATGTATTTATGTAGACTTATCAAAAACATGTTAAATTCATGAAAATTTTGATTTGCTAGGTAAAAACCTTACAAATAAACAGTGATAAGGTAGATCTGCAATTTAGCACAAATTTCTTTAAACCACGGAGAGGATAAATAGGGTAATTAGACCAGATTTTACATGTAGTTCTCAAATTTTTTATCCATCTTGTATGTAGAAAGGAATATTTTCTTTAACATAACAATATTGCTACGGTAACGCCAATTAAAAACAAAAAAAAAAAATATTAGACGAATTTAAAACCCTGTACATATTTTATTAAATAAGTGGTCCATTTCAAATACAAAAATAGTATCAGTTGTAACGTGTATAAGAAATCACATTCAAATAGCTAATGTGTATTTTTATTAGAATAAAAAGTAAAAAAAAACTACATTTGTGTTAATCGATACTATCAGGGTTAGAGGTGGGGATAGATTCAGCAGTAATCGCAGTTGCTATCGATGAAATCGTTTCCAATGACTCGTTTAGCTTTTGTTTGAATGCTTGTAATGAGTCCAGATGATATATCTGTTGTAGTCCAGTTTCTTTTTGTATTGCGAGCATATAAACGTTTAATTTTCCGCTCTCTGTGAGTAATGTTGGCATATAGAATCTCAAATAGATGCGTTTGGAGTTTGAACAGCTATCATCGACATCTGCATCCATATCCTTCATATTGTTTGCGCTGGCCAGCTCCTTTGTATAAGAGCGATGTATTCGTAATATTTGTACTGATTGAAAATGCGCAATATAGAGAAATGGTTCACGGTATATGAAACCTGTGGGAGTGTATTCCCAATTCAAGTCATATGGTCGCGAACGGCAACCGTATTCATCCACAAAAATACCACATTCCATAAAACAGAGCAGGAACTCTTGCTGCGAGATTCGTATGGCAACAACTGGCTGGCAATTATGTATATGCGAAAGTGCGTGATCGGACAAATCGACAAATTCTTCAGCGGCATAAGTTTCCAAATCAATCTCAAAAAACTTATCTGAGCTAACAATAGCTGTAAGGCGTGTAAAAAGTATTGATGAAACTGGTGTAGCGGTATCTAGCGCCCGCACAGGTGCGAATTTTTGCTGCTTTAAGTCATATTTCATAATTACAATACGAGTAGATGTTGCTGCTATAGCTACAGAGTCCAAAGCATTATCCGCTTCGTTTGATATTTTTACCATTTGCCACTTTTCATTAGTGGATCGATTACAAAATGGTAGGTCCAATACAGAAGCTTCGAGGCTGTTCTTCACATAAGGTGAAGAAGATTGACTTCGCGACAGTAGCTGACGGAAATCGCATTGAAATAGTGACTCTCCACGAGCTCCCACCAATACTGCTTTGGCAAGTGGCAAAGAAACGGCGATGCAACTGACAGAATCAATACCAGCAATATGCATCAATCGCTGTGGCTGTTGAATGTGTAAGGCGAATAGACCAGTATTGCAGCCTAGAAGTATTATCTTTTGCTCCTCAATTTCGAATGCACAATTGATTTCCAAGGGCTCTAAATTTTCACTATTATGTTGCACATCTACACAGAATATCAAATTTCCAGTATACTCGTTTTGGACTACATCTGATGCAGATTCGGTAGCATCACCAATGTCATCCAATTTACCCTCATATGAATATTTCGAGATCGAATCTACATCGCTCTGATCCTCAGGGCTTGGAGTATCAGCAGTTTGAGAAAATAAGGCAACTTGGTCAATTTGGTTGCCACACTGTGTATGTACATCACTGCGACACTTACGATGTGCAGCAATTTTGCACTCTTTACATTTCCAATAGGGCGAACCAGCAATTAATGGCTTTTTGCAAGCAATGCAGGTATTGTCGCAATTATTAGTTTCCTGTAATGCCAGCTCAAAGCGGTGATGTGCTTGTTCATTTGTGACTTGCAGGTTAGAGGTAGTTGCTTTAACGTCTGCTTGATTTTCTTTTCGTGATGGTTTGGGTAAGGTTCCTACATTTTTGTTGGCATTGTCCTGTGTGTTACTTTCATTTTTTATTACACTTTTCAGTGGGGACCTCATTCCGCCAGTGGAACCAACAATATTTTGCGAAACACCTGAAAAGAGAAATTTTAGTCACAACTACAAACACAACTGTGTTGTTTACCATTTAACTTGTCAATTTGATCCTGGAGTGTTTTAGACCGTTGTTTTTCGCGACGTAGTTCTTCCTTCAGTGTGCGATATAATATTGATGTTTCGACGGCGGCTGGTGAAATATTTTCTTTTTTACTAGCGTTGCTATGTGCGCTACTTCCGAATAATTTTTCAGTGAAAGTAAGTTTTTTCTTATGCGACAAATCTTCCACCTTCAGCTGTAAGTAGTCTATTAGTTTTTTATGTTGTGCCAATGTGGCTTCCGATTTGATATCACGCTGCACATAGAACGATTCCTTCTCGGCCATTATTTCCTGCAACTCATCGATTTCGGCATGAAGTTCATTGGAATTAACCAGCGCGTCTCTCAACTCTTGCTGCAAGCGTTCACAATGTTCTTTGGTATGGAACAATTCGGATAGAATACGCGCATTCTCCTCTTTTAGCAATGTCAGTTCCCGTTCGTGGTTTCCGTTAATCGTTTGCAAGTTTGCGGTTTCATTCGTGAGCACCTCGACGCGTTCTTGTGTTTGATACAATTGGTTAGATTGTTCTATCAGTTGTTGCTGTTGAGCTATTAATTTCTTCTGCGTTTGCGCCAAATTCTCAGCACATTCGGTAATTTCCGTGTTAAGCGCTTGTACACGCGATTCGGAAGCACTTTTTTGTACTTGCTCATCGGATAGCTCTTTCCTGAGCTGTGCTATGAGGTCTTCCTTTTTACGCAAGGTCGCGTTTAAGTTGTCCAGCTTTTCTTGATGAGTCTTATTACGGTTTTGTTCCGCTTCTAACATACTCTCCACTTCGGTGAGTTGGTTATCTGTTATGGTACAGGCATACTTGAGACGTTCGTAGTTGTCTTTTAGATTCTTCAATTCGATTTGAATGTGAGATGATGTGTCGTTTGCCGAATTACTCCTTTCACGCTCTTCATTTAGCTCACGTTGTAATTTTTTGTTCTCCAGCAGAAGGGCATCATTTTTCTGTTGAATCTGCTGAAGTTTTTGATTGAGGTCTGAGAGACGTTCTTCTAATTTTTGTGCATTGGATATATGCTCAATTATCTGCGAAGACATTGTGTAATATTGCAATAAAATAAAGTATTTACTAATTTTTTTCTAGCATTATTCATTAAGGTTAAATTTACTATTAAATTTGTGTTAATTTTTTTTTTTTTTTTGTAGAGTGACAGACACATGCACATATGTTTACTCAGTTGCTTTTTTTTTGGCCACTATCTATTTTCAAGTAATAATTAAAATTAGTACAGTAAATATTATCGCCTAGAAATGCTCAAAACAATGCAGATTAATGTACTAACATTGCCTAACACTCTGTTTGCGATTATGAAATCTTTTATTGGTTACCTCAGATTTGCATTGCATGCGTTCCTGTTCAGCCTTCTCCCACATTCGATGTTCCTTCATTACGTCACGTTTTAATGAAGATATTTCATCTCGCAGCTCACGAATGCGTTCCTCCCGCTGTTTTGTTTCATCATGCGCAGTTTTGCATTGACGTAGGGCTTCATCTTTTTCCGACTGGATTTTCTTTATTTTATCTTCAGTTAGTTCCATTCGTCTTTGCGTCATTTTTTTCTCAGCAATAGCCTCCTCCAATTGTTTCTCCACTTTCCAAAGCGACAAATTTGCTGTGCGTGCGGCCTGTCGCTCAACAATCATTTGTTCGCGCACGGCAACTAGTCGATCTTCTAATTTCTCATTCTGTTTTTCCAACATATCACCAACGCTGCTGGGAATATGATGGGCAACCGGATGTTCATTACTTTCATTACAAGATGCGCCACCCTTCCTTGGAGATAGCGACAGCGCCTGTTCATTGAATTTATCCAACATTTCTTCAAGTTTCTCAACTATCTGCTGCAATTTGTCAGCTCGGGTTTTCTGTACATTTTCGTTTTCTTTTGCTGTTTCCAAGTCGGCGCGCAACTGTTCCTCTATAACATGTAATTCGGTCAGTGAGCCAGGGGCCGTTTCATAAGGAGTAGATTGCTGGGTAGCAAGCGCTGATTGTGCTAAATTCTTTCCACATTCTGCTACCTAAAGGATTGAATGAATTTCAAAATATTTATATAGATAATTAGATTATTGTCAATACTAACATTCAATTCGCGTTCTAGACGGTTAATCTCATGTTGTTGGTCCTGTAAAGCCTTTTGTGCGGATTCTAATTGCTGCTCCAACTGTGCATTTTGTGCATGTAAGGAATTGTTCTCCTCCAACTCTCTATTCAGTCGTTTTAAGATCTCATCATTATTCTTTTCCATGGCCAATTTCGACTCTTGTAGGGATTTAGATGTACTGACTGATTCGTCTACTTCATTTCGTACTTCGCGTAGTTCCATTGTAAGACGAGACTTTGAATCTTTTTCATTCCTCAACTTAGAACGAAGCTCTGTCAACTTTTGTTCGTATGTTTCGCTTAGTTGTAGTTTATTTCTTTCAAAGGCTTCCTTATCAGCCAGAGCTTGTTCTTTATATTGACGTAACATTTCCTTATAATTCTCCATTTTCTCCTGTAAATGCTTGCATTCTTCTGCTTTGCCGTTCAATTCGCTTTCCCGTGCATCTAACTTTCGGATAATATTTGCCAACTCGTGTTTTTTCTCTGCAATTAGTTTCTCGTAACGCTGTTCTGAAGCAATTTTTGCTTCTTCGTATTTCTGGCGGTTTACCCGTAATAGTTCAGTTATTGTAGCCTCCTTCTTTTCCCACATTTCCTCTTCTACTTTTACAGAACTCTGAAGAGTTTTTATTTGCGTTTTACATGCTGCCAACTCCATAGTCTTCTCCTTAATAACATTCTTCATTTTATTAATTTCATCCTTGGCATCCTGTAATATCTTAGATTGAGTGTTTGATTGTTTGGCCGCTTGTTCTGCCCGGATTAGCTGTTGCTTCAGTTTATTAATCTCTTCCACGCGCTCTTTTAGGTTTGACTGCAAATCTTTTATTTTTATATTCAAGCGACTGAAGCGGGCATCATCAGCAGCTCCTTCCGCATCAGCACTTTGTTTTGCCATATGCACAAAACTGTAACCTAAAAAGGGCAGATCTTTACCGCAGAATTCATTCGACTGAACATTTGTGGTAATTGATTTTTTAACAAATGTGTTGGTACGCCTCTTATTACGAATGACATCTTCAAAGTTAGAAGTGTCGTCGTCGCTATTTACAGTTGGAATGATGGGTGGTACTTGGGATCGCAGTGTTTCCCATTTTACAGATTCGAAAAATGGATGCCGCTTAATTTTTTCATATGACAGACGATTAGTTGGGTTCGTGACCAGTGAACCAATGAGGTTTTTGTAGCTTTCAGACACATTTATATCAGAAGGAAATGTTATAATCTCTTTTAAATGGCTGTCTTCACAATGGCTCAAAATCTTTGAATATGTCTCATGAACATTCTCTTCATGGAATGGTGTTATTTCACAGATAAGTTCATAACCAATAATTCCCATTGACCAAAAATCACAGCTTACCTGAAATAATAATAATAATAATAACAAACAGAATGTAATTTCAGAATATCTTAGCTAAGAATTAAATGGTTTAAGAGGACAAATCACATTTCGAAATAGTTAGAAGGGTAAGAATGATAGTACTCACATCATGCATTGACTTCGTTAGCTTATATGTGGATATTGTCTGCAACAATTCAGGAGCGATGTAATCTGGAGTACCAACCGGAGACAGACTGAACACATGCCCATCACGATCCAGAGCAGCTGCATTACCAAAGTCTGCAAGTTTAATGTGTCCAAAGCGATCGATCAAAATATTTTCTGGTTTGATATCGCGGTGTACATAGCCTATTTCATGAAGCGAATGTATAGCCAACGTAAGTTCAGAGAGATAAAATCGTGCAAGTTCTTCGTCAAAGGGTCCTTGCCGTGACATTAAACTTAGTAAATCACCGCCAGGAAGAAATTCCATTATTAAATACAGATTGTCAGTATCCTAACAAATAAAATATAATTTTATTAAATTTCAATGTGAAAGTGTTTTTTTTTTCGTTTTTAGAATAGTCTTGACACATACTTGAAATGCGTATTGAAGATTTGTTATCCATTCAGAACTTCGACGTGCCATTATATCACGTTCTTCTTTTACTTGTGATGTGGTAACCACCGATTTTTTTATCTTCTTCATGGCATAGACATCATTCGTCTGCCGTTCAATAACTAAGTGAACATTGCCGAAATATCCCTTACCAATTAGTGTCTTTACTGTAAAATCATCAGCATTCGCACGTAGCGATTGGGCCTCCTCCACTATTGGGCGATCTAAACAAAATATAATATATAGCTTCACATCCAAAGACAGATTAATCTTTTTCACTTACATTTTTGAACAAATTCCGCAATATTACGATCGCGTTTCTTTAATGAATCTTTACTGCACTCATTGTATAATAAACATAAAGCATCTAGAAGACTTTCGCGAGTAAGGGCTTCCGACAAAGCAGGACTCACGGTGGCAGCGCCATAGGTGCTCCGACGGCCTGCCGCTATTGACTTTCTTTGTATGGCGCCATTTCCAAAGCCCGCGAAACAGCTTCTATTGAGAATTAAATTGTTTAGGCGAGTTGTACGCACACTAATTGGTTCACGCTGTGGAGCCATATTTACAAAAGCACTCGGTTTATATATTTTACAAACAACTCTTTACTACACAAGGACAAAGTAATATACAATTCACATTGCTTTATTTTGCAATTTTCAATATATTAATGAACGCAGCAGCTGCATAAACTATGCAAACAAGCAAACAAAAAGGACATGAGCGTTGGAACTTTTGAAATCAAACAAACGCGGCGAATTCCAAAATAACCTTGCCACATGGCGAGTAATATTTTAATATGAACATAACGGGGCATATCGATAACTAATATATGCTATCTAGACAACTTTATTGCTACCCATAGAACCAATGCCTTGTCCTTATTAGTTGTGTTTGACAATAGTTGTCTAAATAGCTATAGCTGGTAATAACATATTTTTTCCGGTTTTGACAGCTCAGTTTTCAGTTAATGGAGCGGCAAGATGTACATAGTTTTCGCTGCATGATACGCAGAAAGACTTTCTTCATAATATATACAATGCATACGCATATCCAATAAATCCTGAATATATGAAGTTGCCGTAGAAAAATATTGCAAACTTCAGTTACAATAAATTTGACAATTGGTTACCAATTGCTGTCGACTGCGGAGATGTCACTGACGACATGAAAGCTTGAAGTAATGGATGAATAAGACACTATTATTTATTTCTGTATATACACGCCGATATCCCTCCTCTACCAAACAAAGTCCATATATAGAAAACTTTTTATTTAACCAGCTATCTCCAGAAAATTTTTCATTACCTACTATCCTTGCATTCATAAAATTATTACAGCTTTTTGGCAAAAACAACGTATACACTTTCAAAGGTTGTTATCCTCATTAATGTACTACAAAAGGGGAAAATTCTCAAGTATAGACATTACGGGTTTGTGTTTTGCCGGCTGGGAGATAGTTGGAAAAACAGCTGATTTGAAAGTTAAATTTTTATATTTAGTCAGCTTTTCAACATTTCGTTAAACTATTTTTGCTAAGTTTGTATTTAAGTGAAAATGGCTACAGATATTTTATCGGTTTTGTCTGGTTCGCCAAACCCACTTATGTCATTAAATAGCAAGCGATGGAATAGTTTGCGTCATATATTAGAACGACCGGGTCCGTTTTGCAAATCTGACTTCACCGCATCTGCCGAAAATTTAGAAGCTTTACAGACTGTGCTTAAGATTCTAGTCATCGGTAAATATGAACTTATGTGTATATACATATGTATATATTTTTTTAAGAAACATAAATCTTTGCATAAATTTGTAGGTGCCGGTGGCCTTGGGTGTGAATTATTAAAGGATCTTGCTATGATGGGTTTTGGCAATTTACATGTCATTGATATGGACACAATTGAATTATCTAATTTGAATCGCCAATTCCTTTTCAGACGCAAAGACCTAGGATTATCGAAAGCAGAATGTGCTGCACGTTTTATAAATGAGCGTGTACCCACTTGTCATGTAACTTCACATTTTGCTAAAATTCAAGACTTTGATGAAAGTTTCTATTCACAATTTCACATTATTGTATGTGGATTAGATTCCATTGTTGCACGTCGTTGGATTAACGGTATGCTAATATCTATGCTAGACTACAATGAAGATGGTAGTGTTGATCCATCTACGATAATACCATTGATTGATGGTGGCACTGAAGGCTTTAAAGGAAATGCGCGTGTAATTTTACCTGGACTCACGGCATGTATTGAGTGTACCCTAGATCTGTTTCCCCCACAAGTAACGTATCCCTTGTGCACAATTGCTAATACACCGCGCTTGCCAGAGCACTGCATAGAATATGTTAAAATAATTCAATGGGAGAAAGAGAATCCGTTTAGCGCGCCACTGGATGGTGATGATCCGCAACATGTGGCATGGGTGTACGAACGTTCACTAGAGCGTGCCAATCAATATAATATTTCGGGAATTACCTATAGGTAAGTGAACGTCTTTATGAAACTAGTCCCAAGCATTTCTATCTGTATTTTTTCCTTTTGGAAATATTGCTGACACTGAAAGATTGGTGCAGGGCGTTATTAAAAACATCATTCCAGCTGTTGCAAGCACCAATGCTGTTATTGCGGCTGCTTGTGCCACAGAGGTAAAAGCAAAACATTTCTTTACCCATGAATTATTAAAATTTATGTATTTATATATATATTACAGGTTTTTAAATTGGGTACGAGCTGCTACGATAATATGAACAACTACATGAATTTTAATGACATTGAAGGCATTTACACTTACACTTACCCACCGGAAAAAAGTGATACATGTCTGGCTTGCAGCAACACCCCACAGGACTTAAATGTCGATGATCCAAACACAACTACGCTCGATGATTTAATTAAAATACTCTGCGAAAGTCAGCGTTTTCAATTGAAGAGTCCAGGTTTGTGTTTAAAATAGTATACATAAAATTTCCGATCTTAACGAAATGTTTTTTTTTACATCTAGGCTTAACTACAATTATAGATGGTAAAAACAAAACGCTGTACATGTCAGCAGTTAAAAGCATAGAGCAACAAACACGCGCTAATCTCACGATGTCTCTGGCTGAGTTGGGGCTTTATGATGGAGCAAGCATTATGGTCAGTGATATCAATATGCCCACCACAATAACATTAATATTAAAATACCATCCCAATGAAGTCGAAATGAAATGAGTAATTTGTTTCTTATATGGAAATACATGATTTTATATTATCGTCTTTTCGAAACTACAATTCCAATAATTTATAAAGCAATGGAACTAATTCAATAACTTAAAACTATGATTTATTGTAAAGTGGAACTGTATAATTATTCACTTATCTCATCTATAACTGGTACATTTTGAAGCTCAGAACATTTACGCTTCCACATTAGCAATTGCTCCTTGAGCACCTTTTCCTTGGCTGCGGCACGTGTGAGTAGAACTTTAGCTTTTTGTAAAAGTTGTGTTTTTTTGCTAAGTTGCTCCTTTATGAAAACCAGTTCGTCATTAGCCTGCGCCATATTCTGTGCCTTGCTACAAATTTTGCATTTCGCCTTCCTATTCAACTCGTCTTGCAAACCTGCTACTTTATCCAGCGATTCCGAGTACAATTTTTGTAATCGACTCAAGTCGGCATTGGCAGCTTCGTTTGTATTCTGAAAAGGAAGGAAAGTACAAATCGTAAAAAAAAATATTGAATTAATATTTGAAATAAATAAATAAAATTTTTTTGGCAATACCGAAATAGAGGGTACCACTGGCTTTTCCACACTCTCCTCCACCTTGAGTTTCCACATCAGGAGTGCAAGGCGAGTACAAAACCGTTTAGCTATTCCCACAATAGCCGGTTCTACACACCGGAATTGAACCCGGGTTTTATCCGGCAAAGGGCTGTTATTTCGGAGATCTGACACTGTTTAGATCGGTAAGTCTTAGTTTAAGCTTGTCGTCATTGGAGTAACGCTTTGCAGCAGGGTTGCTTTGTATCCTCCAGACTCCTGCTGGCATTGAGTCCAACCCGGGCCGAAGGAATTTTTCTGCTGCGTTTGCGCCAAAAGGCTCCATCTAAACTCCACCTCGGTCAGTTGTAATACATGCAAGGGTTTTAGCCATCTTAAGGACCGCTGGATCCCATTCTGCGATCATATTTACAAACTAGAGGAAGGAGTACAGACTTGACCTTAATATCGCAGTCGATGTCGTCAAGGTTCCGACTGTCAATAATCCTAAAATTTTAGGTGCGACTTTGACAGTCTGTACTCATTTACTCCTCATACGACGGCGATTATCGCCAAAGTACATGTACAAACACGGGGAAAGAACAAAGAAACGTTATTGACAACTTACAAGGCAATCGGCCGGTCGGTCCTAGAATACGCCGCACCAATATGGTGGCCTGGATGCATTGAAATGCAGACGTGGAAGCTCCAGACCTGTCAGAATACTGCACTCCGAACTACGTCAGGATGCCTCTTGATATCTCCTATTGAACATCTCCCAGTTAAGGAGCATAATGAACTTCCTACCAAGCAGTTCCTGATGGGGTGCTTTCGCAGAAATCATCCTTGCAGTCACCTGCTTGGAGCGGAACTACTTCCTAGGAACATCAAGAGGCCATTCTTCAACTAAGTCGACGACATCAGACAATACGCCGACCAGACTTGATCGCCATTTACAGTGGAGCCATCATCATCGTCATTGCAGACGAAGAGCACGAGTTGCCGCGAGAAACGAGAGTGACCCTTGCACAGCTATTCAGAATAGACCCCGAGGTATCCAATATATGTCCAGTGTGCAATGAGTCTCCGCATGACACTGGCCACCTCATTGAATGCCCTGAACCCCACTCTTATGACATCCCTCTCGTTTTAGTCGAAACTGCACGTTTCTTGGGACTTCCGTTAGATGACGTCGACGAAAACATAGCTAACCATTACCATCCTAACGGGGATTAAGCATCCGTTAAAACAACCTCTCTGTCCTGTGGGTAAGCCTGTGTATCAAAAATGAGTGGAATCACATCAACCATCATCTTAGCCCCCATCTACCAAATATAAAGATTTTCGAATTTCCGAGTGACTTTTACCACCTACATTGGCTAATATGTGAGCTATCTCAATGTAAATGAGAGATCGTGTTCTACTAATAAGAGCTGCTGTTGTTGTAGTGGCAAATATACCTGGAGTAATTTAGAGGAAAGGTGTCGAGATGACAGCCCTATGTCGTCTATAATCCCGGGTCTGTTTCGGCTACTAAGACCCGACTGTCGTGGGAACGGTACTAACCGACTCATATTGATTTACTAAATTTACTTTATACTCACTCTTGATTCGCACGATCGTCGTCCATCTTTCAAGAATTTATTTTCAGCGCGTAGCTTCTCCACAATACCGCGTAATGAAAGGATGGTTTGCTCCGCTGATTGACCCAGCTGAGTATTCACTTTGATACCCGAACACTTGCATAATTCTCGTCGTGCCTCCGATTGCGCCATTTCCTCTTTTAAAGCAATTATATAACTGTGAAAGATTAACAAGTAAACCGGATTTCTCTAAGTTATACATGAATAGAGCACACTTACTCCTCCAGGTATTTGATGCGTTTTTGCAAACGCTCTGTGCCATCGCCTTGTCGTAGGAGATCGTTGTCAAGTTGCAACTGCAGGTTTTTCGCTTCCAAACGTATATTCTGCGCTTCTATCTCTGACAATTTTTCCTGTAACTTCTCCATTTCGGTTGTCAGCGCGTTGCTGCCTTTGCCCTCCAGCTCCAAAGCCAGAATTTTGCGCTGTTGCAGTTCGATCCGGGCTTTAAGTGCCTCCAACAGCTCCGCATGCGGTTGATTTTTTTCCGTCGAAGTGTACGCGTTAACATCACGGCTAGCGGAGGCATAGAAATGCGCGTCAATATGCTTATGGCGGTTGAGCGCGCTATGCACCGGCGAACTGCATTCGCTGCTTGCGCCAGTGTATGTTTCTGGACTCTCTGACGGCGTGTACTTGCAGCCACCATGTTGCAGGTTCGGACAAGAGGGTGTGCGACAGCATTTCATAGCTTGCATGCCCGCACTTTGATTTGCTCTGCCGTGTCTCATGTCGTGTGTTTGCTTCTCCTTCTCCAAGCGGGTGATCATATTGCGTGCCGACTGCAATAGCGCACGTGTTTTCTCCAAAGCGGTTTCTGTCTCTTCGTACTTAGCTTTGAATTTCTCAGCATTCTGCTGCCAGCGTTTCTGTTTCTCCCACAAACCTACTTCGGAGGCACTTTTCGCACGTTTTGCTTCGAGTACGATTTGTTGGCGTTGTATTTGTGCGCGTGCATCTTCCAGATCCAGTTCGAGTGTTTGTATCCTTTTCTGCAGATTCTCTGTTTTAACACGTGCATTAAGTTCGGTTTTAATTGAGACCACCGGACGTTTTATGAGCTGGTTCCGTAGCGACTGATTCTGTTCTCGTGCTTGCTTCTCCCTCTGTGTCAGGTTGGTGATTTGTCGTCGCAGTGCTTCGACTTGCGTATGGTAAATTTTGTTTGTTGCTTCGGTGCGCGTAAGATCGGCATGCAGTTTTGCTATCTGGTCAGCCGAATAGCTGGAGGAATCCTTAATAAAGCGTTTTTGGTCATCCTGAGGGGGAAGATGGCATTGTTCAATAGTGAAATTTATATAATTAAGTTGAATAGAGATTACATGAAAATTATTAAGTGTCTCCGTCAGATCATTGATGTGCTTGTCCTTTTCCTCCAGTAGCGTTCGCATTTGCTCCAGTTCTGGATTTACAGAACACTCTAATGATTTTTCACGCTCTTCATAAAGGATCACTCTACAATAAATACTTTTCTGTGTTAAAATCATATCATATCTATAAACATTTGTTGAGCTTACTTCTCTTTCAGTAGTGTTAGCTCATCATCCTTAACTAAAAGCGCTTTCTCCCAATAGCTGGCTTTCTCTTTCAGTTCTTTTATTTGCTTGAGCAATGTTGTTGTCTCTTTTAGTGACTCTGTGTCTTGCTTCTCCAACAGCTCGGTATTCCCTTCTGTTGTGGCTTTAGGTTCTCGTTCATTTTGTGCATCCGCCGCTACCGCTACAGGCTCTTGTTGGAACATTTCTTCAATTTTCTCATCGGTCAATTCGTTTAAACTGTTATCACCGCTATCGTCGCCACCACCACCGGCTGCGCCTGTAGCCACATCCAATTTCTCAGCTGAATTTCTTCGTACGCTCGCTACTTCCAGCTTCGTCTTCAATTCGAGTATTTCGGTGTCTTTCGTCTTGATGTTGAAATTCAAATTCGCGATCGTGTTCTTGAGTTCGTCAATGTCATTGTTGAGTTTCGCGGTGGTAATTTGAACTTGTTCACGTTCAGTTTGTAAGAGCTCTTGATATTTGCTAATGGCTTTGTCTTTTTCACCAAGCAACGTATGGAATGAGAATATGGTTTTCTGTGAATTGAATTTCAAATTAATACAAAAACTATAATGTAAGGACCGTACATGTAAAATTAATATTCTCACTTCAATAATATCACTCTTAGAGTCGACGGCTGTTTCAACAGTTGCTTTGTGTTCGGTTTCGTGCTGCTTTGAAGAATTACAAGTGTCCAGCTTACCCTGAAGTTCTTCAATGTGTTTATTAGCTATCGAGAGTCTGGAAATGGGAAAAAATAAAATGTCACAACTTTGCCTGCAATCTACAGTATCTAAGCACTCTGCGAATTTATTTGTGATGAAAATCACTTAGCGGTAGGTCCAGTAAACGGGCTATTTCGACGGCTGCGGAAAAGAGCGAGAGGGGTGTGAAGTTAGAGGTTGGCGTTTGGGTCTACTATATTCTGATTTAACCTGCTATATTATCTAGAACAATTCCCAAAACAGCCAGTTCTACGTTATCGAAATTGGTCCGGTTTTTATTCCGCCACGGATTCTTACCTTGAGGATGATTAAATCATTGACTGCCTTCGAATTCTCTTTAGTCAGTGCTGGTCCTTTAAAGTGTTTCATTTTTTCAATCTTTCTCTTTAATATTTGATAATCAGAATGTGGGTTAGTCTGTATCTAACCCCATCTGGATCGGTAAGTTAAACGATATGACTATATTACTGACTGCCTTTGAGCTCCCTTTAGTCAGTTCTAGTCCTCTAAGGAGTTTTAATTTTCCTCAATCTTTCTTTTTACTATTTGATAATCAGAATGTACGTTAGTCTGGATCTAACCCCATCTGGATCGGTAAGTTAAACGCTATGACTATATTACTGACTGCCTTTGAGCTCCCTTTAGTCAGTTCTAGTCCTCTAAGGAGTTTTAATTTTAATCAATCTTTCTTTTTAATATTTGATAAACAGAATGTACGTTAGTCTGAATCTAACGCCATCTGGATCGGTAAGTTAAAGGCTATGACTATGTTGCTGACTGCCTTTGAACTCCCTTTAGTCAGTTCTAGTTCTCTAGGGAGTTTTCATTTTCCTCAATCTTTCTTTTTACTATTTGATAATCAGAACATACAATAGTCTGGATCAAAAGTGTGGGTGCAGCTCTTGTTTAAAGTGGTTACCGTAAGTAGATTATATGAAACTTTCGGAAAAAATTTCAAATGCATTTCGGACGTATGGAATATCTTCTTAAATATTTCATTTGTTTGAATTCGAAGGTACCACAAATGGGATAACTGAGGATTTTTTTTATTAAACGACCCAGCAAAAACAACTGACAGTTAGTTGGCTTTCTACATGTCTAAAACCCTGTCCAAGCTTCTTGATTTACTTTGCCCTTCAAACGAAAATCCACAATCATTTGAAGTTAAGTCTTTTAGGAATTAAATATAAAAGTTGAGGAAAGCCTTATAAACCAGAAACTTACGCATTTTTGCACTCATTAAGATCAACATCTCGCCTGTTCATTTGTTCTTGCATTTCCATAATTCGTTTTTGAAGCTCCTTGCTTGAGCTTTCATCCTGAGGGTTTATTGGTTCAACGGTCATTGAAGTTTCAGTTTGCACACTTTGACATTCCATCTTTCCAAAAGGCGTTTGTACTATGGCGTCGCTAGTTTCTTTATTCGCCACATTGACAACAGGTTTGATTGCTTTATTTTTATCCTCGATAGCGATCTCTTGAGGTACTGGCTCACTCGTACTAGCTATTACATTAGTATCTTCTCTGTCTCTGGATATAATTTTTTCCGAAGTTGCATGGTCTTTCGCACTAGTTTCAACCGCACTTGCTGGCATGTTTACCACAGAGGTTTGCGTTGTGGCATCTACTCTTTGTATGCGTCTTATAGGTGAGCCGATTGGTGAGAGATTTTTATCTAACATTACCGTGGTTGATTTTTTCCTGACGGCATTTGGAGTTGTGCTAGTCGATATTTTACGTTCAGCTGGCACTGGGGTTTCAGTATTGGTGGCTACATTTTTCTGCGTCGAAATTTTACCGTCAACTTCCTTGATTTCGTCAACAGCAGGGACTATTGCACTGGCGTCCTTTCCATCTATGCCGAAAAGCGCTGTAATTGTCTGCCAGTGCTCCGTTTCTCTTGCTGACCTTAAGCGTTGCTCCAGCAGCTCCTCTTGCAGGGATTCGTACCTCTTTCGCAGATCGTTTAGGCTTCCTTCCAGGATCTTGCACTGTGTTTCTGCCTTAATGATCTAAAGTTTTTTATTTCATTTAATAAATATCTTTCTATTATTTTCTTTTCATATCAAACCTTAATTAAATTCTGTGACTCATCTGCGACTCCACTCTCGGTTTTTATCTTACTAATAACCGCATTTTTAACATACTCGATTAGCTCACTGTCTTTACTAATTTCTGTCTTCCGAAGAGACATCTTTACAAATTTGGTATACGCAAATATATAGTTGGTCAGGAAGATGAGTGGTGTAAATTTGGCATATTTTTCCCGCAGAGCAAAAAGCGACTTTTGAAGAAATCTAGTAAATTGTTAACTATATTAAAACTGGTTCTAAGTAAGCTACTTGGAAAATCTTACCTAATTTTAATTTCCTTGTTATGGCTTTCCATTTGAAAGTGTTCGGTTAGTTCGACAGACTTTTGCTCCTTTGCGTTGTTATCACGCTCTAATAGAGCGCACTTCTGTTTAAGCTGGTCAAAGTCAAAGTGCAAATTCGATAATTCCTGTTTGGCTTTAAGAGAAAAATAATAAGAAGAGATAAAGTTTTTATAAAAACTTAGTTTTGAGTCAAAACTTAACATAAATACAATAATTTACATGAAAACAGATAAGACCCGAAAATTCGATCGAAGCCTGAGACCTAGATATTTTCAGCAGAGAAGAGATCGTCTTATGTTTCGAGTTTCTCCATTGGGAATCTTGAAGTTATAGAGTTTGCAAAAATTGAGGCGTAGTAAAAATGGAATTTAAGTGTGCTCTGCACAGTCCATAGAAAGGGAGACTCCATAATCGGCGCCAACTATCGTGGGATTAGCCTCCTCAACATCGCATATAAGGTTCTATCGAGCGTATTGCGCGAAAAATTAAAGCCAACCGTCAACAAACTGATTGTACTTTATCAGCGTGGCTTTAGGGCTAGAAAATCTGCAATTGACCAGATCTTTGTATCTCCCCAAAACTAATACGGCTGTGTAAATTGACGTTTAGCAATATCAAAAGCTTCGTCAGGATCGGGAAGGACCTCTCCGAGGCGTTCAACACTAAACGAGGTTTCAGACAAGGCGACTCCCTATCGTGCGACTGGAGAAAATAATACGACCTGCAGGTGAATAGAGAAGGCACAATCTTCTATAAGAATGTACAGCTGCTGGCATACGACAATGATATTGCTATCATTGACCTCAACATTCGCACCGTTAGTTCTGCTTTCTCCAGACTGGATAAGAAAGCGACGTAAATGAGTGTGGTAGTGAATGAAGGCAAAATATATCTCCTGTCATCATATAAACAGTCGTCGCTCATGACTTCGAAGTCGTAGATAATTTCGTTTATCTTGGAAACAGTATTAACACCAACCAAAATGCCACCCTTAAAATCCAACGCAGAATAACTTTTGTCAACAGGTGTTACTTCGGACTGAGTAGGAAATGGAGAAGTTAAGTCCTCTCTCGACTAACAAAAACCAAACTATAAGTCACTCCTTATTCCAGCCCTGCTATATGGTGCAGAGCCATGTACGATGACAACATCTGATGAGTCGACGTTACGAGTTTTCGAGGGAAAGGTTCTGCGGTAGATTTATGGTCCTTTGCGCATTGGCAACGGCAAACATCGCATTTGAAGGAACGATGATCTGCACGAATTATATGACAACATTGACATAGTTCAGCGAATGAAGAGACAACGGCTGCGCTGGCTAGGTCACGTTGTCCGAATGGAAGAAAACACTCCAGCTCCGATAGTATTCCACGCAGTTCGGTAACACAACCGCCGGGGGAAGCAGATGATCTCCACTCCATTGGAAAAACTAGGTGGAGAAGGATCTGGCTAAAATTGGAATCTCAAACAGCCGCCAAACAGTGACAATTAAGAACGAAGATGAAGAAAAAAAAAAAAGATATACTGAGCTCGGAGGATATGTAGCTATAAATATCCTTCTCTGGAAAGTCTGCCTATGCACTCATGTTCTTGGATATTTTAAATATCAAAATATCAAATTTGTATCCAGTGATTCAAATAAGGAAGCACTGATGACATGATTGTGAAACAACCATACTTACCTCCGTCGAGTTCTCGTTGCATTTTCGCCATAAGTAGCTTTTCTTCTGTGTTGCTCTGTAGGTCGGCGACAAGATGTCGTAAGTTAACATGGTTGTCTGTAATCTCATTCAATAACTTTTGCTGTGACTGAATCTGACACTGTGCAATCTCTAGTAGACTCTCTAGCTGTGCTGACTTTCGCAGCGATTCCTCGCGTTGCTGCTGTGCTTCTTTCAGCGACAATTGTAAACCTCGATATTCCTCAATGGTTAAATAGTCCAACTGTAGGTTTTCATCAATAATACCATAATCGGAGCATATATCTGGTATTCGAAGTTCGTCACCCAATTTTCCGGCAAAAAGCTGTTCAACGATAAATGCTAGTTGTGCTCTTAGCTTCGTATTGTCCGCTTGCAATTGTAAGTAGTCTTCCTTGCTGTAGTTTCCGGCATTCAACAGTTGTGCGCGTTCTACTTCGAGAGAAGTCAATTTGTCTTTTAGCGCGTTCAGCTCCTTTTGCAAAGTTACCACCTGCTCGATATTACGCAATTCATTTTGTTTGGCTTCGCTGAGCGTGTTATCATATTCCTCACGCATGAAAGCATAAGATGATTTTTCTTTATTGAGATCTAGCTGCGCGCTGATAAGTTGTTCACTCAGTTCAGCCACACGCTGTGTCAGTTCGTTGTCACTTGCTTTCATTTGCTGTTGCAGTTCTTCAAACCTCTGGCGGTAGATTTTCAATTCGGATATTTGTACTTCGAGATCACGTGTCTCGGTAACACATACCGTTGATTCTCCATCTATTATTGGCAGTTTTTTATGTATGATATTCTTGTTCGGCGTAGTTGGGCGTGTGGAAGAGTCCATAAGATTGGGTAAATTGAGGGTTAAATCTTCTTCGTAGCCATTGCGTAGCTCGCTACCTTCACGCATGCTTTCCACAGAGCTGAGCTCGTCACTCTCTTCGGCAGCCGGACTTTGTGTTTGTGGTTGCTCCTGTATAAGCGTACGTAATGCCTCTTCACGTGCCTTCAAAGCCTGCAATTCATTTTGTAGTCGTTTCGGAGTATTTGGCACCGAGCTAGTGCGCAAAGCCTCGAGCAGTCGGTAGAGCATTTCCGTGTCGATGGTGATGTGGTCAGAGGAAGCTAAAAATATTAAGATTTTTGAGACATTCGTTGAAAAAGGCAATAATTGTACCATCATATTCCCGAAGTTTCTCTAGAATCTCCATCATGCCCGCGCGTAATGTGTCATTTTCATCAAGTACGTCCTGGTATTTCAGCTGACTGGTGGCTATAACCTGGTTGGTTTCATCTGGTATCTATTGGATGTATATTTATATTTGAAAGTTCAACGCTAAAGTTATTTAGAGACTCACATCGAGCGACAATTTGCAGTTCGTACAGAATTTAGCCAGCTCATTTTTCTCGCCATTGTTTGCATTTAAACTGTCTGTAACTTCGCCGACTTCGCTAGGAATGTGCAGGCTGTCCAATGTCGCCCTATCTTCTTCGACCGCAGCTTGAGCCGGTTTTTGAAGTTGCTTCTGTAACTCCAACAACTCCTTCCTGCCGTTAAATGTGTAAATAAAAATAGCCAGTGCTTTCCAAAGAACAACATTTCTTACCTCAAATCACTCTTGTCTAACTTTAGCTGAAGCCGCATTTCCTCCGAGGCGCGCAGCTTCAACGTCAACCTTTCGATCATTTTTTCTTTGTTGCGCTCTTTTGCTACCAAGTTTTTCGCCGATATAATCATGTCATCGGGTATGTTCAAACGTCTTCGTAATATGCCATTTTCATGTGCTATTTCATGCATCGAATTGAGCTCCATAATGAGCGCGCGTATTTGCTTGTCTCGTGAGATTACCTTTTGCTCCAGTGCAGTGCACTTACGTAACGCCTTCACTAGCCCATCCTCGCCTCGTTGATATGCGTCCAGTGCTGAAATCGCTTGCAGAGCTTGTTTGGATTTAAGCGCATTATCTTCCTCACTACGCTCCAACATTTCGGAGAGTTCGCGGCAACGTTCATTTGCCGCCTGCAGGGATTCCTCAATTGTCTTGCAGCAAGCACGACTTTTATTAGGATTTCGCGCTTCCTCCTTTTCAGCGGACAGTTGGTTCATTAGTCTGGTGGAAGACATCATTTCTTCGGCCAAATACTTGATCTTGGCCTCAAGAGACTCGATATGTTTATCGCGTGATTCGAGAGCCTGTAAAAGAACGGATTTAAAGTCATAATGGACGGCGTAAGTATCGCATTGTAACAGGTTTTTTAGTAAGAGCGCTACAAAAAGTGTCAATTAAATTTTGTATTCCTGCGAAAGTACAATCGATGTCCAGACGTTGAACCCAATTTTCGACGGTTTTCAAGCGTAAATCGGCCCAGACTGCTTCAATTTTAAGTTCGATGTTCATACGAAGTTCATTAACCGTCGCTGGCTTATTGGCATTGACTGGCATAGACCATAGACTTGACTTAGCCCCACAGGAAATAGTCTAATGGCGTCAAATTGCAAGCTGAGTGTTTAAAAAGCCTTCAGCTTGCAACCCAATTTTGAGAATTTGCGAAGAAGCTTTCATGTTTACGTTCAGATGGTTTCTATCTCCAAAAAGGGAACTGATAATAGACCAAACCGTTATCCTACTTACATGTAAAAGTTTCGTGGTTTCCTCATCATCGCTGTTAACGTTATTTTTTCCCAAATCCTCCTTGCCTGCATGCGTTGTATGCTCTGAGAGACTCGTCGCCTCTCCGACTTTTTCCAGACGCGCACGCAACTTTTTCATTTCCTTTTCCTTTGCATCCAACATGTTCTTCCAAGATTGCGCTTTTATTTCTAATTTTTCAATGAAAGCCTTCAAATCGTGTTCGCTTTTCTCACGTTCCTCCTCAAGATAAGTGATATTGCCCTCTAATCGTGTAATTTCAATATTCAGTTCGTTAACGGTTTCTTTTAACGCCTTGCGTTCGCTGTCGACGAGCGTTATATCGGCGCTAAGTTGTAGCAGCTTCGTTTTGTTCTGCTTCAATTCGGTTTCACATTCGATGATGGTTTTTGTCTGTGCGATATTTTGATTTTGAAGCGCCTGCAAGGTAGCGTTGAGAAAAACAGTTTCTATACAATTAATTCTATATTGAAATCGCCAAACCTCTATTTCGCGTAGTAAACGTTTTATGTGCTTATTCTTTGAATTGATATTTCGTAGTAGATCCTCTTGTTTGTCCAACTCTGACAGTGGATCGGAAGAGTCCTTATCGCTAACCTCTGTGGCAGCAGTTTGAGCGGCTTCTTGTAGACGTTTTTGGAGTTGAAAAATATCCTCAGTGAGCTATTGGAAAATTTGAATCAAATTTTAAGACTTAATTTTTTCTAACTTTGCGCTTAAGCGCAATTTGATACCTCCTTAACTTTGGCTTTCAGTTCGGACTTTTCATCATCTAGTCTTTCCAACATAACTTTAAGCCTTTCGTTCTCATCCTTCAATCGTTCGGTACGTGAGTCATCTATAAAAATCATCCAAATTTCGTAGAATGTTTTTAAATGCCAAATATTTATTGCTTTTACTCACCATCACTGCTCTCTTTATCTTCCAGTCGTGACCGCAACGCGCTGGCCTGATCGCCTTTGTACTGCAAGACAGCCAAAGTCACCTCCAAAGTGCGCCGCAGCGACTTCTTGGGTATCTCCTCTATGGACACAATTAACTGCAGTAAAGTTTCATATAATTCCTCCTTTTGTTTTGTATTAAATTCACGAAATTTACGTGCCGACACTAATTCGGATATTTCCATTTTCCTTTTACACTTATTATTATTAAAAAGAAAATACCCGCCGTTGGATATTCCTGCTATTTTGTTGGCGTTTAATTTTTCTGCTTGTGGCACTGACAGCGTTAATGACATCAAATATTTGGTCGCCCGGGCAACTACAGGTAAACAAAAACCCTAAACAAAAAACGAAACCGCTAGCTGGTTTTTGACCATGTTGTAACACTGTTATTAGGGATGTTTTGGTGTTGGGGTGATTTCTTTTACTAATTTTTCGAGAGTTTATAGAATTCACCGACAAATTATATGAAAAATTAACAGTAATTAAATCCTTTGTTATACTATAAGTAATCGAATATTACAGCGGGCTATGTTTATCAAAACTACCAGAATGTCGATTGCCACTTGGACCCTCTGTCTGTGCATTAAACGACTGTAGATGTCTTGATGAATTTTTACACATTTGCCAATCTGAATGCTATTCTTCCAAGTAATCATACAGACCTCACAAATAATGAAAATATAACTCGGAGGTAAAGTTGTTATAATAGGCAGTAGTAAGGAGTTAGGTGGGTTTGAACATTTCAAAAAACCGATTTTTTTTGTTTTATTAAAATATTTTCCCAAAATTTTAAATCGATCAGAGTAAAATTCTCAGAGATAGATCCTTAGGAAGTTCCGCCCATTAGGCCACGTCGGTGTCAGCGCACTGACTTTATATGCGTTTTTCGTAAAACTCCATTTTTGAATTCGGTACACACGATTTCTCGAAAAGTTATAGACCGATTTAGTTCGAATTGTGTACACATCTTTAAAACAACATTATCTAGCTATTGAACGACAGAATGTTTTTCATTACTATTATAGATTTAAGCCAATAAATGGCGAAAACTTCACCAAAAAATGAGATTTTTTGTTCAAAGTCTGAGAAAATATAATATGAAAATTTTAATTTTTTTCCTTCGTTCAAACACGAGATTTATATATGTACTAAGAGAGTATTTTTGGTTCTATAATTTTAGATGAATCAATACTAAGTTATACTGTCCACGTCGAGAGCACTTTTTTTGTGAGACACCCAGGGAGATGAGGTCTCAACGGCTGAATTTTCTAATTATTTATATCAAAGTTCAGAACACATTGTTCAAATATGTACCTTTGATATGTCACATTATATTTTTGAAATATATGATTGTTTATATTAAAAAAAATTGTAAAAATTAAATTTTTTGTACCTCTGAAACCCACCTAACCACATATTTGTCCGCGATTTTTTGATGTTTCGTACCTTATTATTAATATGAAAGAAATTACTTTTTTTTCTTGTTTACTACAGAATCGCTAACATCTTTATTTACTATTAAAGGGTGATTTTTTAAGAGCTTGATAACTTTTTAAAAAAAAAAAACGCATAAAATTTGCAAAATCTCATCGGTTCTTTATTTGAAACGTTAGATTGGTTCATGACATTTACTTTTTGAAGATAATTTCATTTAAATGTTGACCGCGGCTGCGTCTTAGGTGGTCCATTCGGAAAGTCCAATTTTGGGCAACTTTTTCGAGCATTTCGGCCGGAATAGCCCGAATTTCTTCGGAAATGTTGTCTTCCAAAGCTGGAATAGTTGCTGGCTTATTTCTGTAGACTTTAGACTTGACGTAGCCCCACAAAAAATAGTCTAAAGGCGTTAAATCGCATGATCTTGGTGGCCAACTTACGGGTCCATTTCTTGAGATGAATTGTTGTCCGAAGTTTTCCCTCAAAATGGCCATAGAATCGCGAGCTGTGTGGCATGTAGCGCCATCTTGTTGAAACCACATGTCAACCAAGTTCAGTTCTTCCATTTTTGGCAACAAAAAGTTTGTTAGCAATGAACGATAGCGATCGCCATTCACCGTAACGTTGCGTCCAACAGCATCTTTGAAAAAATACGGTCCAATGATTCCACCAGCGTACAAACCACACCAAACAGTGCATTTTTCGGGATGCATGGGCAGTTCTTGAACGGCTTCTGGTTGCTCTTCACCCCAAATGCGGCAATTTTGCTTATTTACGTAGCCATTCAACCAGAAATGAGCCTCATCGGACACGGACGCGAAACACATTTCGAACCGAACACTGATTTTGGTAATAAAATTCAATGATTTGCAAGCGTTGCTCGTTAGTAAGTCTATTCATGATGAAATGTCAAAGCATACTGAGCATCTTTCTCTTTGACACCATGTCTGACATCCCACGTGATCTGTCAAATACTACTGCATGAAAATCCTAACCTCAAAAAAATCACCCGTTATCTCAAGAGCTTATTTAACTTTACAGTAGATAACTCAAGCTTCACCTAAAATGTCTTAACAAAACTTATCACATACAAGTATATTGATCTGAGAGCACGATGATGACCAAATTAAGCCCTATTCAGCAAATCAGTGGGTTTGCTCTTTGGATTTTATTGTCTAGTTATTGCCTGCTTGCGTAACCTAACGCAGTGAGACTTAGTATTGGCGATAACTATCCTTAATTGCCGCTTAGGTATCCACTAGAAGGTTTATGGAGTTATTGGTTAGAGTAGAAGTCATTTAGTTTGAAGCTACCAAGCTACAAGAAGTTCACTCCTATTCACCCTTTGATCCGTCGGTGAATATGTAGATTTGGCCGTTGATATTGTCGATCGAAGACCCAGTGGTCCATTCTTTTCTACTGGGGAATGAAAACGTTGTATATAATTCCTCATAGACTTTCTCTTCTCGGTCGCATTGACAATTCAGCTCGATTTCAATCACAAGGTCGAGGATGATACCAGGTCCGTAGTGACGCCGAGTCCAGATCCAATGGCTTAAAATCATGAACTCGCTGATCGTAATTATTGTCCCATACTTCACTTGTATACGTATGGGCTAGAGGAGGCTATCGAGGTTAGCCTTTGTTGACGTAGTTTATATTACAAGCAGGCCCGTTGCACCCGTTCCAGGGTTCCTTTTCGATAATGCCATCCACCATACCTCCACACCATATATTTGTATGCACCGGATGACGCTTGTGTAGAGTCAATAGACCATTTGGGGTGTGGGTAAACTCCACTTTGGAGTAGCTCTACTGCAGGAGTACCAGATTCGAAGGGTTTTGGAAGCTCTACCATCAGTGTGTTCCGCCAGCTTAGTTTTTCATTACAAGTAGTACCTTATATACGTAGCACTCGCTTTCGTAAGTTTGCCAAATCGGACCAAAAATGCTTTCTTTCTTTAATTTTGTATCCACTAAAATAGTGTTGGGCTTAGCGCTGCTTTTGAGACTACAGTTCGCCCTTTCACTCCTGAATTTTGAGTTAAAAAATTTAAATGGTGTAATTTAAACCAAACTAATAAACCGGTGTTTATCTAAACACTATGCTTTTGAAGTACTTATTATTTGATTTCAGTTAAAATTTTGAGATAGCAAAAGGCGACACATGCTCCTTACATATAGTATATACTATACTATGGTATGTAGGTATACCATAGAGTATGTGAACTGAGGGCAACCAGATTGGAATAAACTGAGAAATGTATATGTTTTCAACAACTTTTCCAATCTATTTTAGTAAAACACCGTTATGTCAAATCAACTGAATATCCACTTTCCGTAAAAACAATTCGAAAGACGGATGAAGGGTTCTGTAACTCTTTCCAAGGAGGAGGGAAGGTAAAAGTATTAATGATGGATGCGTCTAGAAAAGGAAGCTTATGATAAGTTTTAGCTTTTTACAAATTTGTATTTATTATGTCCTAATGTACAAATAAGAAAAACATAACCTGTACTTTTGTAATGAGATTATCGTATTTTAAGATGTCCAAAGCAAAGTATTCGAACATTTCTAAGGCTCTGGTAACCACAATTGCGAATATGTAGAATTGTATTGCCTTTTAAACAAAAGTAAACCGCCTATTTTATTGTATATATCATCAGATATGTACAAGCGGGAGTAACATGAAGTCATAAAACATCCTGTCGGAAACGTTTCATCAAAAAATATATCTCTATTTCGCTGGTTTTGTCATTTTCATTAAGATTACTCATATATTGGCCGATATATGCAGTATAAAGTCATTCGGAAATCAGAAAAACTTTATATTAGGTATATTCGGCTCAAGGAAGTATTGACGACATACGATATACAGATTTGGAAGTCAAAATTTGGAGCCAGTGGCCTCAACTGTAAGAGCGCTACGTCCAATTTATGGTCGTCCTAATCGTTCTGTCAGATCAACAATTGAGCGTCTAGCGGAAATTGAGGAAGATCCAAATCAGTCTCTCACACGTGGTTCTCCAGCGTTTGGCATCTCTATGACGTGGTTGTGGCGAATTTCGCGAAAAGATCTTGGCCTACATCCTTACAAGACCAAATTGACGCATGAACTGAATCCGCTTGACCACTAGAATCGTCGTATTTTCGTGAATTGCGCTGAGCAACAACTTGCAAATGAGCTATGAGGCTCATTTCTGGCTGAATGGCTTTGTCAATAAGCAAAAAATGCGTTCTTGGTCAGGTAACAATCCATACGTACTCCATGAGTCACTATTGCTTTCTGAAAAAATGACGGTTTGGTGCGGTTTGGCCGTATTTCTTCTGTGTTGATCTAGCTACCGCTCAATGATAACCGAATATTTTTGGCCTAAATTGGATGATATGGACTTGAACAATATGTGATGCCACCAGGATATCGCCACAAGCCACACAGCAATTGTCACAATCGATTTATTGAATCCACAGTTTGGTGAACGTGTTATCTCATGAAATGGCCCAGTCCATTGGCGATTTTTACACCATTAGACAATTTACTGTGGGGCTACGGCAAGTCTATGGTCTATGACAACAAGCCAGCGACGATTGAGGAACTTTGTACGAATATCGAACGTGAAATTGCAGCAGTATCGGCCGATTTATGCTTGAAAACTGTCGAAAATTAGGTTTAGCATCTGGATTTCTGGAGCCTACCCGTGGTAGCCATGCAAAAGAAATCGAGTTCCATACATAAACGCATCGAACGTACTTTCACAGGAATAAACAAATTTCATTCATCAAAACCATTTTTGTTTATTTATTTAAACTTTTGTAGCGCTCTTATTGAAAAACCCGTTATAACCCTATATCAATCTTGATTAGTTTTAAATGATACATACGACCGTTAGATAAACAAAACTATTATACTCTGTAGTAACATTTCAAGAGTATAAAAACCACAGAAACACGAAATTCAAAGGTTGAAGATCTTCTCAGAAAAGCTTTGATTAATTGCTTTTATTTCCGACGGGGCATGAACTTGTTGACAAGTACACACTTACGGGCTAATAAATCCGCCCATATGTACCTGACTTGTTTTTGAAAAACCAAAACACACAAATTACTACATATAAAATATCGCCAATGCTGAGCACTTAATATTAGTCTCTCATTTTCACTTCGCAAACGTACTCGTAGTTTGGCATTAATAACAGTAAAGAATAATAATCGAAAATCGTGGCTGAAAATGCTTAGCCGAAATAAGTTGCGTGAAATTTTGTCAAAGCATCAACAGGCCTTCGAGGGAAGTAAAATTTTACCGTCAAAAAGTGCAAATGAAAAAATCAAAAATATAAGTCTAGGAAAACCGATCGAAAAAATATTTCTGGAGAATATAGAGGATAGTGACGTAATGAAACCAGTTGGAATGACCGGACGGCGTACTCCAATTGAATATTTTACTTACAAAGAAGATGATTTCCATTATAAAAAGCCGAGCGAGCACACCGATTACAGCAGATTGGACATCTTTCATCGAGCTGTAAGTCCAAGTGAGTTTAAATATTCATCCAAGTCTCATTCAATAAACCTTAAAACAAATTTCTTAATTTATTATTGACTAATAGTATACTAATACATTTAAGGCAAAACGTGATTTTTTATTATTGATACATCTTTCAATAAAAATTCCTTAATTGATGTACCTTTTTTGTCTTTCGTCACATTCATAAAATAATCTGGATAACCATGAAATGGCGAACGAAGGCCATATTGTGAAGCAGAAGTTTTCTTGCCTTAAATAAACCTGGCTTACTGTAATTTTGTGACAGGTTCTTAATAAAGGCTTCAAATTAGAATTAATAATCTGTCTTTTATACATGTGGTTTCCAAGAAGAAATAAAACGCATGTAATTTAATGTTACCAGCAAAATTTTAGCTTTGTTATAAAATTAAGGCATTGCCCTTGTGTTTAAAAAATGATTCCGGCAAGTATTGCATTTACAATTGACTATAACATTATTGTCGGCTTCATTTCTGAAGAAATGTGGCATCTCAACAATGGATTTTTGATTATCATCACTTCAAATGCGACATTTTTGTTTATTAACATACCAATTCAACAACAAGTGCGCTTCATGGCTGCACAAAATTTTCTAGTGAAAATAGAGATCGTCGGCCATCTGGTTTTGGGCTCATTTACCGAACGATACTTGATGGTCTTTCGGCTTTAATACTTGTACGAGTTGGATTTCCTAAGCCCGCAAACCAAGATCCTTCCGCAAAAACTTCCATAAAGGGGTCGGATATGGCTACATTTCTTGCGCGGCTAATGGACTCATACGGGTCTTCTTTGGTGCTCTGCTTAACAGCAGTAACGGTGTTTCTGAGGATGCGCATTATTCACTAGAGTAGCCATAGTGAGAAACCGCTGAATTATGTCAATGCCGTTGTATAACTCGCACAGCTCATCGTTCCATCGAATGCGATATTCGCAATTGCCATTGCACAAAGGACCTTAAATTTTCCGCGGAACCTTTTCTCTCGAAAACTTGTAACACCGATTCATTAGATGTTATCATCGTCCAAGCCTCTGTACTATATAGTAGGACGGGGATAGTGAGTAACTTGCATAATTTGGTCTTTGTTCGTCGAGAGAAAACTTTACTTTTAAATTGCCTACTCAGTCCGCACCTGTTGGCAAGAGTTGGCGTTGTTGTTGATGTTAAAACTGGTTCCAAAATAGACGAAATTATCTACGACTTCGAAGTCAACAGTGACATGGGAGCCAAGTTCTTTCCCGATCCTAACGGAGATTTTCGTATTACTCAACGTCAGTTTACACTGCCTTATTAGTTTTGCGGGGATACCAAATTCAGACATAGCGTCATACTGGCTCCATTTCGTGCTGTCAAATGCTCGTTGGCGCAGAATTTGGGGTTTCTTTTTTTGTGGATTGGACAGAGCACAACTAAATTCCAATTTTCGGGCATGCTTTCGTTCGACTATATACTGCAAAGGAGCTGATGCATGCTCCTTATCAGTTCGCCGCCGTTTGTGAATAGCTTGGTCACATTGTCCTTATCTTCTGACGGATTGTAGTTAGACGTTGAATGCCGGGAAACGGCGACGGAGTCTCTCTCCCACGACGAATCCCACATTGGATTTGCGCTCCTTTATATAGCCACTATAGCAAATGCCGCAAGCACCTATTCGTCGCAGTCCTTGTCCTGTCCATCGCACTTTTTGGACGGCGGTGATGTCAGCTTTTACTCCTACGAAGACATCAACAAGCATGCCCTTAAATCGTAATCCTTAATACGTTTCCAGTGATCGTCATCAAAAGGGGGTCTCTTATCCGAGGTTGTTGTGTCCTTTACATTGGAGGTGTGCTGTGGCGGGTCTAAACCCCAGCGCACAACCCAGGGGAGCGATGATTCGCCTTCAAACGGATATTTTTTGGCTATACCAGCAGATACTTGGTCTAAGACCGAAAGTCGTGATCTGCTTGAGCCATATGTAAAAGAATCATCTCTGATCACTCCCAAGTGAATGGCGCTTAGAGAACCTTCCTCACTTCCGTGAACTTCTCCATATGGCTCCAGGGTATAAACTCCGGACAGTTAGGTGGATTTACAAATCTTGGTACAAAAACAATATTGCTCTTCTCCTACCTCTCAACTGCCGATTTGCTATAATATCATGAAGCCAAATCAGGCCGAAAAATGTGGACACCTCGGGCCGTCTTATGAATGGCAAAAGCGGTTTTTACAAGCACTTCTAGATGTATAAACAATGTTAAAATCTTTCTCTTAATTTTAATGGCTTTACATGTTGTATTATGCCCAAAATTATTAAGTCTTCATATAATCAAATCAGTCATATTTATTTCTAATCTACATAAGACTTTCGTAGTACTCATTATAGGTCAATGTTTCTCGCTAATGCCCGTTCAAGGAGTAGGCCAGCCGAACCCGCGTCATGTGCGGTTTTCATTCAAGACCTTACGGGTGTTGATCACCGTGATATTTTTAGTTGCTAGCTCTGCATTAAATCTGGCGATGATGAAGCATTTGGCTAGAATTGGTGTAAACGCGAAAAATTTGGGTAAGCTAACCAACTTTGTGGATCCTCATTGACATCAAAAGAAAGTGAAATATTTCCGATTTATTAATATTTGTTTAATTATTTGTTATTATCTTTTCACACAGTCGGCGTTGTGTTTTTTACTTGCGTACAATCATCGACGATACTGTTTCTTTCGTTGGCGCAACGCTGGCCCCGGCTTATTCGCTTTTGGACCCGCACTGAAATGATCTTCATACGCAAGCCATATGAAACGCCGAAACGTGATTTGTCGACGCGCGTGCGTCGCGCTGCGGTCACAATAATATTACTCTCAGCAGGTATTCTATTTTTAAAAACTAACGGTTTATTTCAACAAATTTATATATTCAAATATTTTTTTTATGTAGTGGAACATTTGTTGTATCTGGCATCAGCTGTAGTCTCGCAATATCGCAGAGCAAATTTCTGCGCCACTCTACAAAACAGTACAGTTCATTTTACTTTCGAGGATTACACCTACAAAAATTATGACTATGTCTACGAGCTATTCCCCAATACCACACTGGTTGGCAGTCTTATTTTGGTGAGTAGTAATTTTTTTTATTACGCTTGGTCACATTGGACATGGTCTCATATAACAGCATGGAATTTTTTCGACAGAAAGAAAAGCCACATCTCATCTTCTTTGGGTCTCTTACCTAAACTCGGCGATACTTAGGTGCACTCTTTGTGGATGTGATGTTGTTCACGTTTGTTAGTAAAAAAATGATTATTTTATATTAGGTTATCAAAAAAGTCTTGCGGTATTTTCGCTAGTTGGCGCTGAAAGCGCGTAGTTCTAGTTTTATTCGTCGCATCGAGTCATGCTATACCTTTTTGGAAAGCTCATTTCACGCGCTAACACGTGTTTGATTGATTGTCGTTTCTTTTAAGTCGTTCGTGAGTTATAGCGTCGCAAACATGGAGCAAAATAAAGAGAAAATACGGCATATTTTACAGTACTACTACGATAAAGGCAAAAATGCATCTCAAGCCGCCAATAAAATTTGTGCAGTTTATGGACCCGATACAGTTTCCATTTCCACCGCACAACGATGGTTTCAACGTTTTCGTTCTGGTGTAGAGGTGGTCGAAGATGCGCCACGCTCCGGAAGGCCTGTCGTCGAAAATTGCGATAAAATCGCTGAATTGGTCGAAAGAGACCGGCATAGTAGCAGCCGTAGCATCGGTCAAGAGCTGGGCATGAGTCATCAAAAACTGATTTCAATTTAAAAAAAAAAAAAAAAAAAAATCAATGAAAATACCGCAAGACTTTTTTGGCAACCCAATATTTCGTTTGATCTGCTCAAAATTGGGCAAATCCCTATATATTTGCCTTATTATCTATAAGAAATATAAAAGATGTCAAGATCGGATCACAACCTCAGTTCGTCGTTGAATTATACTATTCTCTTCGATTATGCATAATTTAAAATATTTTTTTTTTTCGATCAAAATTGTTAAATAGATGTTGGATAGATTTGTGGTTTTAATGTATACTCAATTTATAAGATTTCTGCTTCCGATAATAACTTACATTGGCTACTTAATTGGCTGAATTATCGATAGTTAGGGCAGATTGCGGAATAATTGTCTTATCAATAGTGCAGATTACGTATAAACTCCATTTGACACATATTCCTTCTTTGTTCTGTCCTAAATTTTCTAAGAAATGTCTTCCCATAGTAGACAAATGGATGATGGATTAACACACACACACTTAATTCTGACCCATACTGACAACATTTAGACCGTCTGATCTATCACATAAAAGTGGCTAGCTTTGGTCAATAGAAGAGCATTTGTGTGCCATCATGAAAACACCAAAACACATTCATATCGATAGAGACTCATTAGAAGGTCTGGTTTAACCCGAGCTGGCATCAAGTGTTCCTGTGTATGTCAAATTCTTCTTCTTATTTATTGGCGTAGAGTAACGCGGTGCAGGTCTTCATCTTCTTCTGCTTCCCTCGGCGCATACTACGTCGAATACTTTCAGAGCCGGAGCGTTTTCATCCATTCGGACGACATGACCTAGCCAGCCAATGTCGTGGTATAACTCATACAAATGCGTGAACTTCTTCGCACGGCTTCATTCTCCATTCCGTCGAATAAATTTGTCAGTGAAAAATTCATCTCAAGAGAAGCTTGTGAAAATGATAGAATGTATAAAACCTTTAATTAAAATAATCAATTTTTTACTATACCTTTTGTTTGACTTAAACAAGTCCATATAAATTTGGGCAGGCCTCTCCATACCAACAGTTATGATACTCGTATGGATGTCAATGATTTCCTCAGACCTTTCTAAAACACAACGTTCATTAGGCGAGAGTTTAAGTATCTAAGGTCTTCTTTGTTAACCGTTTCTTACATTTATGTAGGTTGTGAATTTCATATGTACTTTCGTTTGGAACTACATGGATCTCTTCATAATGATGATCGGCAAAGGTATCGCTTATCGCTTCGAGCAAATGAAAATGCGTATAAATAATTTGTTGAATAAGGTATTTACAATCCATACAATGAGTGTTTATAGTTATAACAATTAGCTTGATTTCAGGAAGTACCTGAGTCGATTTTTATGGAAATAAGAGACCATTATGTTAAATTGTTGGAACTACTCGAATATGTGGATGATGACTTGTCAGGCATTATTTTACTCTCCTGTGCTAATAATCTCTATTTCGTTTGCTACCAATTGCTGAACATCTTCAAGTAAGTTGAGTTTTTTGAAAAACTACAAAACAATTATAAGCACATCGCATGTGTCTGCACAAATTGCAATTTATTGCAAGACCATTAAACACTGTCCAATATTATTTATTACGCTAGTTGTTTGTTCGATTCGCCATTTTTCTATTTTTGCGTTTTGGCGAATTAAAGCAACTAATAAACATAATAAGGATGGGTAAAGAGCAAAATATTTAAGTAATTACGCCAAAATGTTCAGAATGGCGGGACGAAGCGGTTCAGAGCTGTTTGATGCTCTGTTCGTGTCACGTATATATGTATCTTGTGTAAAATTTTAAATATTTTCTTTGGTTTGCATGTTCGTATGCTGAAAGGTTAAGCGACCCATGTTACACTTGTCAAACTGTTTTAATTTCCTCAGAGACGAGTTAAGCGAGGAATTAAAACAGAATTGCGTGTTAAAGTGTCGAAATTCTCATTTCAGATTTACAGCTAATCTCTTCAGGTTCTTACCACACACTGTTATTCGGTTCTTAAAGCTAAAAGCTGTGGATTTACATTAATTACTTTTTCACACATTTCTTTTCAATTTCTCATCGTGCTTTCCTGCGCTTTGCTCGCCTCCCTGTCTGGCTGCGTGTGTGTATGTATATACACATACATATGTACTACGTCGATGTGAATGTGCACGCCATCTGAAGTAAATTGCGTTGGCCAATTAATTACGTTTACTTTTGGTTTTCGCTACTCTTCTTAATCGGACGGACGGCTTTTGTTTTTCTAACAGCAGCATCCATCAATGACGAGGCAAAAGACGCTTTGGGTGTGCTGCGGCGTGTGTCGGCGAAGACCTGGTGTGTTGAGGTGAGTAGGTTGAGGCGCTAAATCTGCATTAATTAAGCTGGTCGGTGCATATTTGTATGTTTATATGCATACAGTTATATTTTCAAGGTATTGTTATTGTCATACCAATTTCTATAATCCTTCCAAGCACCATTCTTGTTGAATAATTAGTTTAATAAATAATCCAATATAAGCTTTTACTGAGAAATTCTTCCTACACAGGTGGAACGATTAATTTTTCAAATGGCAACTACGACGGTGGCTTTATCCGGAAAGAAATTTTACTTTCTAACCAGACGTTTACTTTTTGGGGTGAGTATATGTGCCGGCTCTTTTGTTGCTTTGCTGTCAGCACTGCATATTAATTCTTACACGGCTTTACCCTTCTCAGATAAATAAGACGTGGTTGGAAAAGTTCATAGGCTGTTATATAGAGGGTAGTACTAAGATTAAATCCATATGATTTTTAGTGAGCCCCTACAGATACGGTTTAATAGCTGTCAAACCATTAGCAACTTGTGTTAGTTAAAAAAAATGAATAAAAAGGATTTGTGTGTCAATGAAGCATTGCTTTTGGGGAAAAATACTGCCGAAGCCAAAGTTTGAACCGACACCAAAGCGTGAAAGACGCAAAAGTCGGCTGGTTAAGGCATCAGTATTGATCAACTATCATCCCAAGGGAAAACAATTAACTGCGACTATTACATTGCGTTGTTGGGGTGTTTGAAGTACGAAATCGAGAAAAATGGCGCAATTTGAAGAAGTAGAAATTGCTGTTTCATCAAGACAACCCAGAGTGTCACGTACCAATGAATACGATATCAAAATTTTATGAAGTGGACTTCGAAGTGCTTCCGCATCGACCGTATTCCCCAGATGTGGTCGCCAGTGACTATTTCCTGTTCTCAGAAGATCTGAAGAGAATGTCGTCGGATAAGAAATTTAGGAACAATGAATAGGTAACCACAGAAACTGAGGCTTATTTTGAGGCTTAAGGTAAATGTAATATAAAAATGATTTAAAAAATTTTTTTCACCTCTATCTTCACTGTATCGCCCTCGAAGATAACGATATTGAATAATTAAATCAAACAAAAAGGTGTTTATGTTAGCCTACGAAATTTTCAAACCACTTTTTGTACTCTTATAAAGAGCTATGTGGTACTATATAAGATCTCCTATTATTTGGTTGACATTTTCCTCATATAACCCTTTGGTTGAGTTTACATATATCCGATATATTTAATCTGAGATCAGACACGAAGCAAAATGAAGTAATAGAAATCCCAATACTGAGAATATCGAGACTAGTGGAATATCTGAACTAATTGCACTAATCTTTGCGATTACTAAATTATTCTCAAGAAAATATTTCTTTACAATTTTGTAAAGATAATTCCACTCTGACCTATATATACGGTATCGTAGAATAATGCAAATCACTATACTTATATAGTAAAGGGTGATCCATTTCGAGGTTCCCTACTTTTTTAAAGAAGAAACTTAAAATTTAGTGGAAAATGTATATTATCTTTCGAAATAACATTCTTTGACATTTATTTTATGTTACCTCTTTCTTGTTGGATGAACGCCATCCGTTGAGTCCAAGGACTGAATCGAAGCGAGATTGTCCGCTTAGCCCTTAGACTTTCTAAGTCCCCACAAAAAAAAAAAATTAATGTTGTGCTATCACACGACCTTGGTGGCCAATCGACCGACCCAAAACGTGCAATTATCTGCTCATCGAAGTGCTCTTTCATTAAATCCATTGATGGATGCGATTTGTGAGAAGTTGCGCCGCCTTGTTGAAACCAAATGTCACTGAGATCACGAGCTTCAATTTCGGAGATCAAATATTAGGTTGTCCTGACGATATAACCGCCATTGACGGTTACGTTCTCACCGGCATTATTTTTGAAGAAATATTGACCGATACTAGTACACAAATCACACCAAACCATTGGTTTTCTAGATGATATGACAGCCCTTCAATTTCTTCAGGTTGCTCTTCGTCCCAAATGTGGCACTTCTGCGATGATGTTTGGGAAGGTCGAGCGGCTTCAGTTCTTGCACAAGCTGTATTTGTACGCTTTCAATTTAAGATCTCGATGTAAAATGCGCAAAGTTGTTAATGAAGATATGGTGTTGCGAATGGTATGCTCATTAGGTCGATTATGTGGACCATAAGTTGAGGGAAGACCGCGAAACACAATCTTAAAAAAACGTGAATTTTCGTACTAAAGTTAAACGTTTTGTAAGCGTTTTTCAGGCACAAGTCTTTCCATGGTGAAATACCAAACAATACAGAACAAGAATAACATGACAGCTTGACACGACTCATGCGGAATCTATAAAAAAAAGTACCTTCTATTTCGTGACCCAATTTCAAGTACATGTTTTCAGAATGAAACTATAGCTTATCCAATATTATGCGATCACTTAATTTAGCAAAGATATCTTAGATGTTGATCGATATATACGATATAAAGATACCTCGAAGTTTGAAATTCTTATAAAAGGTATATGGGAAATAGGGCCGATTAAGCCGATTTTATTTATTTTTAGTATTGCCTCATATTTTTAACAGAAAAAATTATCTCTGAGTTTACCTAAAGTACTTCACAAAACATCTCAAATTTATGAGGATGAAAGCTAACTGGAAATCCTAATAAGAGATGCACTGTTATTAGCGAAACACGGTTTCTTTCCACTAAACTAACTTAAATATTAGACGATATATGCGGTATGAAGTCAACTGGATGTACAAAAATTGTATATTAGGTATATGGGGGCCAAGTTAAGTATTGACCCGATTCAACACATTTTCGACATAATGACAAACTGTTATCAGGTAAAAAGTTTGCGTAAGTTTTTAAATTTGTATACCCTTGCAATATGTATGTTGCTGATCGAGGAAGAGTTTAAAAATTTAAAACCTTACCCGCCCTTAATGCGCGACTAGTAGATATACATGTTCACATACTAATTAGAATGAATGTTGTTGTAACTTTCCTTATACAATAATAACATACATATTAACTTATTTTCTACTGCTATTATTTTCTACTCGTATGCAGATGGCAGGCACCATTGTCACCTATGAATTGGTTTTGCTGCAATTCGATGAACCCAACCGTTCCAAAGGTCTGCCACATCTATGCGCTTAGTGCCTTTAAACACTCACCGAGCGATATGACAACAACACACGCCCATTACAAGGAAAAGCGAAGTAAACAACAAACACATATATACATACACACAACAATGCTGGTCTCCCTTTATACCACCTGTGCTTACAACGAGCTTTTCTGGTTCAAGTTTTATTGTATCCGCTTGTGGTTCCTAATGAGTAATGGTGAACTCCTGCCAAATGGCATACGTACATATGTACAAAGTTATGTGTGTGCGTGTCTCATACATACGTATAGTCCTCGTGCAGAGCATTGTCCCTGTTACTATAGAGGTTGCTGCTGATGATTTTGTTGTCATGTCTATCTGCGATTGTCACACGATTTAATTAGCAACATGGCAAGCAACGCCTCTGAGCAATTGCAACCGCATTCACACATGCGGACCGAATATTAATGCAAGGACAAATCTACAAGTGTAACCATGCATTTGGGTATGTCGTCATATGTATGTATGAAAATAGTATGTATATTCAACGAGTTACACCACCCACCAACGAGAGCTGTAAGCCAAAGCTGCACACCTATACATTTACGCATATTAAAAATCGGCTAGAGAAGGAGGGGAAGCAGAAAATAACTGTATTAACAGGAGTTTACATGCAATGTCAGCTTAAGGACCATTTAAAATATTTACCTCAGTTTTGGCTTCTCATTTCCGGCAAAATGTGAAAATTTTCGAACATAAATAAAAATAAATAAATAAGTAATCTGTTTACATATGCATACACATACATATACACTGTATTTTTATTTGTTTGCACAATTTTGCGCTTAGTGTAAGATTTTGCGTAAGGGTAGTGAGGCAGGCATCACATGCTAGAAATTCTCGCTGGCTTTCTGTCACATCGGAGATTTCAGCAAATGATTTTTTTTATTTATGAAAAAATATAAATTCCAATACTTAATATTTTTTTGAAATTCAAAAGTGTCGAAATGTGATATACGTATAATGAGATTTACTTGAGCTCTAAGAAAAGTTTTAAGAGAACGATATAGATAAGACCGGATTTGTGAGATTGTCTCTCGTAACATACTTTGACGAGCATTAATTCCGAATATGAAAGTCTTCATTTCAAGTCTCTAACATGCGTTTTTTTGACAGCTGTCACTTGATTTATACTCAGCTTTTCATAATGTACAGGCTTACTCAAGAACAACTTTTATAAATTCAGAAAGACAAATTTTTCAACGATGAAGCTACACAAGCTATGGTTGAAACGTCACTAAATCCTAAAAAAAGTCACTGTTTAGTGTGCTTTATGGACAGAGGAAATCATTGGTTTATATTTCTTCAAAAATGTAGACGGCCATAATATTACCGTGAATGGAGAACGCCATAGAGTCATGATTAATGAAAATTTTTTGTATCTAAATTGGAGAATGCTGATGTGGACAACCCTTGGTCCCAACAAGACTGCTCCCTACATGCCATACAACCAACGAAGCAATCAACTTATTGAAGAATTATTCTATCATAATAATAATAAAACCCCAGTTTAATTTATACTGGGCACAGAAATAAAAATAAAACTGAGGGCACAATATTCTGCAAGAGTGGGTTTGATACCTTAGATCACAAACTAATGAACCTAATTTGAGAATACGTTTAACTAATGTTCCAAAAACCAATTTAGTAATAGAGGGTGATCCCTACTTTTTTATTGAAAAAAAAAAAAACAAAGAAACTTCAAAATGAATTGGGAATGATTAATATCATTCGAAGAACATTCGTTGGCATTTCTTGTTTGAAGATTATTTGTTTCAAACGGCCGCGGCTACGTTTGGCTCATCCGTTGAGTTCAATTTTCGATAACTCGTTCGAGCTATTCGACTGGTAACTGGCTAATAACACATGTGATATTTTTCTCCAAGGCCTGAATCGCAGTGGGATTGACGCACACACTTAAGATTTTATATATCTTCAAAGGAAAAAGTCTAAAGGTGTGATGTCATACGATCTTGGTGTCCAATCGACCGGCCCAAAACGTGAAATTATCTGCTCACCCAAGTGTTCTCTCAATAAATCTATTGATTAAAGCGATGTGTGGGAACTGGCGCCATGTTGTTGAAATCAAATGTCGCCAAAATCACGAGCTTTAATTTCAGGCATTAAATAATCGGTTAATATTGGGCGATAAAGGTCGATATTGACGGTTACGTCCTCATCGGTCGCTCTTGAATCTCATCAGATTGCTCTTCGTCTCAAATTTGGAAATTTTGGTTGTTTACATATCCATTGACCCGGAAATGGATCTATTCGCTGAACAAAAATTGGCTTAAAAACGTCGGATCTTCTTGGAACTTTTCAAGAGCCCATAGAGCAAGGTGATCTCGCTTGGAAAAGGCGTGCGGCTTCAGTTTTTGCAGAAGCTGTAATTTGTGCACTTTCAATTTAAGGTCTTGACATAAAAACCGCCAAGTCGTTCCATATGTGAGTCCGAGTTGATGCGAACGACGCCAAATCGACTCTCCACAGCTCTTATATTTTCTTCACTGCGTGTTGGGCGTGGTCTATTCGGTAGACTATAATCCAATTAATGCAGGGTCTCAAGATGCGCGAGGAACGCAAAACACATTCTTTACAGAACGTGAATTGTTTGTAATAAAATTGAACGAATTGCAAATGTTGTTCAGGCGTAAGTCTTCCCATGATAAAATGCCAAACAATACTGAACAAAAATAATTTGACAGCTTAATACGACTCACTCGTGGCCTGTCAAAATATGGCTATTTAAAGAAGTACCTCTACTTGGAACGCCTGTTTTTATAAAGCGTTACGTAATTATCTCTACTATCCTTCCAAAAACGACTGATGACCTTTGGTTTTATTACCTCTTACGAAATTAATGGCTAAAGGTGGTTTTAATATCGACGAAATTTTGTAGCTGTTCCATGGAATGTTCCGAGCCTCTTATCTGAGGCTTTGTATTCTTTTCATTGAGGGTTTTTTTTGCTTGCTGGGTCCTAAACTGAGCGCAAAACCCTGGGTATGTACAGTTACATTTCAATATGAGAATAAACAAGCTGATCCTGTTTTCCAGCCGATTTCGATTTCTCCTTTCTCACAAACACATATTAATTCTAGGCTTTAATACAATCCATTTGTGTGACTATTATTTAGTCGCTATCACTTTGATTATTACCAAAATCGTTTGGTACTTTTTCCGAGCTTTGCTGTACCTAAATTTAATTATTTGTCTGTTGTAGTTGTTGGTACACTCATTCAGCTAATTTGTAGGATTTAGGATTTGGTCAGGAAATGAACATATTTTTCCTCTAAATGTTTTTATAACTACGCAATATTAATTTTTTTCTTTTTATTGGAGGAACTTAGTAACATAATGTAAAACCCAACTCAACACAAAAACTTTTAAAAACATTTTACCCATGAAAGTACTAATTCTGGGATTCATTCACTTGTGTTTTAATCTGATATGCGAGTTGAAATCACTTTTTGTAACTTTTTTGTAGAAAATGAATTTCCATTCGCATTCGTATAATCCTTACTTTTTGCCAACTTAACAAATTCTGTTTGCACATTGCCCTTGTCAACAAGTAGTATTGTGTACTTACATACATATACGAATATAAATACGTATTAAGAGTATAGCCTGGCTTGAGTAAATGGCTGTCAAATACATACATATCTGCGATTATGTTCTGCGATAAAAGCTCAAACTTTTGCCGGTAATTGTAGCATTTGCTTTCGTGTCTTTGGTACGTGCGTGAGTGGCAGTAAAAGCGGGAATGTCGCAGCAGCTGGAGGATCAAACATTCCACAATTGCGTCTCCAAAGGTACGTACGATGTTACTGTTGTCGCATAAGCGCGTGCACTTTAGTGAGCTACTTTGCAAAGTGGTATTTGTGGCGGTTTATATTATATTTTATGCAATTTGCAAAGCTTAAAACTAATTCGCAAAGCTTTGTCGTGAATAATTTTCGGGTTTGCACAACTTTTAAATGACTACCGAAAATATTAGCACGAACATGCAATTTGCCTAAAATGTTCACACCAGCAGCCGTTCCCAGTGAACATTTTCTGCCTTATGTCAATATCAGAAAAAGAGATGTGAGAGTTGGCATTCGGAAAAAAAAAAACAAGAGAGTAAACTTCGCCTGCACCGGCGCTAGAATACTTTTCACAGGAACATTGCTTATAGCATAAAAGTATATAACAAAATCTTTATATATGTAGGTCTTGATGGGTCAGTTTGAATGGCAGCTGTTTGCTATAGTGATCCGGTCTGAATAATGTGCTTGGAGATTACAGTGATGTCTTGAATAATAATCTCTGCCAAATAACGTGAAGAAAAAAGTTTCCTATACATGAATTGATATTGGTCGATTAATTACTACAGCTTTATCTTACAGTGATTCGATATCGACGGTTCCGCGTCCTCCGTACACATTCAACAGTACAGACTGACTTCATTTTGAAATTTGAATATATGCTTCTGAAGCACCCATAATCGCTTAATATTTGGGTCAGATGGAAATCCAGGCGTCCATTCATTACATTTATCTTCGAGGTCATCAAGTTTTTTAGCTACTGCTACCAGTATGAGATCGTCCGCATATGTGATTAGCTTAACGTTTTTTGGTTGTTATCGTCTTAGCACCCCACATACACGAGATTTCATAAAAGAGGGCTTAATACTGAACCTGGTGGTACTCAACTTGAAATAGGGTAGCTCTTGGTGCCTTCGTTGGTGTTGTAGACCAGCCTTCTATTTTCAAAATAACTCATAACAATATTTATGAGGTACTGAGGAGTGCGTATTTCATATAAGGCTTCGAATATATCTTTCTGATAATTCGCCGCCTTCCTGGATTGCAAACTCCAAAGTGTTTCTTATTTTGTCAAATTTTTAGTTCGTCACAACTTCACAAGAAAGAATATGCGTCCAAACACACCCTAAAAAATTATGAAATTATGTTTTGAAGGCCTCGAAGTTTCAACCGGTATGGAAATGTTAGATCGAAAAAAACACCATATTTTTATTAAAAAAGTTTATTTCATTGTTAAGTGATAGTATTAAGAGTCAGAGAATCCGCATATTTATTTTCTTGATTTTTTCCAAAGCATCCTTTTTAAATTCTAATGAAAATAGAAGCTCCGATTTGTTTTTGATGATATTTGTTTCTCTAATAGCACGAGTTGTTAAAAAATAATCTACAATATGATTTAAAACCCTTTAGTTAAATATAATTTGCCAACAATATTATTATGTAGTTAAAATTAAAAATCTTCCAATATATTTATTATGTATTTTTAAATATTATACAGTCGTTTTCATATCACAATTTTTCGGCTTGTTGCCCGTCTCCAACGTATTGGCCAATGATGTGCATCGCGTCTATTATACTTGGTTTAGTCTACATACCCTTTATTCGGGGATTATATTGCTTTTGAATGCACTGGAATTTTTCACTGTGGGATATTTAGTGTTCAAATTTGGTTTAAATTTTCACAATTCAGGTAAGTAGATGCTTAAAAGAGTAAAAGAGTAAAAAAGGAAAATCGGTTATATTAAACTATGTATCAAAGTATAATATGAAATTTTATTCAGCAAAGTATTGATAAAATATCCCGTATTTATGAAAATAAATGCTATATAGTAAAACGATTTAAAACTAGAATTGAATGTGTCAAATGGATGTTGTATGAAAGCTGCGAGGGTGAGGCCGGATGTAACCGACCTAACCTATAAACCATTAGAAAGATATTTCTTTTGATAGATTTTGCTATTTTCGATGAAAACTATCTGAAAATTAATCATTAAGTGTGAGAAAATTGATATTTCTATTGTCTATCGACTTTATTATCTCCCAAAGGTATAAAGAATTTATTCTTATTATCCCTCGAAGTTACTTTGGCCTCGTAGAAATAGTTTCCCAAAATGATGTAGGTGTATTCATTTGGAAGACTACGATAATGTTATCGTAATTGGTTGAGCTTAGAATAAATTGAGCACTGTGGCTAACGCATCCACAAATGTTACACATTATCTGTCTCTGGAATAAACCGAGATCCATGTCATCGATGATCGTTGTTATCGTCCACGCTTCAGAATAAACAGGATGTATCATGGATAGTTATAAAGAAAATAGCGCATAATTATTTGAGTCGAGAGAGGAGAACGATTTTTTTAGAAGAAGTGAGAAGTTTCAAATTTAAATATTATTTCCTTAAGAATTTCCGTTGGTCGGGTTAGGTCGGTCACTTTTTCGGCAGCCCACGGATTCTAGGGTGGTCTGATAATATAGACTAACCATTTGATAGCGTCACTAACGCAGGGGAATTTACTATCGCCTAGTTCATTCTCGTAGACGATGACTGTCTAATTTTCAACGAACCCCATAGTCGTAGTTTTATTTTAACAGCCTTTGAAAAGGTCGTGTTCCCACATTTTATAAAAGTGGAGAAATGCAATATGAATGGGTGATTAGATTCTTGTTTTTAGTAGGAAAAACGTGCAGTGAAGTCAAAAAGTTCTTAGCTGTTGATTTTTTATTATCTATGGCGATGGATTTAACCAGTTCCACAGGGTCTTATTTTGATTTTTGAGAAGTCACTTAAGCTGATACAAAAATGGCTACCGCGGAAGATCACGTTATGCAATGATATGTAGGCCAATTGTCAATTGACGTTCCACAAAATCGATTCCACGGATCCACTGGTCCACAGAAACTTAGGACCAGACGAGCAGTATGTTTCAACGGCGAACCTACTCAGATCGTCACCTACAACGACTTTCGGGAGAAGGTTAAAATGGTCGTAGGACTTGTCTTCTTCTTTATTCGCATAGACACCGCTAACGCGGTTATAGCCGAGTTTAGAACAGCGCGCCAGCCGTTTTTCCTTTTCGCTGTTCTGCGGCAATAGGAGAATCCACCACATCTTTCCAACGTGCAGGTCTACTTCTTCTTCTGCTTCCCCCGGCGGGTACTGTGAATGTATAATCTCAGATCTGGATATTTTTCATCTATCCGGACGACATGAATAAATTGAGCATAAATTGGAGTTCGGTTCAGAGAGGTCCTTTGCAATCTTGACGGAGCTTTTGGTATTGCTCAACGTCAGTTTACACAGCCATATTAGTTTTGCGGGGATACCAAATTTAGACATCGCGGCATAAAGGCTGCACCTTTTCGTGCTGTCAAAAGCAGCTTTGGAATCGAAAAAGAGGTGGAATGTGTCGGTATTTATTTCACGGGTTTTTTCTAAGATTTGGCGCTTAAATTACATTTAGTAGATTGTAGGCTCTGAATGTCTGTACCCCACTGAAAAGGTCTAATCTGTTTGCTGACGGTGAGCTTAAGTCACTTCATACACTACGCTCGATAGAACCTTATATGCGATGTTGGAGGGGCTTATCCCAGAGCAGTTGCCGCAGATTGTGGGGCTTTTCGTTTTGTGGATTGGACAAAGCTTAATTCTAGTTCTCGGGCATGCTTTCGTCCGACCATATTCAACAAAGAAGCTGATGCATGCTCCTTATCAGTTCTTCGCCGTCGTACTTGAATAGCTCGGCCAGCAACCCATCGACTGTTGCTACTTTCGTTTACGTTTTTCTTCAGGCGGATGACTGTTATTCGAACATCATCATAGTCGGGCAATGGAACGTCTGCTCCATCGTCATCGATTGGAGAATCGGGTTCGCCTTCTTCTGACGTTATGCATTCACTACCATTCAGCAGGCTGGAGAAGTGTTCCCTCCATCATTTCGGCATGCTCTGAGCATCAGTCAAGAGATCACCTCTGGGGGTTCTGCTAGACTACCCTCCGGTGCTGAAATCTTCTGTAAGTCACCCCATTTTTTCGTAGAATTTTCGAGCATTACCCCTGTCGGCCAGCTTGTCAAGCCGTAGGACTTTACTATGCCAAATTAGGCTGATTGTGAGAACTAGGTACATGACAATGGAACGGATCTGACTAGTGTCAAATTGGTCGAACAAGGCTATAAAGTGTCACCAACTATATTATCAAAATTTGTCTCAAACGTGAAAAGGTCGGTACAAAATTTGACTCCGCTGAAGATTTTATCGTCTATTTTAGGAAGCTAAAAAATTTATTTTTTACATGAGCTGAAGAAGTGGAAAATCGCAGGGTCAGTTTTAATCGGTAATGCTAAAAAATTAATTGGAAATATTTTAAAATTTTCGTTTTTCTTTTGGGGGCTAAATAATGATTGGGCCACCCTGGTACATACTATGTGCTTCTCATAATTCTGTTGTAATGCGGTTATCTTTTATGACGACAGGTACAATATCTTTGTTTGTGGTGTGCATGCTGGAGCATGTGTACTTTTGGCGTTTGGCCATAAAGTGGCCATTTATCATGCGAGCCTGGCGCCGCACTGAGGAGATATTCCTGCGACCGCCCTATCGTATATATGCGACATATAATATGAAAGCACGCATTTATGCATTAACCTGTCTGGTTATGTTCAGTGCCATGGGTAGGTACAATGATGGCGAGGAAAGAGTTTCCGTTAAAGAAAATAAATTTTATTCAGAGTTGAAATATGTTTATATGTGTTTTGGCATTTATTTCAGTGGAGCACAGTTTTCTTGTGTTTAATTCGTTTCATAAGAGCAATTTAGAACGCACGCAATGCAAATACAATATCACCTTCTGGGAAAGCCTCTACAGACGGGAAAGGCCACACTTAAGCAAAGTTGTACCGTTCAACTTTTGGTATTTGCCTGTGGTGGAGGTGAGTTCTATGGCAGTTTTAACTAAAATTGTAGTGTGTTGACTAATTTATCTAAAGTTTTCATAATATTTACCAAGTTTCTAACGGTATAATCCAACTTTCATCATTCACAGTGGATTAATTTAACCTTGGCTTACCCCAGGTCATTTACTGATGCCTTCATCATTTGTGTAAGCGTGGGGTTGGCATCACGTTTTCATCAACTGCATCTACGGATAGAATCTGTGCACAACAAGGTAAATACTTAGCGAAAACGAATGTGATATATCTAGCCTCGATAACAATAATTGCTTGGTTCCATAAGAATCCATAGTTGATGGTACTTATTAGACAAGCTGAGAAAAGTTCCTCTTTTAAATCGGGAATCTACAACGTATCAGAGACGTCTACCACAGTAAAAAGAGAGGAGAGAATCAAAAGCATCGCAATGTGACAGCAACATAGTAAACTTCTTGCAAAGGACGGTGGACACACAGACTGATTACGGACATATAAATACTATGTATTCGTGGATAGACAGACAACATGGGGACATGGATTTCCACTTTACCTAAATACTCAGTGGCCATGGGTGTTTTAGACTTAGACATGATTTTTGTCCATACTGTCTGACGTGTATTTTATTACCGTCGATTTTCAATTATTAGAAAAATGCTGAAAACCACACTTGGAGGTAGTCTCACGGTCAAAAAAGTTGACTGCATTTCTGAGCGCGTCCTCTGTAAAATCGAAAGCAGTCAGTGAAGCGGCAGCTCTAATTATGATAGGATTGAGACATTTACAATAGATTAGGCGGCAGTCAGTCCGTACAATAGAGGAGACCTAAATGTCTTCTTCGATGTAGTAGTATAGGGAATTGCACAGTGGTCCTCTGGGAGAGACATGAGATGTGAGTAGGTTAGGTTTAGCGGATTAAAGTCCCGCTTTCCGGTTTTCGATGCTTTCTCCTACTTCTTCTTCTTTACTGGCGTAGGCACCGCTTACGCGATTATAGCCGAGTCAACAACAGCGCGCCAGTCGTTTCTTCTCTTCGCTACTTGGCGCCAATTGGATATTCCAAGCGAAGCCAGGTCCTTCTCCACTTGGTCCTTCCAACGGAGTGGAGGTCTTCCTCTTCCTCTGCTTCCCGCGGCGGGTACTGCGTCGAATACTTTCAGAGCTGGAGTGTTTTCATTCATCCGGACAACATGACCTAGCCAGCGTAGCTGCTGTCTTTTAATTCGCTGAACTATGTCAATGTCGTCGTATATCTCATTCAGCTCATCGTTCCATCGAATGCGATATTCGCCGTGGCCAACGCGCAAAGGACCATAAATCTTTCGCAGAACTTTTCTCTCGAAAACTCTTAAGGTCGACTCATCGGTTGTTGTCATCGTCCAAGCCTCTGCACCGTATAGCAGGACGGGAATTATGAGCGACTTATAGAGTTTGGCTTTTGTTCGTCGAGAGAGGACTTTACTTTTCAATTGCCTACTCAGTCCAAAGTAGCACCTGTTGGCAAGAGTAATCCTGCGTTGGATTTCCAGGCTGACATTGTTGGTGGTGTTTACGCTGGTTCCAAGATAGACGAAATTATCTACAACTTCAAAGTTATGACTGTCAACAGTGACGTGAGTGCCAAGTCGCGAGTGCGACGACTGTTTGTTTGATGACAGGAGATATTTCGTCTTGCCCTCGTTCACTGCCAGACCCATTTCTTTTGCTTCCTTATCCAGTCTGGAGAAAGCAGAACTAACGGCGCGGGTGTTGAGGCCGATGATATCAATATCATTGGCATACGCCAGCAGTTGTACACTCTTATAGAAGATGGTACCTTCTCTGTTGAGTTCTGCAGCTCGAATTATTTTCTCCAGAAGCAGGTTGAAAAAGTCGCACGATAGGGAGTCGCCTTGTCTGAAACCTCGTTTGGTATCGAACGGCTCGGAGAGGTCCTTCCCGATCCCGACGGAGCTTTGAGTGTTGCTCAGCGTCAGTTTACACAGCCGTATTAGTTTTGCGGGGATACCAAATTCAGACATCGCGGCATAGAGGCAGCTCCTTTTCGTGCTGTCGAAAGCAGCTTTGAAATCGACGAAGTGGTGGTGTGTGTCGATTCTCCTTTCACGGGTCTTTTCCAAGATTTGGCGCATGGTGAATATCTGGTCAGTGGTTGATTTACCAGGTCTAAAGCCACACTGATAAGGTCCAATCAGTTTGTTGACGGTGGGCTTTAATCTTTCACACAATACGCTCGACAGAACCTTATATGCGATGTTGAGGAGGCTAATCCCACGGTAGTTGGCGCAGATTGTGGGGTCTCCTTTTTTATGGATTGGGCATAGCACACTTAAATTCCAATCGTTGGGCATGCTTTCGTCCGACCATATTTTACAAAGAAGCCGATGCATGCTCCTTACCAGTTCTTCGCCGCCGTGTTTGAATAGCTCGGCTGGCAATCCGTCGGCCCCTGCCGCTTTGTTGTTCTTCAGGCGGGCAATTGCTATTCGAACCTCTTCATGGTCGGGCAATGGAACGTCTGCTCCATCGTCATCGATTGGGGAGTCGGGTTCGCCTTCTCCTGGCGTTGTGTGTTCACTGCCATTCAGCAGGCTGGAGAAGTGTTCCCTCCATAATTTAAGTATGCTTTGGGCATCGGTGACTAGATCACCTTTGGGGGTTCTACAAGAGTATGCTCCGGTCTTGAAACCTTCTGTAAGCCGCCGCATCTTTTCGTAGAATTTTCGAGCATTACCCCTGTCGGCCAGCTTATCAAGCTCTTCGTACTCACGCATTTCGGCCTCTTTCTTTTTCTGTCTACAAATGCGTCTTGCTTCCCTCTTCAACTCTCGGTATCTATCCCATCCCGCACGTGTTGTGGTCGATCGTAATGTTGCGAGGTAGGAAGCCTGTTTTCTCTCTGCTGCGACACAGCACTCTTCGTCGTACCAGCTGTTCTTTTGCACTTTCCGAAAAGCAATGGTTTCGGTTGCAGCTGTACGTAAGGAGTTTGAGATGCCGTCCCACAGTTCCCTTATACCGAGTTGTTGACGAGTGCTCTCAGAGAGCAGGAGTGCAAGCCGAGTAGAAAATCGTTCGGCTGTCCGTTGTGATTGCAGCTTCTCGACGTCGAACCTTCCTTGTGTTTGTTGGCGTGCGTTTTTTGCTGCACAGAGGCGGGTGCGAATTTTGGCTGCAACAATATAGTGATCCGAGTCGATGTTAGGACCTCGGAGCGCACGCACATCTAAAACACTGGAGACGTGTCTTCCGTCTATCACAACATGATCGATCTGGTTGGTGGTTTTTCGATCCGGAGACAGCCAGGTAGCTTGATGTATCTTCTTATGCTGGAATCTAGTACTACAGATAACCATATTTCGGGCCCCGGCGAAGTCGATCAGACTCAACCCATTTGGGGATGTTTCCTCGTGGAGGCTGAATTTACCGACCGTAGTGCCAAAGATACCTTCTTTGCCCACCCTGGCGTTGAAGTCGCCAAGCACGATTTTGACATCGTGGCGGGGGCATCTCTCATAAGTGCGCTTCAAGCACTCATAAAAGGCATCTTTGGTCACATCGTCCTTTTCTTCCGTCGGGGCGTGGGCGCAAATCAGCGATATATTGAAGAACCTCGCTTTGATGCAGATTGTGGCTAGACGTTCATTCACCGCAGTGAATTATAGTACTCGGCGACGGAGTCTCTCTCCCACCACGAATCCAACACCAAATTTGCGCTCCTTTATATGGCCACTGTAGTAGATGTCACAAGGACCTACTCGTCTCTGTCCTTGTCCCGTCCATCGCATTTCTTGGACGGCGGTGATGTCAGCCTTTATTTTCACGAGGAAATCAACCAGCTGGGCAGCGGCACCTTCCCAATTAAGGGACCGGACATTCCAGGTGCATGCCCTCAATTCGTAGTCCTTATTTCGCTTGCCATGGTCGTCATCAAAAGGGGGGTCTCTCATCCGAGGCTGATTGTTGGTTTTCATTGGTGCGTTTTTTTACGTGGCGGGTCCCAAACCCAGCGCACAACCCTAAGTAGGGGATATTTCGCCTTCTCACTTTAGCTCGCCTTCAAACGGATGTTCTTAGGCTACCCCGAGGATACTTGGTCAGAGACCGGAAGTCGTGAGCTGCTTGAGTCATATGTAAAAGAATCGTTTCTGGCCACTCCCAAGTGAATGGCGATCAGAGAACTTTCCTCACTTGCGTGAACTTTTACACATGACTCCATCCTCCTACTACTTATATAAACTACTACTTATATAAAAAAAAAAAAATACATACAGAGCGATCCATCTGAAGGCCTTGTATGGAAAACTTGTTTATTTGATAAATCATCGTAGGATAGATTCTTATCTAAGACATTGCTATATTGTTCGAACAAATCGCTCTGATCTGAAAACTATAGCATATAACATTCACATTGCACGTTCAAATAAAGTCGATCGAGCAGGATAAAGATGCACCTGTGACGTGTATTATAGCTGCGTTCTAGCCGAAGCAACGTTTTTTTTTTAAGTTTTTTCTTGTTTTTGTTTTTACTTATTAATCAAAATTAACACTTTGCTTCAGTAATAATAATTCATCACACTTCATTTCTCAATGCCTTTATTTATATTAATTAATAGTAATTTTTACTTTTTTGTAGGTCTTACCAATGCTCTTCTGGACCGAAGTACGTGAACATTTCCTCGAGTTGATACATCTTATGCGTTTACTTAACGACCAAATAGCGCCGCTGATACTATTAGCATGCAGTAATAATATGTACTTTATCTGCTTTCAGCTGTTCAATAGTTTCCAGTGCGTAAATGTCAACCAGCATTATTTAGAAAAAATTGAGCGATGACTTTTTTTTTTTTAATTTTTCATTTATAGAAACATCGGCGTTGACCTGGTTGCTGTAACCGCTTTCTGGTACTCCTTGTTTTTCGCCATATTTCGCACCATCCTTACACTTTTCATGGCCTCCTCTGTTAATGACTACAGCAAGCGGATCTTGTATACGCTGCGCAGCGTACCAAGCACGTCGTGGTGTGTGGAGGTGAGCATATAGTATATGGTTAACACCACGCGTCATTTAAAATCATAATAAATGTCAATGTTTTTGCCAATGTTACTTTTTTTTCTTTACACCATGATTCCATGCCATTTGCGCTATTTTGTTATTGGCAAACTCACTCAATAATTCAAGTTGGATATTTTCATTCACATCCATATATGTATGTATGTACATATATATGTCTGCATATACCCATAGGCACTTATGTGTGTTTGAGTAAATCATTGTTTGTTGGTTTGGCATTTATTCACCATGCACTAATCTTTTGCAGGCCCAACGGTTCAGCGAGCAGTTGGCTTTCGACTTAACAGCTTGGTCTGGCTGCGGTTTCTTCTTCATTACGCGACAACTAATTTTGGCGGCAAGTCAATATATATACCTAATACATAATTCTTGTCTTTATCTTTGTCTGTATGCGCAACCTTTGTCCTTTCACCGACTGAAATATACGATAAATATATTATATAAGTGTGTTGTAATATAATTTCTTTCATATTTTCTTGCCCGCAGATGGCCGGCACAATCTTTACCTATGAGGTGATGGTTACTGATGTCATCAACAAGGGCTCCATTCAGCAAGTTACGAGCTATTGCAGGCCAATTGAGTACGAAGCTGAAAATGAGTGAACTTAAATGTACTGCGTATTGATTAGATATAGCGAGAGCCTTTGTAAAATATAATGCGAGAAATAAAGTGAAACACATAAAGAATTTTAATGGAAGTTTATGTAGAAATGTCTCTTGTAGAATACTTCTTAACGTCAAAATTACCATCTGAATCCATAAATAAGTCCGCAAAATTATTATTATTATATAAAATCTTGAGCTCGAATTCAAAACTAAAAATATGTGCACTATGTTCCATTAACACATCCTTCTTTCTGATTGATGGATTGATAGAGTCAAGATACAGGGATTGTCCGGAAAGTAATAGTACTGAGTCGATTTAAAAAAAAAAACTATTGAACCAATTGTCACAATTCTTTAAAAACTTTTAAAATAGGCTCCTTCTGTGTCGATATAGGCATTCTTTGGAATGACATTCTGGCATTCTGGTGAATGCTCCTTGAATTCCCTGGGTCGGTCGTCTCAAAATGATTGCTTTTCATTGGTCTTTTCGGGATCAAACTCAAAGATCTATGACTCGTCACCTGTGATTCTTCTTCTTTATTGGCGAAGACACCATTTACGCGATTATAGCCGAGTTAACAACAACTCATCAGTTGTTGTCATCGTCCAAGCCTCTGCACCATATAGCAGGACGGGAATTATGAGCGACTTATAGAGTTTGGTTTTTGTTCGTCGAGAGGGGATTTTACTTCTCAATTGCCTACTCAGCCCGAAGTAGCAACTGTTGGCCAGAGTTATCCTGCGTTGTATTTCCAGGCCGACATTATTGGTGGTGTTTACACTGGTTCCAAGATAGACGAAATTATCTACGACTTCAAAGTTATGACTGTCAACAATGACGTGAGGACCAAGTCGCGAGTGCAATGACTGTTTGTTTGATGACAGAAGATATTTCGTCTTGCCCTCGTTCACTGCCAGACCCATTTGCTTTGCTTCCTTGTCCAGTCTGGAGAAAGCAGAACTAATGGCGCGGGTGTTGAGGCCGATGAAATCAGTATCTTTGTATTAGATATACTATTATCAGGAAAAGGTTCTCTCTAAATGTCAATTATATATCACATACATTCACTGATATATCCGGTCTAAAGTCAACTATAGATACTGCGGTCCACATATTCGGTACCTAGGGGCTTTTCGGAAAATGCAAAAGAACAGCTGGTACAATGAGGACTGCAGTGTCGCAACTTAACAATCGACTACAATACGTGCGTGATGGGATAGATACCGAGAGAAGAGGGAACGCATTTACATACAAAACTGGGAGAGGCGAAATGCATGATTACGAAGATCTTGACAAGCTAGCAACAGGGATAATGATCGAAAGTTCTACAAGAAGATGCGGGACTAAGAGAAGGTTTCAAGACCGGAGGTATGCTCCGGTATGTTTGCAAAACCCCCAGAGGTGATCTAGTGACTGATGCCCAAAGCATACTATAATTATGGAGGGAACGCTTCTCCAGCCTGCTGAATGGTAGTGAAAGTATAACGCCAGGAGAAGGCGAACCTGATTCCCCAATCGATGACGATAAAGCAGACGTTCCATTTCCCGACCATGAAGAAGTTCGAATAGCAATTACTCGTCTGAAGAACAACAAAGCGGCGGGGGCCGATGTGCTTAAGGGACTTTTCGTCAACGGGTTTGGTAATTGATACTTAAGTGGAAGCAATTATTGAAATCCAACCTGCGAAGGTATAATCCGATTCAAATATCTGGATTTGTTTTGAGCTGGGTTAGAATCGCAGTATCCAAAACCTTACGTATTCTATTTCGTATTCAAAGACAGGTGATTCGTAATTTTTGAAGCTACTTACCTTATTGAAACGTATATGGTTATATTTAAATTGAATCAATGAAATTAAATTGTAATCTCTAATTTTAGAGCTGTTATAATTTAGCTTGCATGGATGGTTTTTAATTTGGGTAAGGTGCTTTCTGGTTTCTGGGACGAAGAAAGGTATTTTATCATTATTTTATGGAATTTTTTGCTAATAAATTGAGTTTTTATTTAAAAATTAGAAAGAATGCTTATTATTGTGTATACTATTCGATAATGCAATAAAAAAATCGATTTCTCGAAAATTTCACACAGATACGTCCCCTTAATCTTCAAACGAAGTAATATCGCTATGGAACAGGCGCTGTTGATGGTCCTTTCTTTTCAAGGTAGTCAATAAAAATTATTCTACACCGATCTTGCCAGTAAACTATTGCAACTTTTCTTGCCTTGGAATAGGTTCATCTTATGCAGTCCACTTAGTTGACTGTGACATGGACTTCGTTGTGTAATGATGGAGCCATTTTTCATCCATTGTCACTTATCGACGCAAAAACTCTGGTTTTTTACGATTGATCATCTCCAAACACTGCTCTTTTGCGCATACACTGCGTTCACCATCTTCGGTACACTCATTTCACCACTTTAACTATTATACATCAAATAAATAAACATAAAAAATCATTTTGTATTCGTCATGAATGTATTCATTTAATCAGCGATTTTTCGGAGCGTCACATTGAGACGATCTCTTAAATCATCGAAAAACGGCCGCATTTGAAGGAAAAGAAAGTAGTGTTTTTCCCCGACAATACACGGTGTTACAGATCATAGAAAACGATGGCAAAATCTATGAATTTTGAAGCAAATTGCTGTTGACCAATCGTATTCCCCTAGCCGATCGATCTGGCCGCCAGCGACTATTTCCAGTTCTCAGACTTCAAAAGAATGTGCTCTGGAGAGAAATTTTCGTCGAACGAAGAGATGTTTGTCAAAACGGAGGCCTATTTTGAAGTAAATAACAAAGAAAAGTTGGAGGGATATACTTTTAAGAAATCAAGTTTGCCAAAATTGTGTTTTACTATGATAGGCCGGGGGACTCTCCAATTAACCTGTTACAATAATTTCACCAATCCATATAAATGCCTTTTAGGTAGCCTCAAATTCTCCAAGTAATACAAAGTACAATTTTGATAAGGAACTGTAACCATCTCTTAATTCACTTAATTGTAAGTTTAATTTAAAACCACGGATTTTAAGTGCACCGATATTTGCCATTATTCTGTTTGATGTAAATACCTGTAAATTCCATAAATTTCTATTTGTGTGAACAATATGTATTCTCCATCTGCTCCAATATTTTGTATGACCTCAACAACTTTACAACTTTGAAGTTTATTGCTGCTCAGAAAGCGAAAACTTACAAATTATTTGTTGCCATGACAATTGACATTTTAATTAACATCTAAGTATTAAAATCAATTAAAATGGCCCCATTTGATCTTGTCCACCTCATTCATAGCTGCATAACTTTGAGCACGTGCTTTGAAAAATTGGGCAGCCATGCAATGTGCTTACTTATGTATGTCTTCGTGTTGCTCATTCGACGTGTTGCACAAATTTGATTGTTACATTCTGGCGTGAGCATTGTATGACTTCGAGCTATGCTCCGTGTCTGCGGCATAAATTGGTTTCTTGCAACAACAAAAACAACTTAGATGACGTTTTATGAATGAATGACTGTCGACTGAGCTGAAAGCTGAACATTTCTGGAATTCGGCAGCAATGTTGCTTGGGCTTTTGTTGTTTGCCACATTCATGGTTATTTGTTTACATCCAAACTGAGGCATTATTGGTTTTGCCATTTTTGCAGTTTCAACTTCAATTCCATTCCTGACTTTTCAATTCCAAGTACTAAAAATTTTAGTAAAACCGACATTATTGTGGTCATATGTCCTTAATTTGAGCTTCATAGTCAGCTTATAGATTGGATGCACTTGCGGTTATTGCGAAGCAATTAAATTTCAACACTTCTATTGGTTTATTTTGGCTAAATAAAATGGACTAAAAATGTAATTAAAACATCTTTAAATGAAATTAATCAAATAGAATAACATTGCGGGTCATCTCCCAAGTGAGAAAGTTTCCGACGGCCACACGATTAGAAAGCGTTGGTCATCAACCAGCGCTTGTGGTGTTGCGAAAGTCTTTTGGCCCAGTAGCGTTTAAGATCCATTGCTAGTCCCTTGCAAGCCTCACATTGCCCCAATAATAAGAGTTTTACAGGCACATAAGAAAATCAATATATGGAATGTATTGGGACTAGAAGCAGTTCAGGACTGATTACGTTACTCAACTACTTATGTTCGGACAAATGTTTCCTCGGAATTTTGTAAAGATAACCATTATCTGAGCAACATCCCAGATTGCTATGTACGGTATGTATATTGTGACAAAAAAGTACCTGGATATTCTAAATAAAAGGCAAAATATTTAATTATTCAGCAATATTTATTTTGCCGTCTTCAAAGCTATCTCCACCAGATGTAATACACTGATTTTTCCAGTCCTCGAAACAATTTATCTCTTCGATCGACTGAAAACGGGTTCCACGCAGCGGCAATACAAGTGTGGTGAACAAGAAAAAATCGGACGGAGTCACATCTGGTGAATACGGTGGTTGATCAAAGGTGTTCATTGTATTTTTTCTTCGAGTTCGGTCACAATCGTACTCTTTAAAAAAAATTTCAGATTTTTCGGAACGATTCGAGTTTCATACCCAAAATATTCATGAAAATCATTCGAATGAACTCGCGAGAAATGTCGAGCTCTCTTGTTATCTTTCTAACACTTGGCTGATGATTTGCAAGCACCATATCTTTCACTTTTTTAATATTTTTATCAGTTGAAGAGGTCGATCAACATTCGCAACGACCTCGCTTTCGAAATTTGGCTAGAAATGCAAAATCGGAGACAGATTCTTTCCTCAATATTTTTGTCCATTATAAAAATCGCAACGCACTACAGAGTAGTACCGATTTAAGTAGCTGCTGTAAGCAAACTGGTACATAGTCTATTGGAAGTTCGAAAATATTTATAACTATTACGAAGTTTGACAATTAAGTAATGAGACTAATTTTATTGCTGCGCTTGTGGTAAACCTGTGACCTTGAAATTCCCTTTCTCTTTTTTCGGCATTCCTCCCCTCTCCATTGATATATGTACCATCGCTCTAGCTTGTTTAGTTCGCCTGCTGCGTCAAGTTGAGTAGAGGTGTGTTTGTAGTGCTCGTCACGCAAATGGAAAAACGAAATGAAGAGCAACGCGTCGCGATAAAATTTTACACCAGATTGGTCAAAACAGCTTCGGAAACGTACGCTAAAATTGTAAGAGTGTATATTGATAGTGCTCTACGACCCGGAAACCAAACGCCAAAGCTCACAATGGTTGTCTCCGCGCGCCCTCCGCCCGAAAAAAGCTCGCATGAGCAAGTCGAAGGTGAAAACGATGATTATTACCGTTTTTGATAGCCGTGGAATCGTCCACAAAGAATTCGTTCCACCGGGGAAAACTGCGAATCAAGTCTACTATTGCCAAGTACTCGAAAGATTGCGAAAACAAGTCAACAGGGTGCGCCCAGACATCGCACGTAACTGGATTCTTCATCACGACAACGCACCGTGCCACACCGCCCTCAGCGTGTCCCAGTATTTGGCCTCTAAAGGGATCGCCGTGTTGCAACAGCCGCCTTATTCGCCCGACATGTCACCCTGTGACTTTTTTTGTTTCCTAAAACAAAATCGGTGGTCAAAGGAACCCATTATGAGTCGATTACGGACATCCAGGCGGCCGTGACGAGGGTACTCGCGGACATCCCAGTCGAAGCGTTCCAGAAATGTTACGAAGCATGGAAAACGTGCTGGAATCCCTGTATAGGTGCCCAAGGGGACTACTTTGAAGGGGATGGCAGAGTTGTAGAATAACTTTCAAATATACGGTTTTTATGGAATCAGTCTCATTACTTAATTGTCATACCTCGTAGTTATATGGGGGCCAGAGGCAGTATGAAACCGATATCTATGAAATTACACTTGCCTGTGGGTAGAATGGAAGAAGGTATAGCAGTTTACAATCAGTAAATGTCCCTATAAGTTCTTTAAGGGCGTATACTAAAGCACTTTTGTTGAGGAATGAGAATGACTGGATTTCCTATTTCTCTGCTAGTTGACATACATAAGTACATAACGCAGATTTTTTAAACCTTCGGGGTTTTTAAGCAAAATTTTGAACAAAATATCAGATACTTCAATTATTAAGTATGATTTTTAGTAATTAATAAATATTTTCTATAAAGAAGTTCGTACATCCAGAAGGAAAAGTTGAAGATCATATAAAATATGTAAATGAAAAATGCTGAGTCGATTTAGTTTCATATCTCGAAACCTGTGAGACTGGTTTAATCACTAAAACTTTGCCCACGTCCCTCTTCTAGTATTGAAATATTTTTTATTTGACAAATTATCTCCAAAAATTTGGGAGGCACTTTTATCCAAGCCAACAATATAATATCCGAATAAATTGTTCAGATCAAAACCGATCAAAATATAGTTCTTGTAAGAAACCTTGAACCTGTGAGGGGTATATAGCTTCGAAACAGTCGAAATTTAAGTTTTTTCTTGTTTTCCAAATTGGCTCGTTATTTTGAAATTAATTAAATTAAATCAGCTATGCTCACGCCATGAGCTCAGGACCGAAGTTAGCTGTTCTACTATAGACTACAGACTAATACATAACTAATACATAGTGCCATTTTCAAAGCTAGTGCAATGTCTCTCAAAGCTCCGTTGCAGCTACATTGTAAGCTTAGAATGTGTTGTTGTTATTCAAGGGATGATGGAATTTTACTGAACTGATAACTTTTGAAAGCATTGGACAACACATTCACCTCCGGCTATTAACAGATGTCTCGATTCGACCTAATTTGTTCTGACCTAAACAGTCTTTAGCTTAGTTTGACTTATCGATCTAAGTAAATTACTCATTAGCCAATTCAAATCAATCTCGATTTCTTCAACTTCAAAATAATATAAATTATCGGTTGTTCAAGTGGCAAAATTTAACATAAGAAAAATTTGAAGGATAGCACGTAACGAGCTTCTTGCAAAATGCAATCGCGAGGTGGAACGTGGGAGCCAAGTCGCGAGTGCGACGACTGTTTGTTTGATGTCAGGAGATATTTCGTCTTGCCTTACTACCAGACCTATTTGCTTCGCTTCCTTTTCCATTCCGGAGAATGCAGCACTAACAACGCGGTTGTTGAAGAAGAAAGGTCACACAATAGAAAATCTATTTATCTGAAATCTCATTTGATATCAAACACTTCAGGGAGGCCTTTCCTGAACCTCACTGAGCTTTTGGTAAAGCTCAACGTCAGTTTACATAGTCGTATTAGTTTTACGGGGATACCAAATTCGGACATGCGACATAAATACAGCTCCTTTCGTGCTGTCAAAAGCAGCGTTAAAATCGATGAAGAGGTTGTGCGTGCCGGTCTTTCTTTCACGGGTCTTTTCCAAGATTTGGCGCATGGTGAATATCTGATCGGTTGTTGATTTGCCAGATATAAAGCCACACTGACAAGGGCTAATCAGTTTGCTGATGGCAGGCTTCAGTCAGTTCACACACTACTACCCCATGGTAATTGCGGCAGATTGTGGGGTTCCCTATTTTGTGGATTGAGCAGAGCACACTTAGGTTTCAATCATCGCATGCTTTCATCTGACCATAGTTTACAAAGAAGCTGATGCATGCTCCTTATCAGTTCTTCGCCGCTGTGATTGAATAGATCGGCCAGCAATGCTTCGGTACCTGCCGCTTTATTGTTCTCCAGACGGGTACATGCTATTCGAACTTCATCTTAGTCGGACAATAGAACATCTATTCGATTGGTGAATCGGGTTCGTCATCTCCAGATGTTACACTTTCACTGCCATTCAACGGTCTGGAGAAGTATTCCCTCTCTACTTGGGATTAATCCATAGCACTTTAATTGCGCTGCCTTATATGGATAAATCCAGTGGAGTGCGCGGTGGTACTATTGTGGATGTCCCATCTGTTTCTAGTTTGATAACAAAAAAATACTATGGCTTTTGACATAAGACGGCATCTCTTGTCTCAGCAGTTTATTAATTTGCATAATGCACTGATTTATTTTGCACGATTTAATGTGCAACTCGTTTAAGTGTACGAAGTACTTGTACAGTTAAATGTAGTTCAAGACTTGTGCTCTTTTTCCTTTTGATGAGAATTTTCATGCAATTGAATTTTTAAAATCCAATTAAGAGCATTTCCTCTTACTACAGCATATATTTTGCGAGACTTTGTGCAACTCAACTGTTTCCACACCATTCATTCATATATTCAATCAGAGCAAATGCAAAAATGCTATCGCCGAAGGAATCCGAAAGGTCCTTCCCTCATTGGTATTTGCCACATTTGGCATTGAACTTTTATTTTCTCGTTATTGCTATTTAACTTTCAGCGCAGCTATGCTGATTGATATCAGGGAGAATCGTTAGTTTGCAATTTTCCAACATGAACACGCTTGGCACGCTAATGTCGACAAATGTTGCTGCTAACGTGGCAAAGAATCAAAAATAAAAGTGCAGCGGTGAAGTGGAATATGCAAAAACTCTAACGGTTGAGCTGTGGCACTGCATTCGCGTATTTTGAGTTATTGCAAGCAGTGCCTTGCAGCTGCGGGCATCGAAAGAATATTTGCAGCAGCGAAAATGGCAAAGGGCAATCGAGTGGCGGCGAGCAGCGAGCCATCACCGCAGAACACCAACACCATGCATCATGCCTTGAGACCATGTAAGTACATGCAGCTGACGCGTGCATCCACATATTGCATATTATCAATATTTGATTTTTTTTTATACAAGACTTGCTACATTTCGATTCTCCTGTGTGTTTACATAGTTATGATGATCTCCCAAGTGCTAGCCACATTGCCTGTGAGCGGTGCGTGTCGCAAATCGTATGCGGACCGTGTTCACTTCAGCTGGTGCACGCTCATATCATGCCTTTCCCTCATCATGATCGCCTTTTCACTCATCGATGTGGTGCTATCGACGAAGGTGGTGATGGAGTTCGGCCTGAAGCTGTATACAGTGGGTAAAATATTAATGGAAATTTGTAGCAGCAGCACGCCGCAAGTCTTCCGTGCTGCTGTGCTTATGTCTACATGAGTACTTACTCGCTCGAGGGCGCTTAATTTTTATTTTATTATAATCGGTATGTATGTTCCTTGCAGGTCCTTTCAGTTTCAGCATCATATCGGCAGTGAGTGTCAGCTGCTTTTTGCAGCTCGCACGAAAATGGCCTGATTTGATAAAGCATATGTATCGCTGCGAACTTGTTGTGTTTCTACAGAAGTCCTATGCTAATAGGGAATCCCGTAACTTCACTAATAATGTTCGTAAATTTGGTGCTATTTTACTGTTCGGTGCGGCAAGTAAGCAATGTTGGCAATATCCATTTCGTTGCTTTTAACGTTTGTAAGAATTTCGCTTTTCGTAGTGGAACACTCTGTGTACATTGGAACTGCAATTTTCAATAATGACTTTCAAATTAAGAAGTGCAATTTAACGGTGGATTTTTGGAAAAATTATTACATGCGCGAACGGTTGCAGATTTTTTCGATATTCAACTACCACGTATGGTTAATTCCATTGGTGCAGGTAATTGATTTCCATGTTAATTTCCGCCGTACCGAGCTATAATACCATTTACAGGTGCATATTTTGGCATAAAAGGGCATACATAGATGCTTATCTTCACTTTGATCGGTCAGTTTGTATGTTTGTATTGCAGCTGTATGCTTTAGTGGTCCAATCTGAATAACATGGTCGAAGGTTAGAGCGATGTCTTGGATAATAATCCATGCAAAATTTCGTGAAGATAACTCGTCTAATTAAAATGTTTTTTGTACAAGGACTTGAAATTAATTGCTCAGTTTGTATGACAGCTATATTCTATAGTTGTCCGATTCGAACAATTTCTTCATAGATTGCAGCAATACCTTGAGCAATAGTCTGTGCCAAATTTCGTAAAGAAAACTCCTCTAATTCAAAAGTTTTTCAAACAAGGACTTGCGTTTGATCGGTCAGTTTGTATGGCAGCTCTATTTTATAGTTGTCCGATTTGAACAATTTCTTCAGAGATTGCAGCAATATCTTGAGCAATAGTCTGTGCGAAATTTCGTAAAGATAATTCTTCTAATTAAAAAGTTTTTCGTACAAGGACTTGAGTTGGATCGGTCAGTTTGTATGGCAGCTATATTCTATAGTTGTCCGATCTAAACAATTTCTTCAGAGATTGCAGCAATACCTTGAGCAATAGTCTGTGCCAAATTTCGTAAAGAAAACTCCTCTAATTCAAAAGTTTTTCAAACAAGGACTTGCGTTTGATCGGTCAGTTTGTATGGCAGCTCTATTTTATAGTTGTCCGATTTGAACAATTTCTTCAGAGATTGCAGCAATATCTTGAATAATAGTCTGTGCGAAATTTCGTAAAGATAATTCTTCTAATTAAAAAGTTTTTCGTACAAGGACTTGAAATTAATTGGTCAGTTTGCATGGCAGCTATATTTTAGAGTTGTCCGATTTGAACAATTTCTTCAGAAATTACAGCAATGCATTGAGTTGTACTCTGCGCGAAATTTCGTAAAGACTGCTCTTCTAATTAAAAAGTTTTTCGTACAAGGACATGAGATTGATCGGTCATTTTTGTGTGACAGCTATTGGTTAGAGTTAACCTGTTTGAACAATTTCTTCGGAGATTATAGCGAAACATTAAGTAATAATCTGTGCTGAATTCGAAAAATAAATGTTATCAAATTAAAAAGGTTTTCATGCAAGGACTTGAGTTTAATAGGTGGGTATGGTAATCTCTTGCTATAATTGTCCGATATCAGAGGCTCCGACAAATGACTAGCTGCTACATGACGAAAAGATTTGTTTAAAATTTCATATCGAATTTTCAAAAATTTAGGGGCTTAATCACATATATACATAATGGGCTCAGCTCGTTACGCTGATCATTTATCCGACGCTTTATTTTGGATGTGAAAAAAACCGAGTAAAGTGATATACCCTATACTTATTCTCGAGAAGCATTGACAATTACAAGCATTCCAAGGTTAAGAAAAGTCCTCTTGACCTTCATATAAAGTACCCTTTTAAAAAACGTAAATATTTGTGAATCTCTTGTAGCAACGTTCTGCTTAGTTACAAAAGGTGGAGTCATAAGGTATATTGAAAGTGTAATAGGAGCATTTTTCCTGGAATTAATAAAGTACTCTGTAAGTTAATGAAAGAAATGTAGGGGAGTAATGATTACTTAACCTTAGCAAAAATTGAATAGACTAACTGTGTTGTTGGTTCATATGAAATGGTTTTGGGAGAGCGCATAACTCAGACATATCGCGGAGAGAATTTCTGAACAGTAGACGGCAATTTAACTATATTTCTTTTCAGTGGATTACCATATCGACAACTTTCGCTTGGAACTATGTGGATATATTTTTAAGCATGATATTTCGCTGTTTTGCGATACGTTTCCGACAAATGCATTGGCGAATTAAGCGACATGCGAAAAAGGTAAATAAGATCGTAAGGTTTATAATCTAAGTTTCTGCTTTCGAGCACATATCTGTCTGACATTTCCGATATATATATTTTTATCTGCACTTGTAATTATCTGTACAGCTTCAGATTGCTTTACGCATGGTCATTGCTTTAAATAATACAAATAAAATAAATATAAAAATAATATAAAGCACTTTTTGTAATCCTCAGGAAATGCCCAATGACTTCTGGCATGAGGTGCGTAACGATTTTATGAGCCTAGTAGATTTGCTGCGTCTTTTCGACGATGGAATGTCAACCTTGATACTTGTGTCTTGTTGCAATAATCTCTACTTTATATGCGTGCAAATATTTCACAGCTTCAAGTAAGTTCTATTCCGTAACAATATAGTAACTGTTTGATTTAACAAATAGAATAAGTCATTGGTAAGATTTACGTAGATTATTAAATTTTAAAAAACCAGTGTCTTCATAGTGTTTCGTCAAAATATGTTAGGGATAAAAAAAAAATTAGTTCTTTTTATTTAAATTTTTTTCTTAGCTCGGTAATATACTAGATATTGGTCGGCCACGCAGTAATAAAATATTTCAATTGCAGCAAATAGTATAAGCCCAACACATCTTTTAATTCGACCTCAAACTCTCTTGAAATTGTATGAAACATTAGTGGAAAGACTAAAAGTCAAGCAAAGGTTAGTCACAGAAAATCTATGGGGTCCTTGATCAGTTTACACAGACTTCCAGTAATGATTAAGAATAATGTTATTTTCAGAAATACTACTAGAGCAAAAAATACTAGGACTTTGTTCATAATTTAAAAATTTTAAATTTATTTTTCAAAATCTACATATGTCATTCCCTCAAAGCGTAATGCCTTCAATTAACTGAAAACGGATTCCCTGGAGCGGTCGTTTGAGTTTGGTTCAAAATTTAGCGAAAACCTCACAAAGAATCAATGCAGTATGCGACGGTGCATTATCGTGGTGCAAAAACCAAGAGTTGTCGGCTCATAATTTTAGCCTTTTTTTTACAAAAAGCTTCGTGCAACGACGCATGACACTTAATTAGAATTCCTTGTTGAACTAAATAAGAATGGCCGATCGGAAGGATTTCAGAGTGCACCACGCCTCGATAATCAAAGAAAACTGTTAACATAACCTTGATTTTTGACCTTTATTGACGTGGTTTTTTGGGTTTCGCTTCAAATGATCTTTCAAAATGATTTTCACTGATCCCTTCAATGTTCCAACGATGCCAGTACGATCTCTGACTGTTAATCGTCGATTCTCGAGCACCAATTCCTTTATTTTATTGATTTTGATCTTTAAATAATTTGATCAAAACACTTGCTCGCGGTAAATATATATTATTGAAGGCTTTTTCTAACATTCTGAACGTTTCAGTATCAGAAATTTGATTTTCCACACAAAATTTAATGGAACTTCTTTGTTGAATAATTTCACTCATCGTAAAAATCGCCGAAGGCACTTTATGCACTTCATAACGACAAGTGCATACCAAACACTAATGATTATTTTGATGTAAGACTTGAGAAAAATGTCACTGACAGTTATATAAACTTAGATAAAAAATATTTCGGCGAATTGGTTTTCGCGTGAGATTTAAATTAAAAAGTCTTACTGTTTTTTGCCCATACTAGTACTAGATGGATTGCCAAGAGGACATGACAAAATTTTGTAGGTTCTACAACGGTTTCTGCTGGGTATTACAACATCGTCTCAAGCTTTATAAGCCCAGATTAATATCCATATTAGCACTACGTGTAATTTGTTCATGGAAATACTTACGTTTGAAATAATGAGAAATTTTCCTGGCTATAATTAAATCTATGACTCACTCACTAGGTACCACTACAAAAATATAAGGGACAGCAAAATCATGGAGATAATAGTGTAGTCTGTAGTAATACAGAATACATTTTGTTTTAAATTATTTTCCGCTGTCTATTAGTTCTAAAGAGTTTTTGTTGAGTAAGTAAAGCGAATGCAATGAGAATCGCTTTAAAATGTTAAAATATTTTCAACAATATTTTTTTCGTCCTTTATTGAATATATTTTCTTGAACAGCTGATTGATCGATTTGTTTTTATATCATAATAAATAACCTGCAACTGTCTAACACAGCGACTCACAAATTTTGTTACTGCTTTACCCTTCTTACCACTACCACACAGCAATCGAGACAACTTCATGAAAGAGTTTTATTTTTGGTTCTCATTGCTCTTCGTGCTGGTGCGCATCTTAACAATGATGCTGTCAGCCGGTGCGGTGCATGACGAGGCAAAGCAAATAATGTCGACTATGTATGAGATCCCAACGAAGTTTTGGTGCCTTGAAGTGAGTAAAATGTGTGTTTATTCATACTCGTACAAAATCGCGTATCCACGTATGCGTTCTCTTGCCAAGACATTTCTTCTTCGAGTATTTGCTTGTGGGAAGCATTACGTATCTATTTCAACATTCATTGTACAGCTTTGGAAAACTATTGTTCTTACTTTTTAGCTAAAACGTTTAAACGAAATCATCGTACACGACTTGGTTGCTTTTAGTGGCAAGAGTTTCTTCTTTCTGACGCGTCGCCTCATATTTGCGGTAAGTGAGTCATCATTTTTAGACAATCAATGAACCATTCACTGAAATACACGCATAGAAATTATATTTTGCACTTCTATGCTTATCCATGCGGTGAAATAGCTTGAGCGGGACATGCGAAAATTGAGATTTTTTTAAGAATACATAGTTACGGTCTAGTCATTTAGGAAAGTGAAAAATGAAATATTAAATATAGTAAAGAGAAATCCATTATTTTTGCATTAAATTGAATTCTTTATTTAAAATAGTTGGAATGATCTGATTTAGGTAAAATTTACCTTGAACTTATTGCCATTTCTAAGGTAGTTTCGTATTGTCACCCACTTAGAATTCCATATCTCTATTCAAACAAAACAGTCCTTGTTCACAGATTTTTCTTCAAGTAGACACCACTTACGTGATTATAGCCGAGTTAACAACAGGTCACTTATCCGAGGTCTGTTGTTCTTTTTCATTGGGTGCGATTTTTATGTGGTCCCAAGCGCAGCGCACAAACCTGCGAAAGGGATGTTTCGCCTTCTCACTTTAACTCGCCTTCAAACGGATGTTCTTATGCTACCCAGACCATGCTTGGTCAAAGACTGGAAGTTGTGAGCTGCTTGAGCCATCGTTTCTGGCCACTCCCAAGTGAATGGCGATCAGAGAACTTTCCTCACTTGCGTGAAGTTCTATACATGACTCTATCCTCCAAGTAAATTTTTTACTGGTAAAATAATTCACCTTCCATCCAAGCTTCCAGAGCGTGTGTAGCCTGACGTTGTCCTGGTGGAACAAAATTCCCATCCTATTGACCAAAGCTGGCCGCTTCCGGGCAAGAGCCGACTTCAAACGGTCTCTTTTTTTTTGGCAGTAACCATCATAAGAATTTGGTCGTAGCAGAGTATATATATATTTTCCCGTAGTTCCTAGGTGGAACATAGGGCCTCAATAAACAAATTATAATTCATTTTATTTACAGCTATAAATTTTATTGCTCTCCAAGAATAACCACTACGCTGTGCTTCTGCTTCGACTTCCCGTCTCCAGGTGTTGGCTGGTTTCCCGCGTATTCGGCTTCCTTGCGGATTCCAATCTAGCACTGTTCTGCTAATGTCGCCGTGAGGCATTCGCAGAGTGTGGCCGATACGATTTAACAGTGATAGATAAATAAATGAGGATTGCACCACGACCAACGGTCTAATGTGCCGTAGATTTAGATTAAGGTTTAGCTCGATGACACCGTCATTTAAAAGGTTTCAAACGATTTACAAACAATACTGAGTCAAACATTTACATAACAGAAGTCAACGATGCAAGGAGATATAGATTACGAAAGAAATCGGTCTAGACTTTTATTTACTTTCCATATGCCTATTATAATGATATCCAAATACACAGACATGATTACTATATATTGATTTCGCACTATGCCAACGGTTTTTCCAGTCCTCGAAACATTTTTCATAAGCTCTTTTTAGGATGGAGTTCAGCCCCTTCAGCGAATTTTGTTTTATCTCTTCGAGCGACTGAAAACGGGTTCCATTCCGATAATTGCATGTCAAACTCTTAACCTCTTGTCTCATGCTCTCCATGGATGTGGAATCGGAATTCGCACGGTCAAGCATGTCCACAGACATCGGTTTATGGTAATATTTTTGAAAAAAAAAAATCAGTTTCATCGGGACAAGTCGAGAAAGAACGCGTTTCATACCCAAAATATCCATGAAAATCATTCGAACGGACTCGCAAGAGACCCCGAGCTCCTTACTTAAAAAGCCGAATATCTCGAGAAGTATTAATAATTTCGATTTTGACTTCGAACCTTTTTTATAGCAAATAAAGTTTCCTACAAATTTGTCATGAACGTTTTTTCTATAGCTCCTGTCATTTAGGAAATATATACAAAAAATGCGAAATTATTGGAAAAATCGAGTTTAGAGCCCCATACTACATCGCCGGTATGAGTTATGACTTTGTTGCGCTGGGCAGTTTTGTAGAGTGAACGCTTCTGAGAAATATGCGTCTAAAGTCAAAGCGATGCCACAAAATACCTCTGATCTGTAGGAATTTAAAGATAAAAACTCACGATTGTAGTGTATTTTCTATGGAAAATTTTTACAGACCTTGATCCATGTCTTAATGTTAATATTAAGGGCTAACATTTTCAGGTAATTTTTTTTAGGGTATTTCCAAGGAAATTTCGTCACGGGACTGAAAAAAATTAATAGTTAAAAAAAACAAAACATTCTGATATACATATATACTAGTATACATACATATATAGGTATAGTATAAATAGGCATATTAAATTTACCACAATTTCTTCGCCGATAAGCAATCATTTAAATCCCAAATTTTACAATTCAAGCTCCATCTTAAGCTATTTCATTGGATTGGTAAATATTGTAAATGATTAATATATATGTATGTATATGGTGACATTTGAAATCGAGTATATATACATATATATATATTCCCTTGTACTCATCAGATGGCTGGCACTATTGTTGTGTACGAATTGGTGCTAATCGATCAGGTGGAGGATAAGGATGTGGTTACAGACTTTTGCACATCACGCAATGTTTAAGCGTTTAGAAAGTCAGACAAGCGGGCAGACACTATTAAATATGGAATAGCGCACTTTGAAAGATTCAATGTTAAAGGAAATCACCTAAATAACGTGTGTAAAGATAAATTATTTTTTAAACTAAAAGCACATTCGCACTCACTTAAGAATATTAATCTTTCATAGACAAATAAAATTATATATTTATGATGAATTAAAACAATTTAAATAGTTACATTCTTTTACTGGCTTGTAGTTAGTGGTTAGGTAAGTATACACATACATGTGGTATAATAAAAGCATATTGTTTGACAGTAACAAATTTGAGTTATGGAATTATGGCTCACACTCCTTTTGTTTTGATGAAAAATTGTGCTGTGTGCTCCTATTGGAGATTGCAATATATTTAGTTTCAAAACGTTGGAAAATCTTGAACAGCAATTCTCTGCTGAAGTCTGGGAAACTCGCCAACGTAGGGCAATCTTATCCCGATAACTCTCTCTTAACACCAGCGGTATAAGCACTTGAATCCTTCTTACTCTCGGCTTTCACTCAAACCTGAGTCTAGCAGATAACCAACATGAACGGACAGCACCCCCATAGCCCTTTGCGCCATAAACGCCCAGATAATTCGTGGCCTAAAAAAACCACCCTGTGAGAGGTCGAACCTAGTAGCGTTAAATTTATGTAAAATTTTCGACACGGTCAATTATGCAATGCTACTAGAAGACATCGAACTTACTGCGCTCCCTCTAGGACGGAAGGGGTAGACTATGAACTATCGAGCGGTCGGTAATCATCCGTACTATTTTGAGGACAAAACTCTAAGTTATGAGAGATTAACCGGGGGGATTCGGAGGGTGGACTCGTCTCCCCGCTACTGTTTAACTTCAATATTTCGAAACTCGTGCAACATCTACATTTTTTAGAGATAGTTGTACGATACTGAAGGATTGAAAGTGTTAGAAAGTAAACAAGTGTTTGAAAAAGAACAACTATTTCACCGACCTTTCATGGAAAGACTTACGGCAGAACATCGTTTACAAATCGTTCAAAAATTGACGATCTGTAAAGAATGTGTTTCGCTCGCTTCGCACAACTTATGGTCAACATAATCGGCCTACTGAGCATACTATTCGCAATATCATCACCCATCTTGAGATCCCGTATTCATTATAGGATAATATTCGACCGAATAGACTACGTCCAGCACGCAGTGAAGCAAATATAGCAGCCGTAGCTAAGAATACACACGAAGACCGTGGAGAGTCGAATCCGCGCTGTTCGCAGCAACTCGGATTGAGATATGCAACGACTTGGCGCATTCTACGTAGACGTATTAACCTGAAATCGTACAAAATAAAACTTGTGCAGGAATTGAAGCCGCTCGACCTTCCCAAGCGATATCGATTCGCTTTATCGGCTCTTGAAATGTTCCAAGAAGATCCAAAGTTTTTGAGCCAAAATTTGTGCAGCGATTAGGCCCATTTTTGGCTCAAAGGGCATGTAAAAAAGCAAAATGGCCTGATTCGGAACTAATAGCAAACTGAAGAGGATCAAAAACTGTCATTTCATTCAGAAAAAAAAAAATAGTTTGGTGCGGGTTGCTGGCCGGTGCAATTATCGATCCATATTTCTTAAGAAATGATGCCAGTGAGAACGTAAAACGTCAATTGCGTAACGTAAACGAGAACGTAAAACGTCTTATTGGGCTATGATAACCGACTAATTGAAGGCCAAAATTGAAGCTCGTGATCTTGGCGATTTTCGGTTTCATCAAGACGGCAGCATTTCTCACACATCGCATCAATTACTGGATTTATTGTGAGAATATTTCGGTGAGCAGATAATTTCATATTTTGGGCCGGTCAATTGGCCGGTTACCGTTACACATTTTCCTGTGGGGATATATGTATAAAGACTAAAGTCTGTGCGGATAATACCGCTTCGATTGCTTATCTGAGACGTAGCCGCGGCCAACATCTAAAAGAGATAATCTTCAAAAAATTAAAATCAAAGAATATTCGTTCGAATGTTATTATCATTATCCAGTAAATTTGGAATTTCTGCGGTTTTTCTTTAAAAAAGTAGCAGTGTCAAGTTAACTTTAATAACCATCTGCCTTCAAAACAAGGGAAAGCTTAAAATAATTTGGAAATTGTTGAGAATAATTCAACATTAATACTCGGAACAGTATCTCGCTGGTATCTAAATCGTAAGGTGACAGCAATTCAGTTTGTTATGATTTAAACGCTTGGCAGTGAGAGAAATTTTTAAATTTGATTTCAACAAAAGAGCAATTTGCGCAATTTCGTCTTAAACCAAAGTTAAGCAGGAATTTTATGCTTTCTTCCCTCCTTCTTCATGGAGAAATTTTGGCACATTAAATTGCCTTTATCAAAGCTCGACGTGGCGCTAATGAGTCGTCGCAAGGGTGCCATTGTTGTGCGCCGACAATTGATGCTATCAAACAATATTCGCCGCGTTATCACTGCTCGTGGCTTCCTTACACCGGCTGGTTCTCTTCGCTGCGCCCGACGACCGTGCTCGATGTGTAGGCTGTTGTGAATCTTCTATTTATGCCAATAAATTCTGTGTGCGCGTCTGTCGCTTTGACATTTATGGTCGGCCACAGCTCCCGGCTACGTTGATGGCAATATGGGTGACAAAAATGTCATTTCAGAAACAGTGCACACTTGCTGCGACCCACGCTGTTGCGTCACTTTAATCTGATAACAATGTACCTTGTTCTTTAATTTAACATTTTTTTTCATATTCATCTTTTTGTTTTCCTGTCTACAGCATATTTTTGGTGTATCACCACAGAATTACGGTATGTCTATGCCTAAGCGAAAAATATATTTACTTACATACAAATTTCGAACGTTCCACTTTACAGTCCAAACGGAGCGTCCAAGAATTTCGGGGTTTTTTATTGGAGAAATGCGATGGGTCATCTTTATGGATATACATAAATATTTAGCATAATTTTTAGTTTCATAATTTGGATATGGCTTTCTACAGCGAATATGTACATATATTTTGACATATCGTCTCCGGTTATTCCTAGCGGGTGCGCGCAGATTTAAAATGGTTTACATTGAGATTGGTTGTAGCAAAATCATGTTGAGTGGCATAGAGTATTCATTTGTGTGTAAATATATATATTTTTAAAAGAATATTTCTTGATGTCAATTAGCATTAAAAACACCTTTTTGACAGTTAGCTGACAGATACCAGACACTTGTTAAATTTATTTATTAATATGTCAGCAAGCGAAGACACGCAGCGGATTGGGGAGACGCTGATAACGATTGTTGTTTAAGTGTTTCCTAAGAAAGCATGCCAGAATAATTATTATTTGAGCTTAGCCCAAAATAACTGTTAAGTCAGGCAATTTATTCACATATATGTATATATCGTACCCAAAGAAATGGATGATTTAGTGGTGTTATTCAAGAAACAAGCCAAATAGTGTTGCCAAAATTGAATATGAATGTAGGAATAACCAAATTCCTTTTTTGCTAAAAATTATAATAGTTTGTTAGGAAATATCTAATGCAATCGAAAGAAAAGTCAAGCAATCTCCGAAGAGTTTGAGTATGGATCAGTATTACTGCCCTGTGAAAGCTTAGCTCTCAAACCGATTGCTTAATCGGCTGTTTAGAAGCCTGAAACCAGAATTAGTAAAGATTTAACTAGAATGGATTTCACTGACGAATGAATGCAGATATACCATCAATATTAGACAACAACATACATTACTCTAACTGTCAAGTATTTACTTTTATAATTTTTCGTGATATCGTGATAACCTGGAATCACGGAAATCAGTAATAATAATAATATTCAGTCGTTCATCCTTGTCGCCACTTGGTGCCAACTGGATATTACAAATGTGGTCAGGTCTCTCTCCACCGTTTTTTTGTTTTTTTTTTTTAAGTAGGGGGAAGCGCCAAAAGCCGGAGTGCGGAACTTTAATCCGCTAAACCTAACCTACTCGCAACTCTAGACTTTCCCACGGAACCACCTGATTAAATATTACTTCGTGATAAGACTTATCAGAAAAAGAAATTTAAGTCTCTATCGAACGGACTAACGGACGCACTCTGCTCTATATGTATTAGTTTTATCATGAATGAGGCTGCCGCTTAGCTGACAGCTTTCCAGTTCTCAGTGGACTGCCACATGAGTTTGGTCAAATTTTCTACCGTAAAACTGCTACCGAGTTTAGTTTTAAGTTTTTCCCTTGTACTTAAAAAGCGAGGATAATAAAATAATCAGAGTCTTCAAAGCACTCCTAACACGTGGGACTATTCGAACCTGGTGTTTCTAACAAAGTAGAGGTCATCATATTCCTCTTATGTTAATGCCGTTATATATCTCGTATAAAATAAATCATATCATAAATCCTGCGCAGTACCTTTCTCTTGAAAACTCATAATGCCGACTTATCACATGTAGAATTTGGTCTTTGTTCGCCGAGAGAGGGCTTTACTCTTCAATTGTCTACTCAGTCCGAAGTAGTACCTGTTGGCAAGAGTTATTCTGCGTTCGAGTCTAACGTTGTTGTTGGTCTTAATAATGGCTTCAAGATAGACGAAATTAGCTACGACTTCGAAGTTATGACTCTCAACAGTAGCGTAGATGCGATGTTGAGGAGCCTTATTTCACGGTAGTTGGCATATACTGTGGGGACTTCCTGTTTGTGGATTGGGCAGAGCACACTTAAATTCCAATCGTTGGGCATGCTTTCGTCCGACTATATTCTACAAAGAAGATGATCCATGGTTAATATCAGTTTTTGTCGTCGTATTTGAATAGCTCGACGGGTAATTGCTATTCGAACTTCTTCATGGTCGAGCAATGAAACGTCCGCTCCATCGTCATCGATTGGGAATTCTGGTACACCATGATTAAATTATTTCACAGCAACTGGCAGGGACTGGCAGGGATCGTAAGTCAGCAACAAAGTGCTGAAATTTTTTTCCAAGGCCTCAGTCGTCTCGGGATTACCTGCATAAACACGTGACTTCAAATAAAATATTTGAGCGGCGTTAAACTTCACAATCTTGGAGGCCACATCATAGGCCCACGACGTGAGATAACGGGATCAGCAAAAGTTTATTTCAATAAATTCATTGTCTCGTTGGCTGTAAGGCAAGTAATAAGATTGTTGGAACCAAACCTTGTTGACATCAACATCTTCCAATTCATTAAGTTACTTTAAATACAATGAACATTCAAATGGAGTAAGGTCAACCGGTTGTTCGAAAATCCTGATATTTGTTATATTGGGACTAGATCAGGTTTTCGCACAATTTGATCTATTTTAAGCACAAAGAGTTATGAGCAAAAAATGTTCTGTAATTTTCATTGAGATAACTTAAATATTGGCCGATATATCCTGCATAAAGTCACCCAGAAGTTCAAAAATCCTTTTATTAGGTACATATGTGGGGGCTCAGAGAAGTATTGACTCGATTCAACTCATTTTTGATGCACGGAATTGTCAGGAAAGGATTCTCTCTGAATTTCATTGTATATCTTACATTTTGACCGATATTTTCAGTCAAAAGTCAACTAAAGATACTGGGGTCCACATATTCGGCATGCGCTAGTTTGAAGAGTTTTGTTTGGATTTGGGAAATTTTTGGTCATAAGGTGGCATAATTTAAAGGAATTTTTTCTCTTCTTTCTTCTTTATTTGCCAATTCGTATTCGAATATTGGTGATCATATAACAATTAATAATATGTACAATATTAATAAACTTAATAATAATATAATAATGTAATGTTTACATGTTAAATATATCTATTGTATATAAAAAAAAACAATAAAAATAAAAAAAAATCACAAATTTTTAATTATCGCAGCATATTTCTCTCTATCTCTCGCCACATCTATAAGGTTGCCCACGTTCTGGATTCCTGTCCATTGTCGAATGTTTCGAAGCCACGAAAGTTGTTTACGGCCAATACCCCGCTTTCCTTCAATTTTTCCTTGGATAATTATTTGTAGAAGCTCATACTTAGAGTGCCTCATAATATGTCCTAGGTAGGCTGCTTTTCTTTGTTTTATAGTCTTTAACAACTCTCTATTGCGGTTCACTCTTCTCAAGACTTCACTGTTTGTAGCTCTATCTGTCCATGGAATTTTCAGGATTCTTCTAATAAGCCATAGCTCGAAGGACTCTAGCTTGTTCATATCTGTGATTTTTAGAGTCCACGTTTCCATCGCATAGAGAAGCACTGACCAAACATAGCATTTTAAAAAACGTATTTTGGTTGTGATGGTGAGGTCATGGCTACATAATATATTTTTGTATTTGAGAAAAGTTGTGCGAGCAATTTCGATTCGACATTTTATTTCTTTTGAACAATCCCAACTTTCATTGATCTGACAACCAAGGTACTTGAAATTTTTGACTCTTTCTATGGGACTATTATTAATCATGAGGTGTGTGTCATTGTATATGTTTTTCCTACTAATAATCATATACTTCGTCTTGTTTATGTTAATGCGTAGGCCATATTCGTCACTACGTAAGTTAACTCGGTTTACAAGTTCTTGTAATCCCATCAAGCTATCGGCTATAAGTGTTGTGTCATCTGCATAGCGTATATTATTTATGAAAATACCATTCACTTTTACACCTTCATCAATACTGCTTACCGATTCTTGAAATATTACTTCCGAATATATGTTAAATAACAAGGGTGACAGAATGCATCCTTGTCTTACACCTCGTGAAATAGATATTTCTTCGGTTATATCACCATTGATGCTTACATGGGCAGTTTGTTGCCAATAAAGATTTCTTATGCAACGAATCTCTTTGTCATCTATTCCCATAGAATAAAGAATTTCCATAAGTTTATCGTGTTTAATGGTGTCGAAAGCTTTCTCATAATCAATAAAGCATAAAAATACATCTTTTTGGACATCTTTACAGTTTTGAACCAAAACTTGTATACAGAACAATGCCTCGCGTGTTCCAAGACCTTCTCTGAAGCCAAATTGCGTCTTGCCCATTGACTCTTCACATTTCTTATATATTCTGGCGTGAATGACTCTTAGAAATATCTTGAGAGCATGTGACATTAGACTAATTAGTCTGTACTCACTACAATGTTTCGCATTATTTTTCTTAGGTAGTGGTATGAACGTTGATTTTAACCAGTCTTTTGGATATTGGCCATTGTCATAAACTTGGTTAAAAAGCTTTACTAATAGATTCATATTTTTGTCATTTATTAACTTTAAAAATTCAGCTGGAACCTCATCCGGACCTGTTGCTTTGTAATTTTTCATTGATTGTATAGCTCTCTCTATTTCGCCTTTCGTAATATAATTGCCAGTTGGTCTGTGATGAAGATGAAGGTTCTGGTTTGATCTACTGTCATCCGAAAAAACGTTTTCAATATATTTCTTCCATATACTTTTCTTTTCATTTATGTTAAATACCACCTCATTGTTTTCATTTATAAGTATCGAGGGCGGATTTTTACGATGAGTACCTGCGGCTTCTTTCAATTTTTTGTGTAAATGGAAGGTATCATGTAAAAGTTGTAGTCTCTCGATTTCTTGGCATTCATTGTTTATCCAGTTTGTTTTTGCATTACGGATCATCTTCCTTATTTCTCTATTCAGTTGTCTATACATGTCAGTGTTTTTATTTTTATATTCCCGGCGTTTACTTATTAGTTTTAATATGTCATCGGTCATCCAATTATTTTTATTATTTTCTATTCCAAGAGAGTTTTTTGCTGTAGTACAGATTATCTCTTTTAAATCGCTCCATATTCTTTCTGCACTTCCTGATGGGATATCATTTATTTTGTCATTAATTTCACTTTCAACTAGGCGTTTTACACTTTCGTCTCTCAACTTATCTATATTTAGCTTAATTTTAGGCTTACTTTTTTTAATTACTGCTAGCCTAATACGCAATTTTGCCAATAGCAAGTTGTGATCCGAAGGTACATCCGCTCCTGGATATGTATTGACCTTTTTTATTGAGGAACGGAAGCGACTATTTATCAGAATGTAATCTATTTGATTTCTGATGATATTATCGGAGGCGTCCGATGGAGATTTCCATGTATAAAGTCTTCTGGGAGGCAGGCTAAATAATGTGTTCGAAATTATTAACTTGTGTTCTTGGCAAAATTGAATTAGTCGATCTCCTCTCTCATTTCTTTCACCTAAGCCGTATTCGCCTGCAACTCTTTCGACTTTTTCTCTTCCAACTTTTGCATTAAAATCGCCTTGAATTATATTTATTTCGTATGGTTTTGTTAATCGCATAAGTTCATCTAGTTCATCATAGAAAGTTTCTATCTCGTAATCACTTTTGTCAGCCGTTGGAGCATAGACTTGAATAATATTAATATTCAGTGGTTTTGCAAATAACTTTAGCATCATTGATCTATCAGATTTCGGCACAAATCCGATGACAGATTTTGCAATGTTTTCTTTAACTATAATGCCTACACCATTGCGGTGATTTTTAGTTTGGTTGCCAGAGAAAAAGAACTTTGTATTTTGGAAACAAATTCTCCACAATCTGGCCACCATGTTTCACTTATGCCAAGTAAATCGATGTTTAATTTTTCCATTTCTAAAATCGTATTAGCTAGTTTTCCAGGCTCGTATAAGCTCCTTGTGTTCCATGTTCCGATGTTTAAAGTTTGTTTTGTTTTACCTCCGGGGATTCTTAGCACCCTCGATTTGCCGGAGACTGAGGGCCATTGTTTTGGTTGTACTATCATTGTCATATGATATGCTGGGAAGTATACTTCAGTGGTTTCCCCTTGCCTTCTGAAGGGTTTACTCTTTTCCATCCTTACACATTTATATAGCGAACCGCTTGATACAAGTACAGACGTCCGCTTTCAGCCGTACTTATAGTAACAGACGCTGATATGTAGTGGATTGCTTTTAACTTCGATATTCACCATCGACCTTACCGGCATGGGTGGCCCTACTGGTAGCTACGCTACCGCCAGCATCGCTCTTTGGATCATTATATCTACTGAGCCCCCTCATCACGTCAAGATAGCAAATCCCCGAGGGGGTTTTTCTCGTTATATTAATATTTCTTGATTTGTGTACAGGACAGTGAAGGAATCACATCGAATTTATTGATTATTGTGAATAAATTGTGTTACATGGAAAGTAGGTGTGGTTGTAGTCCGATTTCATTCATTTTTACACTGCGGCATATTAATATGAGAAGAATGCTATGTACCAAATTTTGTCGAAATCGGTCAGTCGGGTCCCGGGATATGTGATTTCACCAAAGAGTAGGCGGTGCCAGGCCTATCGTCAAATTTTCCGACCGACTCCCATAAAGCCCTTTCTTGTCATCTCGTTGCAAATTTGTATGTCTCTGGCGTAATTAGTTATTGATTTATTGCGCTTTTAGTAGTTTTTAACAGTACCGTTTTATGGGGAGTGAGCGTGGTTATCTTCCGATTCGATCCATTTTCGGAGAAGGTCCTCATAATATTTGCGCCTGCCAATTTGTCTGTTGTAGCTTTAGCAGTTTAGGAGATATGTGTTTAAACTTATTAGAAGGCGGGGACATAACCACTTTTTTATAAGTTCAGTTCATAAGTTTTCGGCTTATGGCATTTTATGTCCTAAGGCACTTGCATACCAAATTTAATCAAGACAGGCAGTTACCCGGATTTTAACTTTTCTCATCATCTTGATCATTTATACATACATGCAGTAGATAACCCCATATATATTTCGCCTAGTTTTAGGTGATACGTACAACCGTTAAGTATACAAAACTATTATACTTTGTAGCAACATATTGCAAAAGTATAAAAATAACCGGTAAATCATTTCAACCGTTTCAATGTAATAAATTTTGACTAAATAAATCGAAAATTGTTGCAATTTTCTACAAAGAAATTGTCGCATAATGTTTATAATTCCGTATCTTAACGAGTTTCTGCTGTTAAAAATAACAAAGCTATTAAGTGCAGCGCCATTGCCTGCAGCTACAACAACAGCGTTTTGTAATTGCATTTGAATATGCGCGTCGCAGCGTAGAGTAGGCGTCGACACATGTCAGCTTAAATATTTAATTTGCAACAATGTTGTAAATGTCCGTGTCCCGGCGAGTAAAGCGCTTTTTCACACGCAGTCAGTAGTAAATGAAATTCGGCAACGGATTGTTGCATATGTGTAGGCGCGCACTTATTTATTCGCCGGCAGAAATCATCAAGTGCCCACGCTCGTAAATCCTTAATTAAACGTTGAAAATTTGCAATTCGACATGAAGGTGGCGGCAAACGTCACGAAAAATTGGCTGCAACGTCAACAAGTGCGCTTGCAGAATATCAAAGTGTGGCAGCGTGGTAGAAAAGTGGGCAGCGGGTAGGCAATGTGATCTTTAACACGCGAATATATTTTATATTTCATTCGGGTTATATAATTTTTCTTACTTGTTTTTTAACGCAGTTTGCTTGAAATAAAAGAATGGAGTGCAAAGCCAAAATCAGCAAAACAGCGTAAAAGACAGATTGGCATGGTGCGAGGTGAGCTCGAAATCAAATATGTATATATAGTACATATATTAATAATATGTAAATACACTGCTGTTGTTCAAAATATAACCAGATCGGAGACTAGTTTTTTTAAAAAAATTCGCTACTGTTATTAACATCGTTACTTTTAATATTAAATGCCAGTGAATACACATGAGTATCTAAAAATTCCAGCATAAGTACACAATTGCAGCGAATCAATTTGCAGTTTGTGCCAATATTCATTAAATATTTTCATTAGAGTGACAGAATTGTCATGTTGCAACATTTAAAAATGTCAGCCAATTTTTATTTCATACCATTTTTTTTGTTTGCAGTACGAAATTTATTTCGGCGCGGTACAAAAAAAGATTATGAACATTCGGGCAGTTTTTTAGAAGCTATTGGACCAGGTAAGTTTTATGTAGGGAAAAAATTCATTCCATTTACATTAGAACTACCTCAATATGTTTTACATAAATCAATATACCGTGGGTTTATATATAAGTGTATATATATTTATTATTGTAAATATATTTTTGTGAATTTCATAACCAATTTTATAGATATGTGGGCAAACAGTAGTAAGACTTTGTTCATAATTTTAAAATTATTTTTATTAAATTTATTGTTCAAAATCTACGTAGTTATCCTCAAAGTAATCTCCTTTTGTCTCAATACACGTAGGTCAACGTTTTTTCCAATCCTGGAAACAGTTGTTGAAGTCAATTTCCGAAATATCCTTCAATGTACTTAGGGATTCACATTTCATATCTTCAATTGATTCATAACGGTTTTCCGGGAGTCAATCGGAGACCACTGTCAACATATAGTAATCTTGCTTTTTGACTTCGGCTCATCTTTGACACGATGTTCGGCTGATTGATCGTCTGTTTACAGGTAGCAAGCATCGGTACAGGACTCATCGCCAGTAGTAATATCTTTCATGACAACCTGGTAGTCGGAGAGCATTGTTTCGCAGACGCTAACGCGACGCTGCTTTTCCAAAAAATTGAATTGTGGTGATTTAATTTTTTTTAGGACCAAACTATTTTACGAAACTGTTTTCACCGATTCTTTCGATGTTTCAACAGAGACCAGGTCTCTGTTAATCGTTGATTCTCAAGCACCAACTTCTTTATTTTATTGACGTGTTGATCATCAGTTGATGTTGATGGCCGACCTGCGTGGTTTGTCGTCAACGCGTCCACGACTCTCTCGAAATAATTTGTATCCATCAAAAACACTTGCTCGCGACAAACCATTATAATGTTAGGTTGTCAAATATCTCCCTTCCGCTTTTTTGCTATTTATCCAATGCTTTATAAAAAGTGTTACAATGATTGGATTTAGTTCAAATATGTGCGTTTTGTTCGATAATCTGTTTCCCCTTCCTGTTGGCCAACTCTGGACGCTTCTGGCCGATCGCCAGCTTTAAGCGGTCCAGTTGTTGGCAGTGTATGGTAGAATTAAGCGTCTGGTCATATGGGAGCAGCTCTTAGTGGATGAATCCCTTCCAATCCCACCAAACACTCAGCAAAACATTCCTGGCCGTCAATCCCGGCATGACCACTGTTTGGGACGATTCACCGGCCACCGACCACAACTGTTTTCGCTTGATATTGTCGTATGTGATCCATTTTTCGTCGTCCATCCACTTCAAAAATGGGTCGAGTGCGTTCCGTTTCAGCAGCATATCGCAGGCGTTGATTCGGTCCAGAAGGTTTTTTCGCGTCAAATGATGCGGCACCAAAACATCAAGCTTCTTTGTGTATCCAGCCTTCTGCAGATAGTTTAAAATGGCTTGGTGACTAACTCCTATCTTCTGAGCGATGTCACGAGATGCCACATGCCGGTCGAACTCGATGTTTTCCATGATTTGATCGGTATTCGTCGTCACAGGTCTTCCGCCGGCTGACTTATCCATGGTGTCGTTTTCACCCGCTTTGAATCGTCGAAACCATTCCTCCGCAGTTCGAAGTTATAGAGCAAACCCCCCTAAAACAACATTAATTTCACGGAAAGTTTCTCTAGCGGATTTGCCTTTAACGAAGGGAAACTTTAAAATAGCGCGAATTTCGGCGTTAGTGAACTCCATGTTGAACGCAATGTCCAAACTAATCATGCATAGCGTCGTTTTGTATGTTATGTCAAGATCTTTCAAAGATGTATGTATTGTATAGTATTGTCAGCTAAAGAGTGCTTTATACATAGCGGACAAAAGGGGACGGAAGGTAGTTATTCGACAACCTAATATTTTGATGAGTTTTGATATACTATATGTATGTTAAGGTTTATTTTTTGAACTATTAATTTTTTTCAGTCTCGTCACGAAATTTCCTTGGAAATACCCTAAGAAAATTCCCTGAAAATTTTGGCTCTTAATATTAACATATTAAATATTTGGATCAAGGTCTGTAAAAATTTTCCATAGAAATTAACTACAATCGTGAGTTTTTATCTTTAAATTCCTACAGATCAGAGGTATTTTATGGCATCGATTTGACTTTGGACGCATATTTCTCAGAATTGTTCACTCTGCAAAAGTGCCCAGTGCCACAAAGTCGTAACTCACACCGGAGAGGTAGTACGGGGCTCTATTTTTCCAAGAATTTCGCATTTTTTTGTATATAGTATATCTCGTAAATGACAGGAGAGCGAGAAAAAACGTGAATGACAAATTTGTAGAAAATTTTATTTGCTATAAAAAAAGTTCGAGGTCGAAATCGCTATCATTACTACTTCTCGGGATATTCAGCTTTTTAAGTGAGGCTGTATGCAATATTCATAGATTTTTTAATACATACCTTCTATAAAAATTCTATAAAACCTTACTTAAAAAGCCGAATATCTCGAGAAGTATTAATGCTGGTTCCATCGCAAGATCCTTATGTAAAAAGTAATATTTACAACACTTTGGAGAACGTTCCAACCTTTTAGTCTAGATACTAAAGTTCGGGAGGCTTAGATCTCGAACTACTTAAGTCATTAAGTTCACCCTGTGAAATTAGATACGGCACTGTTGAACATCCTGGTAAATCAAATAAAGGATCGGTTGTTATATCCTTTGCGGTTTCTATAAGATCACTTGAAGAGCTAGTCGATGTTAGTTCCTCATCGAGACTTCAAGATTCTGGTGCTTTTGGAATAGGGAGTTGTTCACTGGAAGTTTAACTAGTCTTAAAACTGATGGTAAATTACAGTACTTAACCGTATGTTTAGACTTCGGTCCAATACCTTTATTATTCGTGAGGTATTCGTATTCCTCTCCTCGTGTGTTCTACTACTGGATTAGTTGAGTTTTGCGAAAACTTGACTAGGGTTGGGCTACCACCGATTCTGTCGCAAGATCTTTTTGATCCCAGATCGGTCGTAAGAGATCCAGTTATCGCTATGCCCTTGGTAAGACTAACCTCTCCTTAGATGTGGGGATTCTAACATGCAAATGCTCTATCGGCGTCCATGCTCTAAGGAACTGCATGGTAGAAGAGAAGTCGAAACATCTCAGCACTTCTTTTTAAATTTTCCCACAAATGCGAGATCTACGCTTGGGAGCACACTTTCGGATATATCACCGAACTGGTAGGAATGAGTTCAATTTTTATGGCTTCACAAAGGACGGCAGATTACTATACATATTACTTGGACTACTGTCCAAGTGCGATCTCTGGATTAGCCATCATATCTAACCTAACCTAACCTAACCTAGATCAACTAACATATATGTGGCCTTGATAAGGTCATTCTATGTGTTGCGAAATTTGAAGTTTCTTTTTTAAATCTAAGTTTTTTCTCAGTTTTGCTGCTAGCTCAGTTCTTCGCCTTGATGCCTGTTTGTGGCATATTGTCGAAAACTGCTTCGAAGATGTATTTTTCGTGGAAATCTTTACGCACCTGCTACGCAATGCTGGTGATTTTTTGCCTTGGACCGGCCAGCCTGTGCACCATCGCCTTTGCTTTTCGCGAAAGATTCACCTTCGATACAGTGGGTAAGTTCACAGATATAAACGTAAGTTTTCTTATAAAGCCCTTATTTTATATGTTAATTAATAAATTTTTGCTTTGTTTTTGTTTGCAGAAGCGATCGTCTTTTATGTTTCAATATTTCTAATTGCGATGGCATTTTTTCAATTGGCTCGCAAGTGGCCGGCGTTAATGGTACAGTGGGAGAGTATTGAGTCAAAGTTGCCGCCGCTGAAGACGGAAATGCAGAGAGCAGCTTTGGCCCAACGCATAAAAATGATCACTCTGGTGGCGACTATGTGCTCTATGGGTGAGTGTAAGCTGCAGTTACCTCCGTGAGAGTATTAAGCGATTGCCTTTATTTTATTATTTCACTTTCGCTGTGCAGTGGAACACTTGCTTAGCATGTTGGGCATTATCTATTATGTGAATGCGTGTCCCAACATGCCAGGGCATCCTATCCGGAGTTTTCTATACACCAACTGGTCGCAGTATTTCTATTTCTTTGAGTACACCGATTGGGCGGGCATCTTTGGCAAAGTGTTGAATGTGATATCGACGTTCGCATGGAATTTCAATGACATATTCGTGATGGCAGTGAGCGTGGCGCTCTCGGCACGTTTTCGCCAACTCAACGAGCATATGTTGCGCGTTGCTAAGCGGGTAAGCTGGCCATTATTTGTTGCTATTTTTGTGTTTATACATTTTTTGATCTTCAGATTCTGATTTACGAAGACATCGTTTTCTATTTTCTATTTTCTTCATTTGTGTGTTTTCTAGTTTTAATATATTTATTAAGAAAATATTAACTGTGGCTCTCTCATTTATTTTTAGCCAACAAGCGAGAAATTCTGGATTGAAAATCGCATAAACTACCGTAATTTGTGTAAGTTGTGCGAAGCAACTGATGATACGATTTCGATAATCACATTGCTGTGTTTCTCCAATAACTTGTTTTTCATCTGCGGTAAAATTCTTAAGAGTCTACAGTGAGTTTTGAAAACATGCTCTTTTGTATTCTAATATTTTCTTTACCACAAGTTTCGTTGCTGACACGTTTTCTTAGTCAAAAGTTTTTACATATAACAGTTTTTAATTTTCTTTTTAGAAAGAAGCCATCTTTTTCACATACAATGTACTTTTGGTTCTCTTTGGGCTTCCTCTTGATGCGCACCTTAATGTTGTCTTTGTATAGTGCTGAAATTAACGATGAATCAAAACGGCCGCTGGTAGTATTTCGGAGTGTACCAAGTGTGTCCTGGTGCCGTGAGGTAAGTGTTTTAACTCTAATTCGTTTGTAAATCGTTTACAATATTGCATACAGCTTGGGTTCGTATATCAGCAATTAAGTATTCTGGAGAATGGATATGGTGAAAGTACATCTCATTTAATCTATTTGCCATATAAATGATAACACGTCAATTGAAAAGTACCCGGCATGATAAATGAAATCGATATGATTTTTGGTTAGCCTTAACCTTCAAAATGCCCGTGTATAGATTTAATAGCTGTCGGATCATTAGTTGGAGATTGGTCAGAACGAGAGCCATGCTGCCTATTTGAGCTCCTATGAACCGTAGATGTCCTCTGTTGACCATTCTGATGGAGTGGCGGCGCAGTGCGCGAACTAGGTGGAGCCGGCACAGCCGTAGAGGTTAAGGTCGCAGTAATGCGTTGGCAGCATGGAGCCACGTAACTCGTGGTACACTCCCTGTGTGTCTTAAGACTTGAGCAGGTCTTAAGATGGCTCTCTGCTAAAGTATGTATTACACCTAACTGAGGTGGAGTTTGAATGGAGACTTTTGGCGTGGTCGCAGCAGAAGAAATCCTTTGAGGCCGTGTTGGACTCAATGCCTCAATGCAAGGCGTTGTTCTAGTGATCCAGATCTAAACGGAGTTAGATCTTCAAAAGTACAGCCCTTGGACGGATAAAATCCGGATCAATTCCGTTAACGTAGAACCGGCTGTTGTGGGAACTTAATCGGGCAATGGAATCGATGGCATGTGCTCAAACGTAAATGGTTATCTTTTTGGCCTTTCTCGCTTCTTCTCTCCCACTATATCCACAACGATATAATTCACAAACTGGAATGAGTACAGACATGACTTTACATCACAGTCGACGGCTTTAAGAATTCGACACACACGATTACTGCTTGTTGTTGACAACATACAAGGCAATCGGCCGGCCGGTCTTCAAATAGTTAGAGGCAGGCAAAGAAGCTACAAACATGTCCGACCACTGCATTCCGGACTACGGCAGGATGCCTCCTCTCCACGCAATTTCTGTTAAGTTCATCCCAGCAGTCACCTGCTTGGAGCAGAATCACTACCAGGAGCATCAAGAGGTCATTACTCAACTACGTCGATATAAAACTACACACATGCACAGTAGAGCCATTAACACTTTCACCGACTCCATCTCAGTGAATGGCGTACTTGGAGTCAAACCACAACCTTTTACAAATGGAAGGCTCGAGTTGCTGCGAGAAAAGAGAGTGACCCTAGCGCTGCTTCGTTCCGGATACTGTATACGGTTAAACTCCTACTTATCCAGAATAGATCCTGACATATTAAACATATATCCAGTGTGCAATGAGTCCCGGTATGCCACTGACCGCCACTTTGCATTCTCTGCTAATTTTACATATCAGATACTTTTCTTCTTTTGGTTCGACCCCCGTTATTATTATTTTATTTTCTCAATTTCTATTTCGGAATATCCATACCTCCGTTGCGGTGCCACCTACTTCGACATATGCTCTCAGCTTAAACGCTTTTCGGAAGAAGTGACCACAGATGTCGTTGCGTTGTCAGGCATGAAATTCTTTCATCTAACCCGTGGTCTTGTGCTTACGGTAAGTAAATCGTATATAAATGTTTATTTACAGATGAGAAACTGTTTATTTGTTGTGCAAGCAATACCACCTGGACAAGAGCCATCGAAAAAAACCTGAAGTCATTGCTTAGACATCACTCGACAACTATACTACAAGGAGCGTTTCAAAGTAAACAGGACTTTTTGAATCAAGTTCCCCTGGTGGCGCCATCTATATGTCGACTGATGCGTTAGAACCTGCTATCAATATCGATTGTCCAGTGAGAATTTCATGACATTTCATAGATTGGAAGTGAAGTTATTGCGTTTTAAGTGTCAGTATGTTTGTGTTATCGTTGCGAAACTGAGCTTCGAACAAAGAGCCAACATTAAATTTATTTTAAAAATTGGTAAAACTTTTACCGAAACGTTTCAATTGAGGAAGGAAGTTTATGGCGATGATTGACTATCCCGTAGTAGAGTGCAAAAGTGGTTTCTACCTTTTCAAAGTGGTCGTGAGGACATAAATGACGATCAACATGTGAGCCAATCAAAATCCGTGATCACCGGAAATTCCATCGAAACTGTGCGAATTTATCAAAAGTCAGCCGAAATCATCATTCAAATTCATAGAAATGGAATTGAACACCTCCAAAACATCGATTTATCGCATTTTGACCGAACATTTGGGCTTACGAAAGCTGTGTGTACGGTTTGTTCTGCACAAAATTGATCAGATCATTGATCGACACTTGAGCCGATTATTTGACCAAAAATCACATTTTAACTATTAACCACTCCCCGTAGTCATCTGATATGGCACCGTGCGACTTCTTTCTTTTCGGAAAAATGCATTTGCTCATGAAAAGAAAGCGTTATGCAGACGTAGAGGCCATTCAAAAGGCTTGCACCGGCATACTGCCGACCATACAGATCGTGTAATAAGCTGTATCGAAGCAGAAAGAGACTGTTTTGAATAAAATTAATTTATTTTGTCGAAAAAACCATTTGTCCTGCTTTTAATTCCTGTTTACTTTGGAATGCACCTTGTATCTATGCTAAATATCTCTCATATCCGCAAAATAATAAACCGACCTAGCAAAGCATATTTCTCTTTCTTACAATTCTATTTTATTATATTTTGATGAACTGTTTTATTTTCTCTGCTGATTTATATAGTATACTCCAGCACTTAGTTTCAGAGTTCATACTATATGTATGCATGCTCGTATGTTATATCATTTCATCAGTTCATTTCTGTATTTTATAGGTAGCCGGCAGCATTGTAACCTACGAATTGGTTTTATTGCAATTCAATAAGGAGGGTAAAGTGAACGATTGCTACGAAGGCTGAGCGTGTATCGGACGTAGTAGATACGAGTATATTATGAGCATGTATATGCAGCTAGTTGTTTGAAATATATTGTAAAACTGTAATAAAAGGGTGTTTCACTGAGGATGTAGGGCGAGGATGATTGACAATTAACTGAGGGCAAACGTCGGGTGATCCGTAGTCCATGTATTCGAAAGAGCTTATATATAGATTACAAGGCTGAATAAAGATTACAAGGCACTGCCGCGGGATTATGTACTTTTAGGTAAAGTTATGAGAGTCTCAAACAAAAAACTAAATATATTACAAAAGTATTTATAAAGTGCATTAGCTTTTGAAGCACCTAGTATTTCAATTCCAATCGGAGTCTTGGAATGTTGTTGCGCTGTTGAAGATGAAGGAGAGTGCGGCAACACGTCAGAGTTCTGTGAAGAATTAAAGTGATCCGATTTTTTAAATTATTTTGACTTCGTTCTTAGGAAAGAATTCTAATAGAAGTTTTTTGCTGTGCACCTATATATTTTGGTATCACCATACCCTTTTTCAAGAATCTTCCCAGGCTAGTTTTCGCAATGGCGAATAGCTGAGCCATGCCTAACTGATATTTATTGTGATTTCCAATTTCTCAAGCCCCTTTGAGGGCTGAAAGATTGATTCTGTCAGTTAGTGAAAGTCTCAGAGTTTATTTTGCTTTCAGTTATAACATCAGCATCATTATTTCTTAAAAATAGTTTATCGGTTAGGCAAACCTATCTACCAGCAAGGTTGAAATAAAGCCACATAACACAGGTGAGTACCTGCCATTATCTAAGAAATGAATTGAAAATGGATATCGTGAGGAGGAAGAAAAGTATATGGTATATATGCACATTTATATTTGTATATATGTGTTTATTTGTGCATGTATTTATGTATTACCAAATTGCAGTATGCAGAAATGCGAATCGTTATTGGTGTTAATTAAAGTTGTAGTGAATTTGTAATTAAAATTCCATTGCAGCGGGTGCACCAACAACTACAAGATATTAAAAAAATGTTGCTGCCCCGAGATAAATCGAAAGAAATGAGTTTTCTGTAATTGAATGGAGCAAAGTTATTTGCATTGTAAGACATTTTCTTATTTCCTTGCTTGCATAAGAGTCTGCTTTTATAAATATATATATATTTGTGGAAGATTTAAACTCTACCGATTTGTATGAAGTTGAGGGCAATAAAAGAAAGAATGATGTAAGCTTCAGATTTTGGTTGGAGCGATTTGAATTAAATAAATTATTCATTATCCAGAAGCTCTATATGCTTATTTATTGAAACCGTTGATATCGGAGCTTTATATGACTATACGATATGGCCTGGTTGAGCCCAATCAAGTTATCACATGGACAACTTTTTTATTTGGGAAAATATCTTCATAAAATTTAGCATGGACTATACTTCAAGGCAACGGCATAATCTCCTTGTGCTTGCAATATTAAATGCCATAAATCTATGGGACATACCGTGCGGACTAAACTTAAATACTGGCAAGACAGAGCTAACATTGTTCACTAGGAAACATTGAGTTGTAGAAATTGTGCTATCATTATTAAATGGTAAAATGCTCGCAATAAAAGATCTAGAAGATCTGGGATGCTACGTGGGTCTAATTTTAGATAGGAAGCTGTCATCGAAACCAAACTTTGACGTTAGGGTAAAGAAAGTCGTTAAAGACTTACGGTATATTAGTATGTTGGCCTCATGAAAAGGATACAAAGAGCTCTTTGAAAAACGCCAAGCGAGGTTCTTAACCTCATTTTACACTCACTGCCAACAGACTTATTATTCTAAGCAGCTGGCAGCGAATGGAGCTGTTAGACTTGGGGTATCCTTCCTATTAGTCGCCAGTTAGAAGGGGCATGTTATGAAACTTATTCCCCTCTAGAGAAGGGAAACTATATGGTTAGGCTTAAACTATGTAGATAATTGAGTGGAGGTGTTGTCTTTTCAACAGATAAATACCAAAATCGCCTTCCTACCAGACCATATGGTGTATTCCAAGCGGAGATCACGGCAATTAAAGAAAACCTTATTTTCCTGCCAGTAGTTCAAGAACATCATATAGTGACTATTCTAGAAGCTGTGGGGAGAGGTGTTGTCTTTTCAGCAAATAAATGCCAAACTCGCCTTCCTACCAGACCATATGGTGTCTTCCAAGCGAAGATCACGGCAATTAAAGAAAACCTTCTTTTTCTGCCAGTAGTCCAAGAACGTCACATAGTGACTATTCTAGAAACTGTGAGGAGGTAGAAGAAGAGGAGACTAAGAAACATCCTATTATTTACTGCAAAGTTCTTCCAACACTTGAAATTCATCTCTCGGCTCGGATTCATGCAAATTTTGAGAGTAATAGGTTAATTGAAAAGTTCCCGACCTCCCATAGTTTTACATTTTTTTTTGGAAAAAAATATAATTATAGCGACCTTCCAACTTTTCGATGTAATTTCTATTGTACGATTTGCCCTTTGCTTCATAACAGACATCAGTTTCGGCGATCACAAGTTTCTTCCGAGTATTCTTTTGAAATCTGAGTGCAAAAAACAACATGATGGAGCCACGTTTCAGCCATTGTTGCATATCTACGAATAAACTCGGGTTAATTACGCTTAAACATCTCCAAATACTGATCCGAATCATTGACTCGTTGATATCTTTAGAGTATCTGCTATCTCGAGCAACTTCACTTTACGGTCATCCGAAATTATTTTATGGACTCTTTTGATGTTTTTTTTATCGAAAACAACCTCTTTCGGGCGTCCACTGCGTTCACTGCCTTCAATGTTGACATCACCACGTCTAAACTTAGCATAATGATCCGACAGCTGTTAAGTTATACACGCGTCTGTTAGGGCTAACTAAAAATTATGAGAAATTATTGTTAGTAGCACCAACTATGTGTCAGGCCGAGGACTTTTAAACTGACGTGTTATAAAATGTTCTGTTGCAACCGAATTTATCTCTTCCTTATTTGCTATGATTATTTTTTTTCGCATTGCAAAATTGCTCAGTCAGCTATTAACTGTTGGGACACTGATAAATTTACTTCGCTAGCAGATTGTGGGAAATGCGCCAGGTGCCACAATCATAAGCAAATCTACACGCATTACACACACATAGATCGCGTGTGATAATCGAAGGTACCGGCTTGCAAGTAAATAATGCTAATCAGGACTGCAACGGGTATGGAGCGCTGTCAGTCGAGTGTGCCACGCCACTCATGTTGCAACGTGCCGCATTTGAAGCTACAACAACGACGTTGCAATTCGATTTTCCCCCAAAATAACGCATCTTTGAAGTAATGTTATGAAGTTCGCATTTAAAATCGGTTGGAAAATCGGTAACGTAGCCGCGGATGCGCGCTTACGTGTACAACAACAACATGATGCACGCAAGAATCGTAGATTGTGGCGGCGCCAATGCGAGCGCGGTATACGTCGGCTTAGGTGAGTGGCTCATAAGTGTTCTTGTCAATGAAGCGTGTATGTGAAGTTTTAAAGGGTGAGTCTTCGAAAAATAGTTCAAGTGAGGTAGAATCCGCAAACTTACCTACGTATAGAGAGTGAACCATGTGGGTGCCATTTAATTTTAAATTTTAAAAAGTATTCTTGATTTGGTTTAAAAGACCTGGGCATAAAACTTGAACGGTACTTCCGAAAACAGTCCAATGTCTTCAGATCAGAGTTCTAAACAGGCCGCCTATTAAAATCGAGACACCACAAACGAATGGTTGCTCAAAATATTGACCATGGCCCGCCGGTCTGGCATGATTTTTGGATCAACATTATTTTAAGTCGGCAATATTTCCAAAATTTTTCAGCCAGCCCATTTCATATGATTATTAAATTGTGTGTAATTTACAGCCAAAATGGCTCTAATGCTGCCGCCTCATATGGACCGCAGAAACTGAACCACAAATCTACCCTAATTAGACGTACCTGCACGGAGTTTGTTGCTCAAAGGGAACTGATGCAACTGCAAATAGATAAACCACCAAGTAAGTGACTAATTAACACCATTGCTATTGTTCATTTATAAATTTTTGTCAGAAATTTTGGCCAAATCGGTGAAGGAGGATTTTCAATACGATGGCAGCTTTCATCAGGCTGTCGGTAAAGGTGAGTCAAATACATACTTGACACTCAACTGACAAAATATGAAGGCGATTTCTACATCTTTAAATTATATTCTGTTTCTGACTGCCGCGTTAGTTTAGAGTTTGTGTTTGTAGATCAATTGTTTTTTTTTCTCACTTACCGTTTCCATTGTGCAACGCACTATAAATCTTCCGCAAAATTTTTCTCTCGAACACTCCTAAATCCAGGCTAAGTCGCTAATGCGATGACTGTTTGTTTGATAAAAGGAGATATAGACAGTTCCTTTTCGTACTGCTCAAGGCACCTTTAAAATCGAAGGTGTGGTATGTGTCGATCTTCTTTTTACCCGTCTTTTCTAAGATTTGACGCATGGTAAAAATCTGGTCGATTTTAGATTTTCTAGGTCTAAAGCCACGCAGCTAAGGTCCGATCAGTTTGTTGACGGTGGGTTCACTAAAAAGAGCAGTTTGTTGATGGTCTTTCACACTCTATGATCGATAAGAGCTTATATGCGATATTTATGAGGCTTATCCCACGGTACTTGGAGATTGTGGGGTCCCCCTTTTTATGAATTGGGCGGATTCCACTAAGGTTTAAACCGTTGGAAATACTTTCATCCGACCATCCATCGGCCTCTGCCAATTTATTATTTTTCAAGCGGGTAGCTGCATCGTCATCTTTTGGGGAATCGGGCTCGCTATCTCCAGGTGTTACAGCCTTCGGCAGGCTGGTGAAGTGTTCTTCACTTTGGGTCCTACAAGAGTATGCTCCGGTCTTGCAACCTTCTGTTAATTGCCGAACTTTTGGGTTTTACCCCTGTCGGCCAGCTTCTCAAGCTCTTCATACTCACGCATTTCGGCCTCGTTCTTTTTTTGTCTGCATATTCGTCTCGCCTTCCTCTTCAACTTTCGGTATCTATAGTATACCACTTCGGTCATGTTGTGGTCGACAACAAAAATGCGAGGTTGGCTGTCTGCTTTCAATCCACTGCGACACGTCAATCCTCATCTTACCAGCTGGTCTTTCCATTTTTACAGAAACTAATGGTTTCGCTTGTAGCTGTACATTAAGAGCTTGAAATGCCGTCACAAAGTCCCTTATATCAGTGGCTAATGAGTGCTCTTAGAGAGCAGGAGTGCAAGTCGATTAGAAACCCTTTCGCTGGCGGTTAGTAGCTTCTGGACGTCGTACCTTCCCTTTGTTTGTTGACGGGCGTGCTTAGCTGTACAGAGGCAACAAAAAAGGGGTCCTAGTTGATGTTAGGTCCTCGAAGAGTATGCACATCAAGGACGCTGGAGACGAGACGTCCATCTATCACAACATGATCGATCTGGTTGTAAACTTTTTGATCTTGAGGCAGCAAAGTAGCTACAGTTAAAGACAACCATATTTCGAGCTCTATCGAAGTCGATCAGCATCAGCGCACTTGCAGACCAGACCACTGTCATACCAAAGATAGCCAAGCACAATTTTATATCGGGGCGGGGCCAGTCGTAATAAGCGCGCTCTAGTCGCTCATAAAGGACACTTTGGTCATATCGTCCCTCTCTGCCATCGGTGTGTGGGCGATCCTGCATGTCCCTGATGCATTTCATATTACGTTGATAGATGGCACTTTTGGAAACCTATCAGCTGCTTCATTTCACAGAATTCCTTTGTTGCCTAGAACTCACCATATGTATAATCAGCCGCTTTCCGACAACCATTACATCTACTGCCTCCTTGCTTTTAAGGACATTCTTGTGATGTGAGATTATTGTCGTACACGTAATTGCCGTCTGGCTATCGACGTTTGTTTGTTGTTTTCTGCGTTGTTAGCTTCGTCAGTCGCTTGTCTGACCACAAGGATTTCCGCCAGTAAGATATTTTAATATTCCAACAGCTTGAAGGGTCGCATTAGATCATTAGCTCAGAGCGATAGATTCCTGCGTCCACTCTATTAGCTATTTTTGATCCGTCTGTGTAGATGTTGTAAGTTCAGATGGTACTCAGTGTTATTCTCGACGGCAATGTGGGGCAGTGCTATTCAAGTGTCTGATACAGATGCTATAGTTAGAGCTTTCAGAACACCTTAAGTGTTTCCACTTCTGGAAAGAATTTTTACTAAATTACGTTGCTTGCAATTTTAAAACTACAAAAAAAAAAACGAGCTATGCATGAAATCTTCAAAGATATAATCTATTAAACTATGTGCCTTCACTTAAGTAACGATCATATAAGACTTGCTGGAAATGGCGTAGAATCGAAAGCAACGATGAGCTTTGCGAGATATACGGCGACGTTGACATAGTTCAGCTTATAAAGAGACACCAAAAGGAAGAACGACTGACGCGCTGTTGTAAACTCGGCTATATTATAATACCATATAAGAAGATCAATCCTGTTCTTGCCGATTCCTAGTTAACCTATCCTATCTATCTACTAACTATCTATCTACATAATGTTTTATAAAGTTTCTTTGCCGCAATGGCTCTAACCTTAATACAAGCTATACATTCCCACTCCATATACAATTTTTTGTATCAAATTCTCTTCCACTGAATTACTCAATTTCTTTCCCCCGGCAGCCATAACCTTGCGCAATCAGAATCCAATATCACATATGTCGCAGTCAACAGAAACTCTTAAGTAACACATAATAAAGTCTGTGGTTTCTAGTTTCACATAGTGACTCTTAAGATATTTACCACCAATACAACAACACCACATATTGATAAGTAATTGCAGATTGTCCTCCACTAATCAACATTTTTCTTTTGTGACATTTTCATTCTCCTGCCGTTGATCAACCAGTACTGCTCTGCGCCGAGTTCTTCGCCTTAATGCCGGTCAAGGGAGTCACAGCGGCCCACCCACAACAGTTGTCGTTTTCATGGACAAATATCCGGACCTTATATTGTTTGTTGTTCATAACAACGACAACAATTGATTTGGGATTGACAATGAACAAAGTGCTTCACAAACCAATCAACTTCGACAGTGTGGGTAAGTCGCGAGAACTTAAGCGCATAAATACAGACAATTGCATGCAGAGCACTGGGTGTAAGACCGAGGCAACTTAATCACAGTCACGGTAGAAAATGTGAAAATCCAAGTGGTCGCATGCACATAAATTGAACTTTGCCTGTGACACTTAGACGGCTATCATTTTAATGTTTCGCTTTATTGTTTTTCTTGTTTAAGTCACACAGGAAAAATACAAAGTGAAAATATACAATTTTGCTTTAATGAAATTGCATGGTAACTTCTTTATTACATAAACATTTATCTCTGTCATGTCTGCATCATTCCTCAATTGTTTACCATCCTACGTTCGGCGCCGTTCGTTTTGTGACCTGGATCGCCAACATCGACGCTCGCTCTCTTACTCACATACCCATACTCGTGCATACATTTGGTAATCGTGCAGAGCCGCTGATATTTCGTCTGTCCATTATTGTGGTTTGCATCAGTGCCATCGTATTGGCGCGCAAATGGCCGGCATTGATGCTGGATTGGTACGAAATCGAGTGCGACTTGCCGGAGTATTTAACGCAAATGGAGAAAGGACGTCTGGCGTACAGGATTAAAATGGTGACAGTTGTGGCCATGACGTTGTCACTCGGTAAGTTGGATGATCATTTGATATGACATAGAGTACATATGGTAGTGGGGGGTAGGTGCAAGTGAAGGAGTAGGGAAATGAGAGCGTGCCACTTGTGTGTTAAGTCTTTGAAGAAATTAGACGAATTCGGAAATTCTTCGTGCCAGATGGACAAGCAGCTATAGGAATATGAAACCTCTTACAATTAGCAGTCTGAGAAAAGAGTCCAGATCTTGAGATTTATCTTGGAGGCCACGCCATAGGTTCACGACGTGGGATAGTGCGCTCCCTAAGAGTTTCTTTCAATAAATTGATTGTTTTGTTGGATGTATGTACTTCAAATAACCCCTCCCTAACATACCAGATCTTGAGATTTATCTTGGAGGCCACGCCATAGGTTCACGATGCGAGATAGTGCACTCCCCAGGAATTTCTTTCAATAAATTGATTGTTTTGTTGGATGTATGGCATGTTTTCTTGGAACCAAATGTCCTCCATATCAACATCTTGTCATTCAGCTGCGAAAAAATTATTGTAAAGTCAATGAAATCATGACCCCATAGCGTTTCCCATTGTTTGTGACATTTTGAGCGGCTTCAGTTTTAAAGAAATATGGATCAATGAGTTCTTCTGTCCATAGATCACACGTCATCATAAGTGCACTAGAACGTAAAGAAACCTCGGCTTACTTGGAAGATTATATCCAGCCACCTATCTCATTGTGATACGGATGACGGACAAAGAAAATGCGGTAACGGGCGGTGTTTCACAAGGTTCTGTGCTTGACCCGTTGGTGTGAAGCGTATTGTTCCACGTGGTCTTGCGTCTCTCATTCCCACAAGAAGGTACAGATCATCGGGCATGTTGATGATATTGTCGTAACTGTAGCAGCAAAAGAACTTGGTCAACTTGAGAACCTCTGCAATTATACGGCGTCAACAATCAAAGAATGGCTCATGGCAACAAATCATGGAACTCAAAAGAGCTTACGACAGGTCCACAAGACTGGGCAGGTGAGTAACGGTGGAGAAGCGGAAAGAAGAGAAGCAAACAAGCGATAGAGCCGATGAAGAGAAACTGTAAACCGAACGAGTGCCATCGGATAACATTGTTTATGACTGAATGAAAACAAGTGTGCGATAATGTGAGAGCATGGTGTTCTATAGCTCTAAAAGTGCTATGAAGAAAAAAGTGGCAACGCAGCGAAATCAGACGATTGAATGAGTAGTAGGGCAGAATGGCGTGACTGACGAATTGAATGACTAAGCTTGGCCTTATGATGTAATGTCTAACGGCAGTTCTGTCAGGCAAATAACAATCAATGACGATGGAGTTAAGGGTTTAGCAATACACGCATTGGCCCCTGCTTCAGGGGCGGTATCTATCGAAGATAAGATAAGTTCCTAACGCGCATGATTTCTACTAAAAATAGGCGGTACCATGATCGATGTCCAAAATTGACAACGGCTCCTATGAGGCCCTCACGACCTAGACCAAGTATCCTCTGGGTAGCCAAAAAATATAATTAGTGCTATTTTGCCGAAATGGCTTCGTTTGAATATGCTACGAGCATGTGGTTTTCTTTAATTTTATTTTTATATTTTCAGGCGAACACTTGCTGAATATCTTATCCAACATACACTATTCCAAGTATTGTCCGCAGTCCGAGGACCCAATCGAAAACTTCTTTATTCTGACCAATCAGCACTTATTTATGATTTTCTCCTACTCTGTGCCGCTTGCTTTTTGGGGCAAAGTGCAGAACATACTCTGCACTTTCATCTGGAATTATATGGATGTCTTCGTGATGATTGTTAGCATTGGTTTGGCAGCGAAATTTAGGCAGCTCAACGATAACTTATTCAAGTTCAAGGGCATGGTGAGCTCACGTTACACACTTCCAAATATTGCCTTACATTTTTAATTGCTTTCTGTGGCCGACTGACCGACGCAGCGTATGCCTGAGATGTACTGGTCGACGCGCCGCAAACAATACCGGAACTTGTGCGAGCTCTGCACACGCATTGACGGCGCCATATCGCTCATCACGATGATATCCTTTTCGAATAATTTGTATTTCATTTGTGTGCAACTGCTACGTAGTCTTAAGTGAGTTTACACATGCCTCGGTAATGGTATATAATTTAGTTCGCTTGGTGAATAATAGCCGGCAATTTTATGTCTCGTCTGTTTTCCTTCTCTCTCATTGTAGTAAAATGCCATCGCTCGCCCATGTCGCGTACTTTTACTTCTCGTTCTTCTTTCTTATCGGCCGCACGTTGGCCGTTTCATTGTATTCGGCCAGCATCAATGATGAGTCACGGAAGCCGTTGCGCGTGCTACGCTGCGTGCCGAAAGAGTCCTGGTGCACTGAGGTGAAACGTTTCTCGGAGGATATTAGCACCGATTTGGTTGCATTAAGTGGCATGAAATTCTTTTATCTCACGCGGAAATTGGTGTTGAGCGTAAGTACTGTGCAGCCTTGCATTTTGCCGGTCGTTTATTCATGGGTAGTCACGTGTGCTGGCACTTCGGTGATTCGCCTGTTCATTACGTCTGTACTCACACCTTCCTGTCTATGCCTTACGTGGCATGTTTCACTGCACTGTCTTCGACCAGCCTTGCTTTGTTGTGTGTTGAACTTTACTTACTTCCTTTTTGTGCAATCTGATTTCTGATTTCCGTTTACACGCTTTTTGTTGTCTATCCTTAAATTGACCTCCCTTTTGTCATACACGGGCATCACTTTACCATATTCAAGCTACATAATTAATAGTCTGCTTTCTTGCTTTTCTGGTTTTCTGGGATTCTGGTTTTCTTGTCTGCTGCTTTCTGTTATTGTGTGTTCAATGTTCTTAGGTTGCTGGAACTATAGTGACATATGAGCTGGTGCTTATACAATTCCATCAGGATAGCAAACTTGCAGAATGTGTTAGCAGCATACGTACACTGTCATCTCCAGGCAACAACACATTGCATTGAACTTAAGTAAGTAGCTGGAATGTAATTAATTGTTATATAAATGCTATAGACTCTGTAAGCCGAATAGATTTTCTGTATTAATCATAAAAATAATAATGTAAAAAATTTGATGTAGCACTTTGTTTAAAATATTCTTCTTCTTCTTCTTCTTCTTTATTTGCCAATTCGTATTCGAATATTGGTGATCATATAACAATTAATAATATGTACAATATTAATAAACTTAATAATAATATAATAATGTAATGTTTACATGTTAAATACATATATCTATTGTATATAAAAAAAAAACAATAAAAATAAAAAAAATCACAGATTTTGAATTATCGCAGCATATTTCTCTCTATCTCTCGCCACATCTATAAGGTTGCCCACGTTCTGGATTCCTTTCCATTGTCGAATGTTTCGAAGCCACGAAAGTTGTTTACGGCCAATACCCCGCTTTCCTTCAATTTTTCCTTGGATAATTATTTGTAGAAGCTCATACTTAGAGTGCCTCATAATATGTCCTAGGTAGGCTGCTTTTCTTTGTTTTATAGTCTTTAACAACTCTCTATTGCGGTTCACTCTTCTCAAGACTTCACTGTTTGTAGCTCTATCTGTCCATGGAGTTTTTAGGATTCTTCTAATAAGCCATAGCTCGAAGGACTCTAGCTTGTTCATATCTGTGATTTTTAGAGTCCACGTTTCCATCGCATAGAGAAGCACTGACCAAACATAGCATTTTAAAAACGTATTTTGGTTGTGATGGTGAGGTCATGGCTACATAATATATTTTTGTATTTGAGAAAAGTTGTGCGAGCAATTTCGATTCGACATTTTATTTCTTTTGAACAATCCCAACTTTCATTGATCTGACAACCAAGGTACTTGAAATTTTTGACTCTTTCTATGGGACTATTATTAATCATGAGGTGTGTGTCATTGTATATGTTTTTCCTACTAATAATCATATACTTCGTCTTGTTTATGTTAATGCGTAGGCCATATTCGTCACTACGTAAGTTAACTCGGTTTACAAGTTCTTGTAATCCCATCAAGCTATCGGCTATAAGTGTTGTGTCATCTGCATAGCGTATATTATTTATGAAAATACCATTCACTTTTACACCTTCATCAATACTGCTTACCGATTCTTGAAATATTACTTCCGAATATATGTTAAATAACAAGGGTGACAGAATGCATCCTTGTCTTACACCTCGTGAAATAGATATTTCTTCGGTTATATCACCATTGATGCTTACATGGGCAGTTTGTTGCCAATAAAGATTTCTTATGCAACGAATCTCTTTGTCATCTATTCCCATAGAATAAAGAATTTCCATAAGTTTATCGTGTTTAATGGTGTCGAAAGCTTTCTCATAATCAATAAAGCATAAAAATACATCTTTTTGGACATCTTTACAGTTTTGAACCAAAACTTGTATACAGAACAATGCCTCGCGTGTTCCAAGACCTTCTCTGAAGCCAAATTGCGTCTTGCCCATTGACTCTTCACATTTCTTATATATTCTGGCGTGAATGACTCTTAGAAATATCTTGAGAGCATGTGACATTAGACTAATTAGTCTGTACTCACTACAATGTTTCGCATTATTTTTCTTAGGTAGTGGTATGAACGTTGATTTTAACCAGTCTTTTGGATATTGGCCATTGTCATAAACTTGGTTAAAAAGCTTTACTAATAGATTCATATTTTTGTCATTTATTAACTTTAAAAATTCAGCTGGAACCTCATCCGGACCTGTTGCTTTGTAATTTTTCATTGATTGTATAGCTCTCTCTATTTCGCCTTTCGTAATATAATTGCCAGTTGGTCTGTGATGGAGATGAAGGTTCTGGTTTGATCTACTGTCATCCGAAAAAACGTTTTCAATATATTTCTTCCATATACTTTTCTTTTCATTTATGTTAAATACCATCTCATTGTTTTCATTTATAAGTATTGAGGGCGGATTTTTACGATGAATACCTGCGGCTTCTTTCAATTTTTTGTGTAAATGGAAGGTATCATGTAAAAGTTGTAGTCTTTCGATTTCTTGGCATTCATTGTTTATCCAGTTTGTTTTTGCATTACGGATCATCTTCCTTATTTCTCTATTCAGTTGTCTATACATGTCAGTGTTTTTATTTTTATATTCCCGGCGTTTACTTATTAGTTTTAATATGTCATCGGTCATCCAATTATTTTTATTATTTTCTTTCTTTTCTATTCCAAGAGAGTTTTTTGCTGTAGTACAGATTATCTCTTTTAAATCGCTCCATATTCTTTCTGCACTTCCTGATGGGATATCATTTATTTTGTCATTAATTTCACTTTCAACTAGGCGTTTTACACTTTCGTCTCTCAACTTATCTATATTTAGCTTAATTTTAGGCTTACTTTTTTTAATTACTGCTAGCCTAATACGCAATTTTGCCAATAGCAAGTTGTGATCCGAAGGTACATCCGCTCCTGGATATGTATTGACCTTTTTTATTGAGGAACGGAAGCGAAATATTAGGTAAACATAATTCCCTAACTGTAAGTAATATCAATTAAAGGGATAAGTTTAATGACTAGCACCAACTTCTGCTAGAGTAAAAAATATTTGAAGTGTCCGTATTCAATTGTAAATTTGTAGACCGTGATAGCTGAGCTTTACATTTCAATAAATTATATCGCTGGAAGATATGATACAGACAGTGAATGAACTTCCGGACATGCTCTGCTGACTTTAGACCTATTATGTGAAGGCCAAATAGTCTGTTTTTGGAAAGGTATACAATTTCTGGAGAATTCGAATCCACTCTAACAGTACGCTTAGGTACAGTTGTTGCAGAAGTCCTTTACATAATTTCAACCGATAGCGGGATATGGTGTGATTTTTGGCAAAATAGATGCCTTTACCTCGTATTGTGGTTAAAACATCGACTTTTCCAAAAGATAAGCTGAACCTTTGGATCTTTTCTGATACATAATGGTATCATTGGCTTCAATAACCGCGCCATTAGTTCGGCGCATGGACAATGACATCATCTGATGAGTCGAACTTAAGAGTGTTTGAGAGAAATGTTTTGCAGGAGATTTGTGGTTCATTGCGCATTGGCAACGGCGAGTACGGCAGTTGATGCAACGATGAGCTGTACGAGTTAATCGGCGACCTTAACATAGCTCAGCAAATCAAGAGACACCGGCTATGCTGGCTAGGTCATGTTGTCCGGATGGAAGAGAACATTCCAGTTTTATGGCTTTTCATTTCAGTACCCGCCGATGAAATCAGAGGAAAAGGTCCACTCAGTTGGAAAGATCAGGTGAAGAAGAACCTGGCTGGACTTGGTATCATGAATTGGCAACAAATAGGGGAAAAAAAGAAACGGCTAGCGCGCTGTTGCTAACTGAACTATAACCGGTAAGCGGTATCCACGCCAATAAAGAAGAAGAAGAATGAGAAAAAGGGTACATTTTCAGTCAAAAAGCTCGTTTAGTTTCTAATTTTTATTTCAGATTTTTGACTACTAGTTTTTTCCGATAGCTATTCCATAAAGCTCTTCCGCAACGAAAATTAGCTCGATATTATGACAAACGGATAAAACTTGATTTCCTTAGGGGGTATTCTGGTCTAGAAGCATTAATTTCAGGTAATTTTTAAAGTGTCGTAAAAAAAAGGCAATTAATATTTTTACTATCCATTTTTTATTAGTTATTTGTTAATTTTAGAAGAGTACAGAAAAAAATTAAAAACTAAAAAAAGTAAAAAATTTCAAAAATTATGAACTGACGAAGTGAGGGGTCTCTAAAAATTTCCACGTGACCATACCCATGATTTCAACCCTCCTAGTTATCTGAAACCAAAAAACAAAAAGATTATTAATCTAGAGTAATGTCGCAATGGCCGGAACTAAGTAGGAAAAAAGTGTTTTTCACAAAATGGCGACTGCCTAAAAAAAAGTTTTTTTGAATCACTTTTTCTGACTATTTCGAATTTTTTAAAAATAATAAAAATAAAAATTTGGGGATGGGGCTAGTTCCAACTATAGACAAGCCTATAAAAAAAATTTCAAGTAAAGTCCAGTAGAACCTGAGAAATCGTGGGTATTGTTCGCAAAAGGTAGTTTCGAGAAAAACGCGTCTAGAGTTTAGAAGACAATTCTAGTGAACACGGAGGCCACGTCACAAAATCGGCTGTATCTTCGAAAATAAGTCGAGTTTTGAAAAATCCTTCCAAGGTCATATTTTTGAAAGTCTAAACTATTAAACTATGCAAAAAAAATCGATTTTTTCAAAGTCCTAGACCAGAATACCCCCTTAGTACAAATTTTGGTTGGTTTTGAGATTTGAGTACAGAAAGAGTGTGCGTAAGTTAAAAGAATATTTGTTGTAAATGTCGAATTAACTGAAGAAGTCTTAGGTAGAGATGTGTGTGCCGAAATGATGTCATTTTATGTCTTACTTGGCTTCGGTCAGAAAATATTGTTGTAGTTGGGCCACATACTTACGAGTAGTTCGAGGAAAATAGGGTCAAAATCCACTACAAGATCGCTTGTATGGATATGCAAGGATATATAATATATTACGTAAGTTACTATGGGTCGTCCTGAATAGGTGACTGTGCTATTTACTAGACTGAGTTTATTCTCGAATTTTACAAAGTTCTCAGAAAAGTTTAATGTTTTAATCCTATATATAAATTGGACAATATTCATCAAAGCGTGATAAAAATTTCGCCCTACCACTGCTATAAAACGGTTAAGGATTAAAAGGTTAAGGATTTCGTCAATCTCACTCATTGAGGAATGTTCAGTTGGGAACCAGACGCGAGCTCTAGGGCGAAGCGGAGCGTCCGCTGTGTCCACAGCCACCTACCTGGCTCCCTTCACCAGCTCCTCCACTCGGAAGACTGCCTTCGTGTATAGGCCACCTGTCGGTCATCGGCATGTCTAATGAGTTTATGAAGCCCACGGTGCCATTCGGCACTCTCACGTCTTGGGGGTAGCAGAGAGTTTCTTTTGACCACATTTAGGGAAGCTATATACTCACCTATATCTTGAGGAAGCCCCTGTACAGCCCTTCATTTGTTAAGTAGAGGTTCCCCTACTAGTGCTGGCGAATGCCACGTCGCCACGAGGTCAAGGTGAGAGCGTTAGCCATATATAATGAGTGTCTCCCCATCATACTCAGGTGTCAGAAGGCCCCAATCACCAACCCAGGGTTGTACCAAAATGCTATAGAGTTAATCCTATTCATAATCCAGTTTCACAGCTAAATTCGTCCTGGAGTTGAAAGACCATAAAGACCGCAGGTCATTTAGCGTTACGCAAGGTGCACCAACTTGGAGGCGACCTGCACTACATCCCTTGTTATGAATAATACAGAACAATTTGGTACTTAAAAGGACACAATCACAGTATAGTACGGTGAATAGACACCTCCTTCAAGCCCGCTCCACTTTATTACAAATACTGCTATTAATATTATTAGAAATAGTTTTATTATATTTATAATATAAAATTAATAATAAGCTACTTTAAGGAATGGAAGACGTGGCGTATAAGTAATTAAATAGATATTTCCTTTTTACAAGGTTTCATACCTGTCAAGTATCCGAGTAGTACAATCAATTTCATATTTAGCAGCATAAATAAAGCTCGAAAAATATGTGTGAAAGAGTATGCCAATAACGCGAAATGTAAGCAAGGCAAAAAATGCAATTACGCGATTAAAGATACAGATAAATGATATCGGTCCTTTGCGTTCATTGTCCACTTAATGCACAAAGCTGTCTGGGTTACAATGTTGAAAACCACACAAAATGCTCGTTTACAGTAGGGATACACACTTGCTTACTTACATAGCAACTAGTTATGAAAACTCGACATTTTGCCAACTATATTTCAGTAATTGGCAACGTGATAAATTCAATTCGTCGAAAGCGTAGATAAGTAACTGTCGGAAAGAACTTGAAAATCGGAGTAAATCTCTCGTTTATCAGCAAAGAAGTCAGAAAATATAAAAATAAATTATACTTGGTCTCGCTGACAATAATAAATGTATATGTGTGTGCAAAGAGGTGAATTAAAAACTTTTAGTGACATCTGCATAGTCAAGATTGTCTACATGTTTGAAGTATTCCATGACTAAATTATAATGTATATATAATATACTGATGTAGGTTTCTCTGAAAGAGAAGAAAATTACGCATCTACAGCAGAATACTGGTAAACGGTGAATGTGTTCTAGGAACTTGCTGTTGTGTGCTTATTATACTATATAAATTGGATATTGCATACGATTGCTTATATATATATTTTCATTAGGTATTGTGCTACCCTTACGTGCTTCGTTAAAGTCAAATTTTGGAGCTCTGATATGCAGTAAATAAGAAAAGTTATATAATTAGTTACAGGTACTATATTTACATAGTTGAATTGTTTTAACTAACGAGTCAGGTTTCTCCAAATTCAGTGAATATACGAGGTGTGACAATTAAGTAATGAGACTGATTCCTTAAAAACCGTATATTTGAAAATTATTCTACAACTCTGCCATCCCCTTCAAAGTAGTAGCCTTTGGCAGCTAGCTATACAGCGATTCCAGCGCGTTTTCCATGCTTCGTAACATTTCTGGAACGCTTCGACTGGGATGTCCGTAATCGACTCAAAATGGGTTCCTTTGACCACCGATTTTGTTTTAGGAAACAAACAAAAGAGTAACAGGGTGACATGTCGGGCGAATAAAGCGGCTGTTGCAACATGGCGATCCCTTTAGAGGCAAAATACTGGGACACGCTGAGGGCGGTGTGGCACGGCGCGTTGTCGTGATGAAGGATCCAGTTACGAGCGATGTATGGGCGCACCCTGTTGACTCGTTTTCGCAATCTTTTGAGTACTTGGCAATAGTAAACTTGATTCATAGTTTTCCCTGGTGGAACGAATTTTATGTGGACGATTCCACGGCTACCAAAAAAGGCAATAATAATCGTTTTCACCTTTCGGACGGGGGGCGCGCGGAGACAACCACAAACACCTGGGCACGACTCAAAGCACCATACACTCTTACAATTTTAGCGTACGTTTCCGAGAAGCTGTTTCGCCCAATCTGGCGCAAAATTTTATCGCGGCGCGTTGCTCTTGATTTCGTTTTTCTATTTTCGTGACGAGCACTACACGAACTAAACAAGTTAGATCAATGATATACATATCAATGAAAAGGAGAGAGATGCCGAAAAAATAGAAAGGGAGTTTTAAGGTCACAGGTTTACCACAAGCGCGGCAATAAAATCAGTCTCATTACTTAATTGTCAGTTGAGGCCAATGATATTAATATCATTGGCGTACGCGAGCAGCTGTATATTTTTATAGAAGATGGTACTTCATTATTTACTTCTGCAACTTGAATTATTTTCTCCAAGAGTAGATTGGAGAAGTCGCACGAAAGGGAGTCGCCTTGTGTTAAACCTCGTTTGATATCGAACGGCTCGGAAAGGTCCTTCCCGATCCTGTTGGAGCGTTTGGTATTGCTCAACGGCAGTTTGTCCATATCCAATAAGTGCAGCGGTGTTAAGTCCCACGTTCTTGAAGACCACGTCAAAGATCCACACCTTGAATAAATTTATGGTTTTTTTGGATGTGTGGCATATAGCGCCGGGTTGCTGGAACCAGAGCTCCTCCACATTACGTAATAGATAGGGTAGCGAGTAATTTGATTCCTTTAATTTAGGTGTCTATGTACTCACTATTGAATGTAACTATACGCCTTTATCTAGCTTGCAGCGAAGTGGTGCATCAAAGGTGTCTATTTGTTGCACAAACTTACTTAATTCTTTCCACTCCCATTGCCTAATTTAATTTTCTGAATACTCACTTTAATTCTATTAAACGGAGAAGGCAATAGAAGGAATGTCATCAAAGCAACCTAAAGTAATTAACGATGACTTACCTTACCTTACAACGCACAAGTTGTCACAAAAGCAAATGGCAATTATGTTGAATAAAAAATTAAAGAAAAACAAAGAAGTATATAAGTTGAAACCACGGCGATACTGGATAACACGTGAGTACGAATTCTAACTTCATTTCAGGTAAGAAATAACGCTAACCTTTGGGTAATTATGTGCTAATAACGATTAGGACCATTACTGTAACATTTAGCATTTAATTTAGGCTATTCTTATTTGCTTTCATAAAAACCCCACTTGTTTACTTCTTCATAATTTCCTCTTTTTTTTGGTAATATTTAAAAAGGCGGCATCCGACGTGGCACGCGCGCTGACTTTTGTCATAAAGGCAGCTTTCATGAAGCAGTCGGACCGGGTAAGTATAAAATACCTACTTATTTTCATTATTGCTCTAAACGGCTGCACTTAGCTCCTTGCACTAATTGAATCTGCTGTAGGGTTAAATGTATGTTAGGGTGCGTAAAAATAGCGAATTTTTTTTT